>JANAVB010021600.1:42716768-42934075 GCA_029216955.1 Iris pallida
GAGAACGGACACGACAGCAGCAGGAGGAGAACAGTATTCCTTTGTGCAATGTCCAGCATGTTTTCCCGGGTCCATTTTGGACACAAAAACCTAAACATAATCAACTCAGAGTTACAAAATATTATCCTACTCATCTAGGGCTACACATACATATAATTAGTTTTAAAATTTACTAAAATAATTTCCTATGTGGCATTTCATCGAACACTTAGTACAAAACTCGATACGCCTCGATACGCGTATCAAATAGACACCAATTCCTACCAAGCTTGGTCTACAGGGGTATGGTACCTAGATATATGCATATATGAAGAAAAATTAGAGTTTTAATAGGTTTAAAGGGGTTTACCTATTGAGAGTTGGAATCTCAATGTAAAGAGCCTAGAATGATGCTTTCCTCAACTTGCTATGGTCTCAATGCCTCCAAACCTTGTTAGCTAGCCTCCAACGGTCTCTCTACTGTAGGGGAGGGTGATGCAATTGATTTGGATCAATTTGGGGTTGATTTGAGCAAGGGGTAAAATTTGGGGAAGAACAAAATTAGGGTTTTATGATGTAATGAAAAGAGGCAAGGGGTGTGCTAACATTTGTTTATATAGGGGAGGGGACCCTTTGATGGCAGCCAAGGGTGTCTCTAGGGTTTGGGTAGATATTTTGTGCAATGGGTAGGCTTTTACATACATAATTCAAGCCTTCCTATTAAAGGCCCAAGTAAAATATAACAAATATCCTACTCCTAACTTAATATCTAGATATTATTAACCTTGTCATGATGGAAGCTTCTAATCTAATATGTAGGCACATGACTAATATCTAGGTTAGGGCAATTCTAGGTTAAGGCCTAATAAAGAGATTAGCACAATATTAATTAATCAAAATTCTTTTTCACCAAAAGTCAAAAATGACTAAAATACCTTTGACCTAAAAAGTGGTAATTAGCTACTCTAATCACATGGAATAGGTCCCCATGGTCATGGTTAGTCTCTAGGCTAAGTAGTTCTAGGGTTACACTAGTAGAACACCAAAATCACAATACACCAATTTAATTAGTATTTAAATAATCTAAATTCACTAATTATTCATTAACATGATTTAAATATATTTTAATAACAAACATGGTCAATTTTACAAAAGTTCAAAACTATCCTCATTTTATAAAAGTGATGGTTACAGATGGTCAGTCAGAGCGTACGATTCAAACTCTTGAAGATATGTTATGATCGTGTACACTTGACTTTGGTGGATCGTGGGAAGATCACCTACATCTAGTGGAGTTCTCCTACAATAACAATTTTTAGGCCAGTATCCAGATGAACATTTGAGGCCATGTATGACAGAAAGTGCATATCACCTTTAGCCTAAGATGATGTAGACGAGAGGCAGATGCTTGGTCAAGAGATGGTTACGCAGACTATCGAGGTGGTCAGACAAGTCAGAGATCATTTCGAGTTACACAATATCGTCAGCGCCATTGGATTGATTTCATCGAGTCCTCTTGAGTTTTCTATCGGCAACCACGTATTCCTTAGGATCTCGCCTATCCGTAGCGTCATTCGATTCGACGTGCGGAAAAAGCTTAGTCCTAGGTATATAGGGCCGTTTAATATTCTCGAGCGAGTAGGTGATGTGTCCTATCGTCTCGTTCTTCTACCGTCGTTACGTGAGGTACATAACGTATTCCATGTATCCCAATTGCGACAGTATATCCCGGATCCTAACCATATCCTTGATCATTCGAAATTGGTTGTTGGTACCAACCTTTCGTATAAAGAAAGGCATGTATCCATATTGGACCGAAGGGAGAAGGTACTCAAGAACAAGACTATTAGTTTAGTCAGTGTTGCTTGAAGTCATCACTCTTTGGAAAAGTCAACTTGGAACGTGAGGATGATATCCGATCACGATATCCACACCTATTTGACTCATAAGGTATAATGTCTTCCTTATGCCTTATGATTTTAATTCCTTGCTTGCTATGAATGATTGCTTGATTGACTGCTAGTCGTATATTGCTTATGGTTAGTGTAACTTGTCCCAACACCTCTAGCCTCTTGATTAAATTTTGAGGACAAAATTATTTTAAGGTGGGTAGAGTTGTCACTCTCATTTTCGTTATACGTATTTTTCGTATATGTGTACGAAATTCTGACATTTTTTAGATGACCTGTATTTAGACTTGTCTTGCTTAATCTTGGCTTGGTTTAGTTTTGGTTTGTTCTTGGCTAGTCTTGGTTGGTTCACCTTGGTTCTACATGACATGTTGGCTTGGCTTGGTTTGGTTTGGGGTTGGGTTGAGATGAGTTAGCTTGGTATATAAACCAACTTCTCATCTCTCTCCTCCATTATTACCATTTACTTCTCCTTCTTCATTTACTCCTCCCACCAAACCCTAGGCAAGTGCAACTTTCTCCATGGAGAACATGATGGATCTCCATTTTTGTTTATTCTATCTTTTTTTCTACATGATTCTAAGCATCTTTAGAACTTAAAATTTTTTGTTTTGATGGTTATATTTTTGTAGATCTAAGTTTTAAGCTTTTTCTTGTTTTTCTTGGCTTTGATCTCTAAAAACTTGGTATTTCTAAAAAACTAATGGTTGTTTTATGTTGTAGAGAATTTGATTTCGTGCAGTTTTGGCTTTTATTTCGCTTGATTTCGACTTCGGATGAGAAAGTTATGGTCATGGCGAGTTTTTGGAACTTCTATGGCTGAACTTGCTGTTTGGGTACGACGAACCCTATGCACCAAAAATTCCCATACGCCGAAACCTCCATGGGCCCGGGAGGCCATGCGCCGAGAGGACATGCGCCGTGAAGTCCCGGCAACGCATCCTTTGACTCCGAGCGTGTCATGCGCGTAGTTTTCCTACACGCATGTACTGAAGACGCAACGTGAGTTTCCCATGCGCGGATGGGTAGGAATTTTCCATGCGTGGATGTACAGAAATTCCCATGCGCGGATGTGCAGGAATTTCCCATGCGCGGATGTGCCAAAATTTCCCATGCACGGATGTACAGGAATTCCCATGCGCGAAAGTGCAGGAATTTCCCATGCACGGATGTGTCAGAATTTCTCATGCACGGATGTGCAGAAATTTCTCATGCGCAGATGTGAAGGAATTCTCATGCATCGGAATTGCCCAGAATTTCCATGCGCCGGAACTGTCCAAAGTTGACCATGCGCCGGATTTTTTCTATTTTACTGTTTTTGCATGTTTAAGTTGTTTTATAGCTAGAATCTTGTAAAACTCAAAACATGAAAGTTATAGATCTTTGTCTTGGCTTCAAGAATCTTCTTGTCTCACTTTAATTGGAGTTTACATGTGATTGATAGTTCCAATCACCCATGAATGTACTTGAGCTTCTTTGCATGTTTTTCTGTACTTGGCCTAAATTGTGACCACCTGACTTGATAAGCTTGAACTTGACTTGAACATGATACATGACCCCGTCTCGACATGACTTGATAGTGGCCCGTCGAGGCGCACTCTTAACAAGTAACAAGTAAACTTGATATGACATGTATAAACTTGATAGTGGCCCATCGAGGCGCACTCCCGACAAGTACCTTTGACATGACCAGTAACCTGACATGACATGTATAATCTTGAAAGGCTGTTGCGACAGCTATCCTGACTTGCTAAGTAACTCTTGTCTTGACACCGTGGTTGATTTTCTTGATTGTGCATGTACAAGCTACCCGTCTCGTCTTGCATCATGTCTAGGACATGGATTCCTGATTACCACGGTCAGAAATTTATAATGAATTCGACTAGGTTAATGACTAGATTGATCAAGTAGTCCATATAGAGATATTTTTTCAGTTACAGACGATCTCGTTATCCCGGCCACACCTGAGGGACTTGTAGCCTGTCGACGAGTAGGACACATTTCCAGCTCACTGTCATGTGGGGCACTTCTTGAAAACATAAGTACTGAAAGTACACCAGTAATCTTGATAACTCTTATAAATTACCTCGTCTGGATAACCTGGATAGCTGCAGGGCTTGTGACTGCAGGAACATCTCATTGCATCTTGTTAGTAACTAAGCTTGTGATAACCCTAGTTAGATAACAATAGCAAGCCGTAGGACTTGATTGGCCGTGCTTGAATGAATTGTCTCATGATTAACATGAGAATTATATTCCACCTCTTGTTCCTCCTACTACAAGCTTATGTTAACTCAGTCTTTCATGTTATTTATCTATGCTCTTTTATCAGTTCTTCTTTTAATTATATTCTGGTTTTAGTTTCTAAGTGGAGCCTCCCTTGTGGCACTTGCTCTTTCTGGGGTCTGATCCAGCTGGTTTTGTATGGCCAGATTTCGGAGTAGCACCCGAGGATCTACCCGTCTTCCAGCCAGATGGTGAACACCACGTGTAATCCTGGCAACGAGTGGATTTCTTATTTTGCTCTCCCACTCAATTGTAAATTATTACTTTTGAGACGTTTAGCCGTCGAACAAGTGTTAGCTCGTGTTGAAACTTAAATTATGTCTGCTTAAGGGCTGTAACATGATTGACAAATCTTAGGGTTGATCATGTATAACTTAACTCTTACTAGTCTTTGCATTTTGTATGACTAGATTCATGATCATCTGAATATGTAATATTTGAGATGCCTTACCTTGTATGTTTGATGATCTAACATCTTGTAACAACTATTTGCTTGCTTGAGATTGAGACACTAGGCTTGTTCTTGACCATAAGAGACTGATGGATTGTAGTTTAACTCTCATGCATCTAGACAGCCGTGACCGTATTGCGAGGTAGGTTGCACTTCAATGTACGTAGCTGGCTGTATCTGTCCCCTGCTCTCCAGCGTTCTGGTTCTGGGGCGTGACAACGTCGGTCATTGGTCCTAAGGCCGACAAATCCTAGCATCTCAATCCAACAATCACAAGTAACAAGAGTAAATCATACATGAAAGTAAAGAGGAGTCACAAAATACATATCATATATGATCAAAAAATGGTTATTGTTGAGTTCCCGCGATAAAAAAAATTGAATTCTGCACTTTCAGTTCAGTCATGTGGGAGATGACTTTCAGAGGAAGGCATTGCCCCGCGGCACATCTGGCATCGTGGCATACGTTCACGCAGGGATTAAGGAGACTCTACCACGTTTATGCGAAAATTAAGGCATGTTCACGCAGGAATTAAGAACGTCTCGCCACGTTGCACTGCTGTTACAATTGTTCGTGTGAATAACACATTAATGATAGTGACAGTTGCCTCGAATTTTGTCATTATTTCTAGTTTAACACAGTAACTCATCGCATTCCAAAACAATCACCTTGATGGACGCGTATACGACGCATTAAGTGCAACTGGATGAATCATGCATGAAGATTTTTCCAGTGGGGAGTCCTTCACGTTGGACGGCAACTCCCACGTTACGTCGGGATTTTCTTATCCGATTCAGCGGAAGATTGCATTTTTCTTTCTTCGCCAGAAAAATTTTCTAATAGGGGCTTTGATCCCGCACCCTCCACGAGGGATGTTGCGCCCCTCGACTACCTCCGTCCGCTGACCGGATAGCTGAACCCCCGTAAGAGAGGATGCAATTCGCATCACCTGTCGAATGATATCTCATGAGAAATTCAAAATTTATGGGACCAAAGTTAATTATATTTTTAGTGCCGACAACAATGAGCAAGGGTGTTCGAGTTTCTTCACTTTATATCTATATTAATAGACATAAGTCATCATCCGCTTTGGACAACACACTGTTAGCAGTTTGGAAGCAAAGAGAGAGAGAGAAAAAAAACAACCTACACGCCATTAACAAGGGCGAGTTTCTTACATGTTTTGTTTGCTACATATTTGTTACATGTTTGCTTGCATTGCTAAATGTTTACTTACATGCTGCACACTATTATTATTTTTTCAAGCACTCGTTGCTGCATACTTTGCTACATGTTGCTGTACAAATACACTTAAAACGCCAAAGCCACTAGCACCATGAGAGCATGCACTCATGTCGCCAATACTAACGACGACTTAGGCATTTTTACTGTAAAAAAATATCGTATGTAAGGCCGAGAAAAAATTCTACTTCTCTGAGAAAAATAATACTCAAGTCGTTATTGGCGATATGAGTGCATGCTGCACTCATGTCGCCATAATTAATGACGACTCATTTCTTCTTTTGTATTTTCCCAAACTTTTATCTTATTTATAATTTATTTATAATTTATTTATAATATATTTTCTTATACGAAAATTTCTATTAATACATCCAAACAAACAAACATCACCTTATTTTTTAGGTTTGCTTGGGAGATGATAACCCAGATTACTCCAATGAACTGGATGGTTAAACACGTTTTCTTTCCAAGGAAGAAACGCAAATCATACATCTAATGGTTGTCCAATTCTGGAGGAAAAAAAACATTTGATATCAATGCAGTTGCAGATTTTTGTTGGATTGCGTTCCAATTCCATGTAATGGGATATTTCTCTTCTGCAGCCTTAGGTCTTACAAGTAATGCTACTCAAGCCGAGACTTGATATGAGGTCCATGGGGTGGCTGACAACCCAAAATTTTAGAAAGCAACAAAAATTTTTACCTCAATTCTTAAAAAAGTTCCGCACTCATTCTAATTTTTTTAGTCCATGTAAAAAAAAAAAAAAAATTATAGGATATAAACGCCATATAGTAGAATACTAAGAAGAGACAAGTCAATTAATCAGATAAAATGGTTGCAGTTGTTGTCAAAATTATCTCCGCTTCTGTCGCTCTACCAATCGCTATAAAAATTTTGACCCAAGGGTTTTTTTTCTCTTTTTATTATTATCAAAATGAACTACCACCAACATTGTTAGCTTTTTTTATTTCTGGAACATCACTTTTATTTATATTTTTTTGAAACATATTCAGTTTTATTAGTATTACTTCTTTTTTTTGGATATTATTTTTTTTTTTTGTTTTATTTCTTAACTTTTTTATTGATAACACTATTGTATCATCGTTGATGGACAAAAAAAATTATATGAACATTAAGTTTTGATCGACACCAGTTTCGGAGTTTCCTCGGGTCTCAAAATCTAAACCCCAGCCTGGCTCTGATGCTACTATTGCATTTGTCTCAGCTTTATCGAGCACTCCTACTTCATTTAATCAAGTTCTCAGGTTTAAGTTGAGATACAGAGAGAACGAGCTCAAGTCACGGGAGTTTCCCTCGTAACAAAGCTATTGATTGCTTCAGTAATGTCTACAACCATCAACATTGCCTTTTAAACACCCCATAATATCAAGAGTAAGATGAATGTTTAGTTTTATGGGGTTGCAGATTTTTATGGGGTGGTAGATTTTTGTGGGTTTGTCTAATTCAGTTTGCTATGCAAACAGGTTGTGGGTATATAGTTTTTGAATGATACACAACTTTAATCAATCCAAGCTCAAAATGCTCAATAGTTTTCAAACCAATCTTTATGTTTGAACAAGTTCTTTGGTAGTGTCTAAGAAAAAAAAAATTACAAGAATTTTAGCACAAGTTTACTTAAATGTGAAGATAATCACACGGAACACATTCCATTATAAGTTAATATATGACATAATACTTTTGATGCAAGTTCCATCACATAGTGATATATCAAAACATTTAAACATCTGAGTTCACCCATGTCAATATCGTTCAACGGATCAAAGTTCATCAGATGTCCAGCCATGCTTGATGAAGTATCATGCCTGCAGATCAACAACAACAAAAAGGAAAAGTGATGCAATTAGTCAAGCACGTCATTTTCTTTTAACCTGCACATGATAGAGAGTAATCATATGAAAACCAAGTAAATATGCTGTAAATACAAGTGAGGAAAGAGCGGTTGATGGAACTATATTTTGGCCATTAGCATCTCTCTGTGTTGCAAACATTCCCTAATGTCCTACGAAGAGCTTAGTAGAATTTGGCCTTTCATTCTGTGCTCCCCTCAACGAATCAGTACGAAGTGGTACTTTAGATTTAACACAATATGGACAACTTCATATTGACTAGCAATTTACTATACAATAAATTACGTATAATTTTGCCAAATTGCAAAAGAAACCTCCAACTCAAGCCTTTTTGCACTTTATGTAGTTCATATTTGTATAAGTACATTTATGTACTTCCAGCTTCTTGAAAATTTGCATTTGATTAGCATTTGTTGTTTTCCCAACTTTAGCTTCCATCTCAACCGTGTTTTTATCCCACTTTAGATGCTATCTCAACTCTCAACCGTATGATTTTGCTCATCTATTCTACTATATAACACCAAAACTTAGGCTTCACCGTAAAAATTTTCTTCCAAAAATACCCTTGCATATCTATATTAATTTAAATGGTTCATTAATTTTAATAAGAACTTAGTAATTACGAAGACTACCCTTTGATCTTTCTAAGTTAATTACAAAAAGGTTAAAATACGTGAAAGGCACGTGCATATATGCTAGTGGGTCATAATAGGTAATGTTTTATAGAATACATGTGTACTTTTTATGCGTAAGTTGGTAATTTGATCATTGCAAAATCTGCTTACACTAGGTAACAAACCGCTGAAAAAAAAAGTTTATTTAACACTATGTTAGTGTAATATATAAGTGAGTTGAAGAAGAGTTCACACAAACTAAGTCCATAACCTATGATGGAGAAGATGTATCGCCTATGCTTTCTTTGTTGGTGATGTGTACAAGTGTAAATATATGTCTAACACTGAACAAAATTGCAATAAAATCATATATGGACTTTTTATAGAATTACAGAACGCCCGACTCATACCTCATGTCGTTGCCTCTTTTTGTTCCTGTGGTTATTGCTTGATAATGGCGGTGCGAAGCCACCCTGCTGACAACCACAAGAAACTTTTAAGTTTATAATTACAAAGCAAATACTTTACCAAGTTAGACACAATGCAAGTAGCAAACACATTCCATATTGATGTAGGCACAAGAGAGAGCGAAGAGGTGGCTAATCCTATATTTTTGAGGGGAAAAACAACTCGTTAGGCATCTTCCTAGGGAGTTACAATCCAAGTTTATAAGAAAATAATACAAAAGACGATGACCTCGCTGCCTTAAAGCCCAACAAAAGGAAACTTAGATGGCAGACCAATCAACTAGCTTACTGCCTTGTATGAATTTAGACCAAGTTGAATGAGATTTTGCCTGCTATCCAGCAGGTGCAATAAATGACAGGCTGGTTTGTCAGTCTGTTGTTAGCTGCTGTATAGAGCAAAACTTTCTACTCTCCGCTAAAGTTGAGCAAATGCTGATAAACATGTAAAACTTGAGTAATACGAACTTTGAATACTTAAAAAACACTTGAAAACTAGAAAACTAGATTTTTTTTGGGAAGATTTATGAAATGCCCAAAAACTAAAAAAGTTTTATGTAAAACCCACCGCTAAAAAAACTTTCATCGCGTGCCCAGAATTAGAGAAACTTATCCAAAGCGGGTTCCAAATGACCCTTTTGCCCTTCCTTTTAATTTATTGGAAACACCCACAAAACTGCTCTTAAAAAAACGTTTCAATACTCCATCTTCTTCCATACGCTGCGCACTTTCGAATCTAGGTTTTCTCCTCAAAAATCTTCAAAAACTCGTCGAAAAATTTCGGAAAGACCGGAACGAACGACAAAAGTGCTAAAACGGAGGTCCAAACATCATTTTTTTGCGAATCTAAAATTTCGGAAGGCCGTCTAACGGTGAGGCTGTTACTTTCAGTCTCCTCGACGATACGCTCATTTTGCGACAAACGAGACCTCGTTTCGACCTCCCAGTCAAAAGTTATGGCCCTCCAAAGTTTCAGCTAACCATAAAATGCAGGAGAATGACATTCTCCGTCTTAATTTACACGGAGAATGACCATTCTCCGTCATAATTAGGACGGAGAATGACATTCTCCGTCTTAATTTACACGGAGAATGGTCATTCCAGTGTTAAAACGCAGGAGAATGACCATTCTCCGTGTTAGAAACGGAGAATGCCATTCTCCGTGTTAAATGAAACGGAGAATGCCATTCTCCGTGTTAAATAAAACGGAGAATGGCATTCTCCGTCCTAATTAAGACGGAGAATGTCCATTCTCCGTGCTAAATTAAACGGAGAATGACCATTCTCCGTCTTAATTAGGACGGAGAATGCCATTCTCCGTGTAATTTTACACGGAGAATGGTCATTCCAGTGTTAAAACGCAGGAGAATGACCATTCTCCGTGTTAGAAACACGGAGAATGCCATTCTCCGTGTTAAATGAAACGGAGAATGTCATTCTCCGTGTTAAATAAAACGGAGAATGGCATTCTCCGTCCTAATTAAGACGGAGAATGGCCATTCTCCGTGCTAAATTAAACGGAGAATGACCATTCTCCGTCTTAATTAGGACGGAGAATGCCATTCTCCGTGTAATTTATCACGGAGAATGGTCATTCTAGTGTTAAAACGCAGGAGAATGACCATTCTCCGTATTAGAAACACGGAGAATGCCATTCTCCGTGTTAATTAGGACGGAGAATGTCATTCTCCGTCTTAAATAAAACGGAGAATGCCATTCTCCGTCCTAATTAAGACGGAGAATGACATTCTCGGTCCTAATTAAGACGGAAACGGAGAATATCATTCTCCGTGTTAATTAGGACGGAGAATGGCATTCTCCGTCTTAAATAAAACGGAGAATGGCATTCTCCGTCCTAATTAAGACGGAGAATGCCATTCTCCGTCCTAATTAAGACGAAGAATGGTCATTTCCAGTGTTAAAACGTGTAATTTAGTTTTTTCAGAAATAAAGGGTTTCGTTCTTCTTTCAAAGCGATGATAATTCTTATGGAAAAGAAGAAGAAAGATCTTCTCTCCACAATTGAAGATCTGAGTTCAAATGTCTCCACGATGAAGATGATGATGATGGTGATGATGATGACGAGCGATGATCTGAGTTCGACTGAAGAAAAACACACCGAACTACGAACGATCTTTGCGATCTCTGCTGAATATGAGAGCAATGGAATTCAGATTTCCCGTGAAGAAGAAGAAGACGAAAATCGCAATCCAGATCTGAGTTTTTTGAATTCAAATACATATAGATGACCAATTCGCGCGGAGGGGTAGTTTCGGTATTATAAAAATAGCAGTTTCTAGCGGGTGGCATCTAAAAGGGAATCTTGGAATATTTAACGTGAAAATACTTAATTCTGGGTATTTCATAAACTTATCCAGCGGGTGGGCATTTCATAAAAGCCCACCCCGAAATTGGGTTTCTCAACAATTTCCAGATTTTTTTTCCGAACTGCATAAGCGGAGTTTAAGAAACTCCGGAATCACAAGTTTTTCAAAACTGCATAACTAGAGTTTAAGAAACTCTGGAACACAATTAGAGGCTTCCTCTTATACATGATTTTGTTCCCAACTTCGTGTTGAAGTTTCTGCCAACTACGCTGTTGAAGAAATTCCTTTTTGCATTCTTCTGAATTAGCATAATTTTATTGCACGACAAACATACGCATTTTTTTGGTCCACTTCATGATCAAAGAACCGATCTTATTTACCTAATTTCCTTTGAAGAGCTAGTATCTACAACCCTCGTCCATTTGAGCAGCTTATCCACAATTAAATCATTAAATGTTTGTCTAATTTATCTCCACATTGGAAGCCATTAGCTCTAAAAGCTTGAGAATAAAGAATGAGCCGACATCGTCTCTCCTTGAATTTGTCTGGACAAGCTAATCGCAGCAAAAAGAATGGCTCCTCACACTCTGAAAAACTTTAGTCAAAGACATTGAACTTACACCTGGCACATCCTCCGCCTTGCACCTAATATGGATCCATCCTATTTGAATAAACAATCTTATTTCCGAATACTGTCTTCTGTCGGTCTCCAACCACAAGAAAGATGACATTGGTAATCCGGCAGAGGAAATCATCCCTCTTCCCAGAATAGCTTCTTAACTGGTGAGTCAAATCTGCCCTACAATTTAGGCACAAAAGTTTCCTCTTAAACTCGCCGTGTTTTGCGAACTTCATGGGATACATGACTACATGTGAGCCTAGAACATGCCCAAAGTAATGCTTCTCTTGCAGCTTAAAACAGCTATTGGACATTCCAAATTGTCCATATGTAATAGTCCAAAGACGGCTCATCTTTGGCCCCTATAACAGGCCCAATTAGTTGCAGCAGGTTGTCAAGTAGCCCTAAACTGAACCAAACACTTCCATCACTATTTTACAGACCAAACTTACACTCGTGCACTTAGCCGGTTAGCCCAATGGAATGTATTATTGGATTTTGAGTGTCACTTCGGTCCAACACAAATGCAAATAAGAACTTGATCTAAATAAAACCAGCCTGAACTGAAGTGGATCTGTTTTGAATTCAAATCCTGATTAACATCTGTATCTTTGGTCCAATCATCCAAGTCTGATTATGATCTGAGCTTCCTCCTGGAGATAGGGTCTTATTCACAACTTATTTATGTTGATAGCGGCTGCAAGCAGTAAGGTTAGCCTTATAGACAGCTTCCTTGACACACTTGTCATCTCCACACCAATGCATGAGCCAAAGATGTGACCCACTAAACTACCATTCAACAACTCTACACCACAATGGCCATGTTGCAGAATTCTTTCCATGACCACCAATACCAAGATCATATGGCAAAAGGCTGCAGTATGCTTGTTGTCGTCCTTCAGTAATCATTGCCATAAAAAATTTGACAATTCCACATCAACGTTGCTAACCTTTGGATGTTATTGCATCCTAGAAGAATGAGCATCCCTCTCCGATGCCACCACAGAAGCTACTCTTGAGATGATGAAGAATCAGAGATCTACCTTGATCCTAGTTGGTCGTCATTTATGATCGTTGTAATACATATTTATCTTTTATTTATATTTTTTCCCCTCTTCGCTCTGCCTCCTCGGGTTATGAGCCACTCACTGGGTAGAAGAGACAAGTCTCTATTTTCCTACTTCACTTCCTGGACATATCTGGAAACAGCTCTGCCAGTAAGGGAGGTGATCTACTTCTCTTCTGCTTTCTTTTTAGATCTACTCTTTCTACTTCATGAAACAACTCATTATTTTCTTTTATCCTAGCCACTTAATCTACATGTCAAAGGAGAGAGTTCACCACCACAAAACTTAGATGAAACACCCAGGCGATGTTGCTAATGAAGCATCTCTGACAACGATCTTATCGCCCATGATTTGGTATTGGTGTAGGCATAAGAGGGGAAAGAAAAGAGGTGCTTATGCCTAAAGTTTATAAAGGACCAACCCATGTTTGTGACAGGAAGTTCAATCTTAATAATAAGAATAAATAGTACAAAGTACAACCACCTCACTACCCCAAAACCCTGAAAACGAAACTAAACTCAATGTATACTCAACTGGTCAGAGTAGCCAGTAGATGTAGGAGACACAGAGCCAGTCCACTAGTCTGCTGCCTGTCATGCATCAAATGCAAGTCTACCGCCCACTCGACTGGTTTGTGTGTAATTTATTAAAAACAATCTCTCAAAATAAATTATTTGATGTTTCCCTTAGAATTAAATAAAAGAACACTTAACCATCCTAATGACGTTTGGAAACCCTTAAGGGCTCGTTTGGATCAAGTTTTTGGATTCCTAGGAATAGATTTTCAATTCCTTTCCCATGGGAAAGGAATTCAACATTCCCATACCCATGTTTGGTTAGGTTGGGAATAGGTAGTTCAAAATTTTAAAAAAAATTATTTTCATGTTTGGTTCACACATGGATAGGAATCTTAATTTATTTAGTTTTACTTTAATACCCTTTCACTAATTTCACGATGATTCACATATTTGGGATATGAGTTGAAAATTTGAAAATAAAGAGAGGGTATAACCGTCCAAACAAAATAGTCAAACATCATTCCTAGGAAAGCAAATCTATTCCCAAGGGGGGGCTTGGGAATAGCTTTCCCACATCCATGGGAATAGCTTTCCTACATACCCCCCTCCTATTCCCTCCTCATTCCCAATCCTAAACATACCAAACATGGATAAGGAATTCAAATCTCATTCCCAAGCCTCAAAAACTTGAACCAAACGCCCCCTAATATCTGAAGGAAAGTAATTATTGTGATCATTTGAGGCTGAACAATTGAATAGGTTTGGATATTTGTATTTCAGCTAAATAACAAAAGCAATGAGAAATGCTGCTTGGGTATTTCACTTCAACATTATGATCTTTAGCTCGACTAAATGACATACTTTGCATATGAAATCAAGTATATACAGAAAACTACAGTTATATTTTAATTCCTTCTGGCAGGAAAATGTTCAAATACATTTAAGAATAAGATAATTTACTTTTCCTTTTAGTAGCACAAGGGAAATTATTATCTCAACTTGTCTCCTCGAACCAAACATGCTGGAGATTTAGATTGCTGTCATTTTTCTAGAACAGTTAGTGTTGTTACTCTTGTGGACATACTTTAATGTACTATAAGTCATTGAAACTACCCCCATTAGGAGCTGAGCCTTATTCTCAACATGGTACAGAGCACTAGCTCTATACACAACAAAATAAAACTTACCACCCCCCCTAACCAAACCCTAGCCTAACATAGCCAATCCCCAACCCAACCCAATCGGAACCTAGGGCTAGACCCACGTCCTCCACCGCTGTTTTAATTGGCCTTCCTATTGCTCTCAGAAAAGGCAGACATAGTTGTACCACTAAGCAGCCTATTTCATATTATGTTTTCTTACATTGTACTTCTCATTCTTTACATGTTTTTGCTGCCTTATTGTCTTTTGTTTCCATTCTTAACACTTATAAGCAAGTTATGTCATTTTCTGGTTGAAAAGTAGTACAATGGATGAGATGATGTATAATTTATATTAAAATCAGACTTGAGAGCTTACCTCGCATCCCGTTGGGAAGAAAACATTGGGTTGAATGTATACTGTTAAGTTTTATTTAGATGGTTCTGTTGAGCGTCTCAAGGTAGGGTTGGTTGCAAAAGGGTATATCCAGACAAATAATGTGGATTATATGAATGCTTTCTCTTTTGTGGTTCAACTGAATTCCTACGTTTATACTTGTTGTGGTCCTTAACCGATCTTGTATCTGATTAAAGTTCTTAACTTGATTGTGCATTGATTAAGATAACTCGATCGAGCATCGATTAAGACCAATAAAATTAATACATCTTTTTGTCCACATTCTATGTGGGCCCGTCCCTAAGCACAGTGCCATTCTAACAACAACATGATCCCCGAAAAATGAGATTATTGCTGAAAAAAATAGTAATGTGTGACCCATAATGTTCTCCAAATTGCATTTCATATAGAAATAATTATTTGTTTGTGAATGGAATGCGTTTGTGACTAGAGTGTCAGGACTTGTAGACATTGGTAGTTTGGTTTGCTTAACTTTGCTATTTGTATGTGTTTGTTGTTTTGTATGTGTTTGTTGTGTTGCATGTGTTTGCAATGTATGATATATTGGGAGTTTGGTGGAACTATAGTATATCCTTATTATCTTGTCTTGTATTTTAAAAGGCGTTTAGATTTGTACGGTTGTGAGTGTAAGGCTTTTAGACTTTAGTATTTTGATTGCTTAACGTTGTTTTGTAATGTGTCTTAGAGTACTAAGAATTGTGGCCCTAAAAAATTAGGACAATTTGCATCTCCCTTGTCCATCGGATATTAATTTTGTCCTTATTGGTTAATATGTATATTTTATTTTATTTTATTTTATTTTATTTTATTTTATTTTCTTGAGCTTTCTTTGATCCGGAAATTGTATGTCGTTTGACGACCTAGTATTTGTTTGCTAAGTATGGAAGTGTATTCAGGGAAGGCTCTGCAGTCGTATAGCATGAAGAAGGATAAGGAGCATGAATAAAAGCCGGATCTGAAGACTCTCTTGCCGTATATGTGTGCATTATCATTATGTACTATATCTGGTCTATGTAACTCTATTTGGGGTTGTACATGAGTGGAGTTGGACTATAATCAGACTTCTAAACATAGAAGTTCCCTTATGATTCAGATGTTGGACTTGATGTTTAGTATAGAATTGTCTATCTTTTATCCCTATCCTAGAACGTATAGAACCTACAGACGACAATCACGAATGCAGGTATACCATGGGATGTTCTTTTGTACTCGACTCGCTGTATTTCGGTAGCAGGACGTGATAATCGGTTGCAGAGGCAAGTGAGGATCAGCAAATAAACGTGTTTAACATATTATCAAGTTAACCACAAAAAGGAGAACCAAACCCATCAAGAAGTATTTTTATTGCTTCCCATGTTTCCTACTGCAGCAGCTAAGCCACAACAGGTATATATACTCACGACGTGCATACCAAGGAGACCTAGTATACCATCATCTTCTCAGACACCACACCAGTAGATCCACCGACCTGTCTGTGATCCTTTATCTTTTTCCACCACCTGACCTTTATCTTCCAATTGCTATTTCCAAAGGTAAACATGCACGTACTACAGTACACCTTGATCCTATGGGTGAGTTTGTTTTCCTTGCTCAACTTGGCGCTTCCTATCCCCAATTTGCTCGTCTCTTCTTCTTATTCTATTCCCAGGACTTATACATGTGCACTGGAAATTCATGCTTGAGAACATACCATAATTGTCGAGATGGATGCTCATTATCTTGTGGCACATGGGACTAGGTGATTGCCCCTCATGGCACTGAAGTAGTCGTCATTCTTTGGTTGTTAACTCTCAAATATTGACATGATAGTTCTACTAATTGTTATATAGCCCGATTAGTTGCAAAGGTGGCCTATGGTGTCGACTCCTTTTAGATATTCTCCCATGTGGCTCATCTCAACTCTCAATTCTATTTGAGCACTCTTCTCCCTCGTGAGCGGCCTATAATTCAGACGATGTTAAGAATGCATTTTTATATGGTGATCTTATGGAAAGCCTACATAGAAACCTCGTTGGTTTGTTGCTCAGGGAGACAAACGAGTCTGCAAGCTGAAGAAGACGATTTATGGTCTCAAAGAGAGTCCATGTGCTTATTTTGCTAATTTTAGCCAAGTGGTTACATGAGTGGACATTTGGCACAAGATGAAGATCATTGTCCGTTGAATCTGGAATTGTATTTAGATGGTCTATTTTGATGAAATACTCCTATCTGACAGGGATGTTAAGGGCATCGGTGTGATCAACATGTATCTCCAACAAGGTAGTCAAAGGCTCAATGCGCACTAAAGACGCAAAGGGTCCATATCTTCCGAGGCACCATGCACGCGCATGCCTGAGCGGAGCAAGACACAAAAATAATAAATAACAAAAATATACATAAATAAATAAATAAATTAGTAATGTAAGAAATAAAACTAAATAACATATTAAAACCAACAAAAACATGTTAAAACATAACCAAGTGAACTAGCATAGCACTAATGGCAGTAGCAGTCATCAGAACTAACAAGAGTTTGTATTCTCCCTACCACGTTTTTAGTAAATTTTAGTTTTTCTAGTTCAACTAGAACCAACTTTGGCAACCGTGGAAATGGTCATCTCCCTCCCACTTGTATGAGGTAAGGATCATCTATGCCTCAAAAATTTTTGTATATATATATATATATATATATATATATATATATATATATATATAAAAACCATAAGGCGCACATTTTCTTGGTTGCACCTCGCCTTAGGCGCATCCTGGGTGGGCTCAGAGAAAGGCGCCTCGCCTAGTGAGGTGCAAGACGCATCTATTGCGTCTTTCTGCAAGGCGTGCCTCACGCCTTGATTACCATAATCTTCGAAAGCACTTTGTCACTAAAGACATGGAAAAAAAATCCATTAATATCTAGAGATCGAGGTCACTCAAAACTTTACGGGCGTTGTTCTTTCCCCGAGAAAATGTCACATACTTACTACTAACTGGCACCAAACCAGGCGATGCTCCCATGGAGCAGAACCCAAATTTGTGGCCTTATGAGGATGAGGATGCCATGGACAAGTCTTAAGAAGATTTGTTGGTAAGCCGATTTACCTAATCATTACTAGACTAGATATTTATGTTGTGTGTCTAATCGTTACTAGACTAGATATTTATGTTGTGTGTCTAGTCAGTAAACTCATAGAGAACTATAACATGGTGTCATTGAGATATAGACTTTTGAATTTTGAGATACGTGAGAATTTTCAGAAATTTGCCTTTTCTATCTACACCATAAATATCTCAATATCAAGCCATATTCTGATAATGATAATGCAGGAACTAAGAAAAATAGATGGACCACATTTGGCTACTACACTTATGTTTGTGAAATCTTGTCAGTTGGAGGAGCAAGAAACATACGACAATAGTCAGGTCAAGTGCAGAGGCAAAATATAAAGTTATGACTCATACATAGTCTTTGTGAGATTATGTGGATTGATGACTAACTTTGGTGTCCATTACTCTCAGATAACAAAGTGTCATCTTAATTGCTAGCAATCCGATATCCTACGAGCGAACCAAACACAATGAGGTCGCCTATCACTTTGTTCGAGAAACAATCATGAACGAGCAGATTTGCACTGTATTGACTTGTTCCAAGGACCAGATTGTCAAGTTTTTCACGAAAAATGCTCTCTCCTATCCTGTTCTTTGCCTTATGTACCAAGCTAACATACATGATATATATGCTCCAACTCGAGGGGAAGTGTTTGAATAGTTGGTGTTGTTACTCTAATGTGCACATTCTTAGTATCTCTTTGGACTACCTTAGCCCCAAAGTGGATAGGAAATTGGATAGGAACTAAAGAGGGAGGTGCACACTCTCCTAGTAAATATGTACTCACTCCAAATAAATGACACAATCCCATTAGGAGTTGAATCTTATCCTGGACAAATTTCAATTGAGGGGGACAATTTTGTAAAGTTCAAACCTCAAAGGTTTCAGCTTAGACTTTAATTTTGGTGAAAGTAAGGATGATATCGTGAACAAAAGCTCTTTCCACATCAACATGAACATGATGGTGTCTGAAATCTCTTTTCTCACAGTACATGCTAAAGCTTAAAAGCATAGTAAAAAAGATCAAATATAAAACAAACTTAAGTGCAACCTGAACTAAAATACCTATCTAGTGTAGAGATCTAAGAATGAGCAAAGCTTCCCGTGCTATGAAAGATAAGTTATAACATACAAACATCCAAATAGAGGATGTTGATCCAAAACCTTAAAAGATCTATACCTATTATCAATGGTTTGCACAAAACTGGTTTTTTCTGCAATATAATTGCATAATCTGATTTCTCACTACGCAGGACCAGATATAAGGATGAAACGCTAAAAGAAATGTTGACTACAGTGTCCACATGACTTCTAACAGGAAGTGATCCAATACCTCAGGCGCTGGTAAAAGATCAACATGGGGACTTGAAAAGGATCGTAACCCAGCCTGCATTGAAGCGAGACAAGCATCACAAATTCATAAAACAAGAGATAAAAACCAAAAGAGGTTATGTAAAGCATTCTTCTCTTTCAGTTCATCTCATCAAAAGCATGAGGTTATTGAACATCAAGAATGTCCAGATAAAAGTTGGCACAGTTTTTTTTAGCAAGCGTATCAACCAGGCATATCCCAATATGCTTTTGTGGGAAAACCAACTGGTAAACGCTTTGTTGCTATAACCTAGCTAAGGCAAATATAAGGCAGGATCTTGTCAAAATAACTCAAAAGCCAGTTGACAAGTATGTCTACCTTTTTCTTTCATGTATTAGATTTATGAACCAAGGATCAACCATCCAATTTCACCTGGAATAGGAAAGAGCCTAGCCGTAGAAGTAAAATGATAAAATTTGTTCTAGGGAATTTCAGTTCTCTTTGAGGAATAACATAAGCTACTAAGAGCCAAACTGGAATAGTCATGTTTTTCTTAGGCAGGAGAGAGTTCATTATGTGAAAGAGATGGAGTTGGAGATATTTGTTACCTGACTTGCACCAACAATATCAGTTAAATGCACATTTGGGTTGTTTCTCACCATGGCCCCTACCATCATATCCACTTGAGATTGTAAGGATGCATATTTTAGCTCCATCCTCCGTTGATTTTCCTTCATAAGATGCTGCTCTTGCTCCATGGCCACCATCTTATCCCGCATCTTACGTATCTCCTCATCAGCTGATTGTTTTGCCTCCAATACTCTTTTTAGTTCTTCCTCGAGACCAGGTCGGCCAGATAGATCAGAGTCCTTAATACATGCACCATAAGTTCTCGCCTGATCTTTTTTCTCCGGTCCAATGATTCGGGAATAGATGTCATCTCTGGCAGAGGGATCAAGTTCGTTCTCCGGTTGCTGTGACATTAGTTCATTTAGCTGTGACTGCAATAGGGAATAGATAATCAATATTAAGTGGCTAACCAGTTCCAGAATCAAGGAGCACGACTCCCAAAATCTTAGTTGAAAGAATGTAAATCATACAATTACTGTTGCCGACGTCTCATCCACAGCCTGCCCATCTTTACGTGTATGTGTCACTATAAATATCTTTGCTCGAGATGGTTCCTCCCCATCAGGCATCTTTTTTCGCTATCATCATGTAAAGCAAGAAATGAATGTTACCATGTATGTTTCTCTACAAACACGACACAATTCTAATTTGTCATGATTCCGAGAGCTACCTCTATCTCACATATCTGAGCAAAACTCCTACTGCCTGAAGTGTGGGATCTCTTTACCTTTGCACGATTTGCCTTATTTGTCATACTACGTTTCTACGTAATTGAGACATGTATGAATCAATAACTCGTGATAACTGATAAATTTTACAGTAAAATACTTGCAACAAAAGGAACAGGAAGAATATTACTAATTAATGTACCTTTCCCTCATCAGAGTTCCAATAATTGATGAGAGCCCGCCATTGCTCCTCAACGATCCTATCGTCACGCTCTAAAATCCAATCATCTGACGCATGAGAGTAATAAATAGATCTTAATTGTGATTTCCAGTTCCTCCATTTGCAAGCCATGGACTCCATGATCGCCTTTCTCTTAGATATGTCAAGTTCAAACTTTGACTGTCACCCATTCAAGCATGTAATCAACAAATATTGCTAAATCACCTGACATAGTAAAAGCAAAGGGAGAAATCATATCACCAGGACTAGTTGCCACGCATTTTTCTTTGCTGTTTGAGGCACCGACCTCCAATCATGATGAGTAAGCGGTATAATGTGCCCATTTCGTGCTAAGGTACCCAAGAAGCTGCTTAATTTTCTTGCCCAACGACCAATGGGTTGCCCGTTCTTATTGAATTCAACGTGTAAGCGCTTAGAATTATTCCATACATCATCGCACCTTGTGGGCCCTCTACCCCTTGGTTGTAGGTCGGTAGAATCTACACGAAAGGGAAATAATATTATACAGGGTTCAAATGCATAATAAAATTGGGTTAATCAGATTCTATTTAAAATACCAAGATGATCAGATAGTTACATCATATGTACCTGAAGAACCCTCCGGCCGAGAGGGATTAGGATTAACCTCATGGGGTGTGGCAGAGCTAGATTCAACCTGCCTACATAATTGATGTTGCGCCTGCGTTTCCCCGAAGTTTTGTTCTTCACTAAGTCTTCGTTGGGGTTGTTGCTGCTGATTGAGATTCTCTCTCTCGTGGTCTATCAAGGACTTACCTGTCTGTCTACCAAACTCAGTAGCTGGTTCAAATCATGGAAAAGTGGTATAAGTACATTGTGAAGCCAATGATGGTCGCAAGTGAATACAACTGTATAATCAAGAAACATTACATACATTTATCTCCTTGACAGGTCACTGTGAAGGAACAATCCTATATTTTGTTCATCCAGTTACTAAAAGCATTTAAAAAATCATTAAGGGTCAGCTTGGATTGAGGGGGGGAAAAATAAGCAGAGTTAAGTGGGGTTAAGTGAGGGAGAGTTAAGTGGGGTTAAGTGAGGGAGAGTTAAGTGAGGGGGAGTAGAGTCAATACATAGAACATTGTTTGGACTGGAGGGAGAGTTAAGTGGGGTGTGTTTAATAACTCTTGTTTGGATTGAAGGTTTTGAGTGAGAGGAGGATTAATAAAAATATAATAGTTACCAAAATAACCTTATTACATATGTCATAAAATTAAATTTGATTGAAATTTTAATTAGAACTTGTCAAAATATCTTCACAAATTAGGAAGCTACAGAGCAACATGTTAAAAACAAGTAAAAATGGAGAGAAAAAATTATGATATTTTATAGTACAAATAAGGGGTATTTATGATTTTTTTAAACAAAACCCCTCAATCCCCTTCATTAACCCTCCGATTTGGGGGTTAAAAATGGAAAAAAAAAAAAAAAAGGGTGAAATAAACCCTTACTTAACCCTCTATAACCCTCCCTCCTAAACCCCCACCCTCAAACCAAACATGATTTTATTTTTCCCTCACTTAACTTCCCCCCACTTAACCATCTTAATCCTCAATCCAAGCAGACCCTAAGGTATAACAATGTAAAGCCAGTTGATTATCAGCAAAAATAGGAATTCATTTTTTTAGGATAAGTACGACCGATGGGATTCAAGATTAAAAAAATAATCGTAGTAGAATATGGATTATGGATAATATTTTTATTCATTTTTGATTTGATCGAATTATCGAAATATTTGGGTCACAATTTGTATCAATTAAACAAATCGTTGGAATCCCCAAAATGATTACTTGCGCACAGAAGACTTGTGGAACCTTGTTGGTTGGCATGGTACGAATCAACTTCATGCTGCTCGAAGGAGTTTGGTTGGGACTGCCTCGGCATTTGATGCCTGGACTGTTGCTGACTTCTTTGATCCGAGCTAGATTGTTTCTCAATTGGTGTTTCTTGAGGCTGCGACAGCTTGTCAAGGGTATCTCCCATGTCATCAACAGACCTATCTACTGGTCTACTACACTTTGCAATAGCTGGAAAAAGTGAGCAACTATTAATCAATTGGATTGACTAACTTTATGTAATCAAGATATATATTCTGCTGCAATCTGTGTAAACACTATGAACAAAGCTAATAGTGCGTGCAACAGTAAAAGCGAATACCAAAGCAGTTCAGACGAGACAAGAAAACCCATGTTTAAAACTAGAGGGGCAAATATGTTGGGGCTGCCCTTATTTCTCAAAACAAAAACTAGTAAATGCAGTTAAATAGTTCAGAGAGATCCTAAATTACAAAACCAATTGAAGATAAAAGAGTCGTTAGGAATACCTCCAGAACCATGTGCCTCAGAGGGATGACAATCAACTAAATGGGGCTCAATGCAGGTTGCTTGGGCCTCCCTCGGTATTTGATGACTGAAAAGAGGCTGGTCGTGTCCAGATCTAACTTGTGTCTGAGATTGCCATGGCTGGTTTACATGGTTCATAATGGACTTTCTTGCCTGTTTCCTACGTGTCATGATAGCTGGTACAAACTCTGGACACATTGTATAAAACATAAATCATTTGTGAAAGTTGATCATGAAAAATTGAAATGCAATTATATATCAAGTAATAGTAACCTCATCCACCTTCTTGGCAACGTGCTCCAATATATGTTTGAGCATAAAGGAAGCAAAAGCTTATTTGGCTCAGTTAACTAGTAATAGTCTACCAAGAATCAATTACAGAAAGTCCAAGAGATGATTACAATACTTCAACCAAGAGGGTACCTGTGTAACCCCATGGTTGGGAGGGCTGAGAATCAATTGCAGGAGACACAATGGAGCTCAGCTGGCAATGCCTAGGTATTTGAGGTGTGACTTGAGGCTGAGCCTGGTGTGTGCTTGGTTGTGCCTCACCAAGTATCTCCTGAGGTTGCCAAGGCTGGCTGAGGTTGTCTTCAACATTATCTACCAAGGCCTTACTCGTCCCTCTACCGTGCCTCGTAGCTTGTTCAATTACTGCAAAACCAATACTAAGTTTAATCCTTTACATTGTGAAAAACAAATGTCAATAGAGATCATATACATGGACAAGAAAGAAAAGAAAAATTACATTCATTATAGTTAGAGAAATGTAAAAACAATTACAAGCAACTGCAATTAAATCAACCCAACCATATTTATCATGTTCCTGTGAAAATAACATAGAAGATTAATAATTGGACCAATAAAAGTAAGACCGTCGACAACCCTAGGTTCTTCTATTAGGTATTATCTTACATGAATATCCAATAGTTTAATATTTCTAAGTTTGGAATTTACAAATGGTTGCAACCAGTCAACATAATCTCACCGGTCATCTGCCCCTTCAGAGACAAGTAAATCAAGAATGGTTAACAGGAGCTGGTATCATACTGCTCTTTCCTGTTTTGGGTCAGGCAAAGGAATGAGCCAATTAAATTTCCAGATAAAATTTTCCTAAATGTACGAAAATCAATAACAATTGGCATGACTTTTAAATTTCATCTACAGCTCATATCTACCCTTTTCAAGGTTCTCTTAGGACAAAATACCAGGATCCTCATGTAAAATACTTCTTCCGGAAAAGAGAACAATAATAAGTTCACTATCAGCAGAAATCTTTGTGCAGCAGCTGAAAATGTCTGGCATTTACAAGAATAAACCTGACCTTTCTTTCTATTTTCCAAGATTCGCGGAATGGTATCGGAATCAGCATCGGACCATTCCTATGAGTATCGGTATCGCCGATATCGGTAGTATCCGCGGTTTCCAATCAGAGTATCGGATTTTTTGGTATCGGAAAACAAATAATTATTAATAAATTATTAACATTTTAAAATATATATTTTATACAATTAGGTATAAATTTGAGTATTTCCAATGTTATTTCTT
This sequence comes from Iris pallida, assembly GCA_029216955.1. NCBI lineage: Eukaryota > Viridiplantae > Streptophyta > Magnoliopsida > Asparagales > Iridaceae > Iris > Iris pallida. The sequence continues at coordinate 42,741,515 of JANAVB010021600.1, forward strand.
AGTCATTTTGAAATTAAATGAAATTGTAGTCACCCTTACCGATTCGTATACATGCAATAGATAAGTTTTCTTCTTTTACATGTTTTTACAACCTTATTATGCTTCAAACCCTTGTTGATTTGTCTTTTTCGTTAAATTTTCTTTGCCGAATTGACGTGACCCCCAATGTCGGTATCGGTCAGTATCGGGTATCGGTCGGTATTGGATCGGAACATGCCAAACCGTATCAGTATGGCCGTATCGGATCGGTATCGGCCGATACTGTAAACTATGCTATTTTCCGTATCAATGGGGCACCAATCCTATCACACACATCCTTCATGTCACTGAATCATCTATCGTACTTTTCTATGCCGGATACCTGCTTAGGCAATAAGTTCATTATTCTTTTCCCTTTTCTCTCACAACCTTTTGGTGTGACACCTGAACCCGATCATAGCAATGAATCCAAAAGATGCTTGCCTTCTTTCAAGTAACTTCTTTCAAGTAACTTCTTCCAAAGGTGGTTCAACAACATCAAATCCCTAATCCTGCATCTTGGGGTCGGCTATTTAATCCTTTATCCCATTCGATTTTGTTAAGGACAACGTCCTCTATAGCATTAGCATTTACAATATCTTTCTTTAAGGACTCGATCCTATTTTGTTTATAACGAACCTAGTTCTAGAGTTCCTTTAACTAACATCATATCTTTACAATTGGTGTATTTATTGGTCCATATTGCACTTGTACAAACACTTTCTCTCCTCTTATCCTTACTTGGTGCACCTCCAATTTCCCACAAATGCAATCGTTTCTTATCCTATATTTCAACATATTGTCACTCGTCCATCTTAGCATTCTCATCTCAGCTATGCATTTTCTTGACATGTTAATTGCACAACACTCTCATCCTTGTCATCCATAAAGCAAGGTGGTCATATGGTTGTTTTACAGAATGTTCCTTTCAACTTAAGGGTGTCTAGCTATCACAAAACACTACTGAAGCACTTCATTTCAGTCATCTTGTTTCAATTCAATGAACACTATTTTCCATCATGATGATTGATTGATCCTAAATACCAAAAGCTATCACTCCTACGTGTCTCTTGTCCATAAATATTGACTGATTTCTTTTTCTTTTTCTTTTTTAACTTTTGCTTGATTTACATTTCATACACTCCATTTCCATGCTTCTAATTTTGAAACTTTTAAGATTCTAAAGTTTCTCTTCACAATTTAATTCTAGAAACAGGCTCTTGTGTACTATCGTCAACTACAAAAATATCATCAACAAACGTGATAAGACCAAGGAATGTCATCCTAAATATGCCTTGTATTTCATCCATAACTAACACAGCGAGTTAAGGACTTGACTCTTGTTGGCTGTTGCAGAGGTAGTAAATGATATTATCCTGCATCTTAATCACACAACCGAAGTTCTTGTGATTCATCACTGTACACTACAATTTACCTCTTTTTATAATGTTTGGATCAGGTCTTAAACGTAGTAAGCAGACAAGCAATATCTGATGGCCATGTGAGCCACAATCTCTGCCAGCAGCAACAACCTCGACAGAAATCTAACAAGCCACACCTGAACCTTGGCAACACCCAACCAAATCATGAATTAACTAGGCAAGCCCAATCTGTCGATCCCATGAGTTGATGCTCATCCATCCAAAAATGAGGTTCTGCAGGTATGCATATGCATGTATAATTTATATTAACATACAAAAGCATACATTTTTCCGAGTAGTTGGACTTTTGTATGAACTGAATTTTCTCATAACGCACATAGGCATGGTGTATAAGAAAGTAACAGAGTATTTAGAGTATTTACACAAGGTCTGACCTACATGATGATGTACATTTAAGGGGTTACCAATTGCTAAAAGCACGTAATGCTTCATTTAGGTGCAATTATCAAAAGCCTATAGCTATTACTGATCATATTTTTTTCATCAAGAATACTTGCAGAACCTTGTGGTTCAACTCCGTGGACCTAGATAGAGTTCATCTGGGCGGCTGGGCCTGAATAGAAGTTTAATGTATGAACTGCAGCTGGGCTTGACTCGAGCTAGTTCCTTGACAGGTAGCTATTGAATGTGCCATGCTACATAGGACTACTCCCATTTTGTACTGAGGAATTACTCATCCATTACTGCTCTTAACTTAGATACAATGGACCATAAGAAGAACACACAGGCTTGATAAATTATGTGATGGCAGCGTTTTGAGATAGAGAAAAATACTGGCGAGTCCTCTAGGCATTCTGCTTCAATCTTACATATACATATGGAAGTTATTACATAATGGGTTCAATAAGTAGAAACACCTGAAAAGTATGCAATTGAAAATTAAAATACTTCCCCGAGTATACCTTCATAACCGGGTGGTGGATCATCAGCCACATTGTGATCAATGGAAGCAGGTTGGACCGGTAGGTAATTGATGATAAGTGGTAGCTGGTCTTGGCCAGAGTTAATTTGTGCACCATCATGTCTTTGATTAGACTGCCAAGATTGGCTCGCATGATCTACCGACGTCTTGCTAGCCCGTCTGCTACGCGTCATAATAGCTGGCACAAACCATAGACACATAAGATAAATCATGAGTCACATAATGAAGCTAACATGAACCACAAGTGACTAAATCTGTTCCATCAAGATATGGCAGCTGCATAACCTCATGTTCTGTAAATATAATCAAATGTAAAGGGAGCATAAGTTTATTGGATTCAATTAACTATTATAATCTAGAAAGCCTGTCAACTGTGAAGCTTCAATCTCTCAAAGCAACGGAGGATTACAGTACTTAAACCAGGAGCGTACCTATGAAACCTGTGGTTGAGATGGTAAAGAACCAACAGCATGGGACTCAATGGAGCTCTGAACAAAGTTTGGCTGCGCCTCAACATGTTTCTGCTGAGGTTGACGTGGTTGGCCGACATTTCCGGCATGATCTACCTTGGACTTACTAGTCCGCTTACTACGCCTCATGGATGACCCAGATCCTGAAAATTCAATAGAGATATAAATATTGAGTGTGAAATTGGATATGATTACATATATAAAAACTGGAACAAGAACTGCAATAATAAAGGAAAATATATAAATCCAAGCAAAATACCGCATTTACCAAAACGTTTTAGGGTCATTGATAAAAGACTTGTTGGTTCCACTATAGATCCTTTCGAGAAAATTCAATGCATTGCCAAATGCAGAACCCATCAACATAATGTTGTTGTTATCTGCCCTTTATCCCATATTAGATATTACATACCAAAGCTTACAAATTTAACATCACAAAAAAAAAAAAAAACTGATTCTATCTTTAGTTACTTTGTTCCCTATTTCTACTCGCCGAATCAATGAAACTGTTACTAAAGCACTGATGTGGTAACAAATAATCGCTTATGGCAATAGTTTCAAAATCATGTCTTTCCATCAGAAACATGACAAATACCAAAACCCATTTCTCCATATTGCATACCAAAGTTTGCAAACTTGACCATCACAACAAAAAAAACCTTTTTTCCACTTTTGGTAACAGTCTCAATACAAAATATTAACCAAACCAACATCAAAATCGTGTCTTTCCATCAGAAACATGGTATATCCCAAAACCCTATTTCCCATATTACATTACCAAAAATTACAAACTTAATCGCCACCAAAAAAATCTATTTCTTTTTCTTTTCCACTTTTTGGAACAGTTACAGTGAAATTATTAACCGAGCCAGCACCAAAATCGTGCCTTTCCATCAGAAACACGACAAATAGAAAAACCCTAAATTGAGTGAGGAAAAGAAACCTTGATGTAATTCTGAAGGAAAAATGAAGAAACAAGAACGCGGAGTTCAAATTGTGTACGTAAATATTGAAATTATAAAGGATCAAGAAGAAGAAGAAATTATTTAGAGAGATTGACCTTTCAGAAATTTAGCGAGGGAACTCGGTAGCAGCTACAGAGAACGAGAAGACTTGTTCATGGGCTTGTGGTGACATGTAGTCCATTGTTTTTTTGTCAAATATTATATTGGTAACATAAGAGCATGGTGGACAGTGATAGAAAATTATTTTTTATACATATTTGTTATTTTAATAAATACTCTCTGTTACCATGGTTGTTTCGTATCGATGGGTATATCGGTACTGGTCCTGTACCGTTGGCAATACCGGTACAGATCTTGTATCGGTGGCTAAATCGGTATCGGAGGGCCAGTACCAGGATACAACCAAGGACAATGATACCATTAACCACTCACTCTCTTTTTCTGGCAAATTATAAAGACACTTCACATTCTTACTCATGACTAGCCTAATTTTTTTTTTATTTACAAGTTTGTCACTTGAAAAATTACTTAGGACTAGTCCAAAATTTAGGACTGCCAAAAAAATTGACAGTCCTAGCAGCATATAGGATGCCAAAAAATTTGACAGTCCTAAACAGCAACAAGTCCAGTTTAGGACTGCAAAAAATTTTGACAGTCCTGAATGCTGCTAGGACTGTCAAAAAATTTGGCAGTTCTAAAATGAACTTGTTGTAAATGGAGAAAATGGAGGTGGTATAGAAGAAGCATTAGGGTTTGTACCTTTTTTTTAGGAGCGAACAGAATGCGACGACGGCGGAGAGATTGACAGCAGCTGCAAAAAGTCGGAGATGGCGGCGGCGGCAGATGGTTGGGGGAGACGGAGAGGAATCGAACTAGAGGGGTCGGGGGAGACGGAGATGACGGTGGCGACGAAGGAGTTGGGGGAGACGAAGATAGCGACGGCGACGGAGGGAGTAGCGGAGCCATGACCAGTCGGAGATGGCGGTGGTGGCGGAGGGGACGGGGAAGACGAAGAGGAGCACAACAGCTGTCGTTGTTGACGGATCGATGGAGATGGGAAAGGAGAGGGGTTTGAATTGGGGCAGTCCTAAGTAAAAAATAGATTATCCTGAGTAGTTTTTCTTCTAAGCTGGACTAGCTCCAATCCTGAACTATTCCTGAGTAAAAAGTGAAGTCTTCTTATGATTAGCCTTTTTTTTTTTTGTGGACGGTTTGAAATTTTGAAAGTTCTTACTCAAACATTATCCGCCGATATCCATTTGAGTGGATTATGGTTTGTATGGTCTGGGAAGCTCGATATGGTTCAAATCAATTCGTAGATGGTTCAAAATGTCATGTTGAACCTGTAGTTGTAATTGTTCACGGTCAATCCTAAAAAAAAAATCTATGACTAAAAATTTAATTTAACCAGTGACATTGTGTAGTTGTTCCCAATTAGCACATAGAACTACCAACTCGTGTTGAATCAAATATGGTAAATGATTCCAATAAGTTTCGAGGTGGATTTGAAATAATCATTCCATCTTGTAAACTTGTTATCTTTGCCAGTGATCGCCACCATAGTCACATAATATGCAAATTTATTCGATTCACGAATTATTTGCAAACAAATGTTCTACTTAATGTATGTAAAAGCAGTTGATAAATCCGATCAAAATTTGGACAAACTTGTTAACAATCCATCAAATTAACAAATAAAACACAAATTATTGACAAACAATAAATAATTATTTAAAATTTTAATCAGTCGTTTTAATCTCTACTAATATAAGGAGGCTTCGAAATGGTTCAAGATTGAGTCGTCTAAGCCGTGTGTATTTTATCAACTATTTCGTTTTGAAAATTTAAAAAAATTAAGTCTCGTAACCGTAGTTATTTTTCACATAATTTAAAATAAAATTAAAACCTAAAATTCTCCTAACTGCATGATTATGTATAAATACTAAAATATTTAGAATTTAAATTATATTTAAACTAACTACATAATATCTAACTAAACACATGTCCAAAAGTTTTCAAACATATTTATAATAAATAATAACTAAAATATATTCAAATCATATTTAAAATATTTTAACGTAATTTTAATTTTATATTTCAATCATTTTGTAGATTTTTTTAAACATGCAACGCACGTGAAATGAATTATAAAGAGGCTTTAAAACGGCTCATAATGAGTTGTTTAACATGTATGTATATCCTTATGTACTTATGAAAAAAAAAAATTCTAAAATCATTCTAACTATATGTATAACTCTCGCGTAAAAGATAAAACTTCTAATTACCCGAACATATATCTAAAATTTTATAAATATATATAAAAATAAATATATAACAAATTTTAATTAAACTATATTTTTTCTTTTTTTAATATAATTTAATTTCTATCTAATTTTTTAACAATATTATATTTTCCTCTTTTTTTATGTGCATTGTCGCATGTTAACTGGAGTAATTTTAAAGAGTGTCAGATTCGATCTGATTTTAATAGATGAAGATCAAGATAGAAAATGTTAAACAGTCCGCGAGGGGTGTGACCGTGCGCTTTCTCGCGCCGACGTGTCACCCCCACTGTGCCCCCTGCACCACACCGGACCCAACCCTCCTTTTTCGCAGTCCCTCTCCAATGGAGAGGCGATATGTCGCCCGCAGGTTTGGACTGCGATCCAAACCCATGGGCTGTTGGAGTCCAGTCTGGATTTGGTAACAATATATTTATGGAATCCAAATCTAATTAAATATTTGATTTGATTAGATTTGGATTTCCATAATTAATGTCGTGTTATTTTAGATATAATAGGATTCTTATTTTAGGAAATCCTATTATGATATAAAATAGGATAATTGATGGACTGTTTTAGGTGTAATAAAATTCTTATTTGAGGGCTTCCTATTTAAGAAATCATATTATGACCTAAATAGGATTTTTCTCATCCTATATATATGGGCTGAGGGTGGAGACACAAAGCACAAAGTAGAGATTCGGAGTGCTCGTCCACAAGAAAATCTAAGAGAAAGTCTGTACTTTGCTCTTAGGACTTCGTCATCCAAAACAGAAGAAAGAAGAAGATATAATCAAGGAGTCGTCAACTTTGGTTAGGAAGATTACGACGGGTTGGTGAGTGATCTCAATTGCAACCTTCCATTTTTTTTTCTTGAGAGTGGTGAAAGGGTTGAACCTATTAGGACAAAGGGTTCAACGTGAGTTATGTCAATCTTGTAATTTCATCTGAGTTATTAAAGGTTGAAATTTGTCCAGGTGACATATGTCACTTGCCATATACTTGTCTTCATCTTGTGCTTGGTGTCCGTTAGACGGGGGTTGGTTTTGATCAGGTGGGTTGGAAAATGCTTCCGTACGCACCCAACAATTGGTATCAGAGCGAAGGTTCGGTTCGTTCTAGTCTGATACCCAACAATTGGTATCAGAGCTTTGGAGGTTCTGGCAACCATGTCTACAGAGCAGACGAACACTCTTATGATCACACTCACGGAGGGAACTGGGCGATTTTGTCACAACCCACACCCGCTTCTCGGGACGCGAGAGCGTAAGCAAGCCAGCTACGCATCGAGCGGACTCCAGCCCGACTCGAATACGTAAACGCTGTCAAGAGCATGGTAAACTGCCAAATCATGGCAAAACAAATCTATATCTCAATCCACAATAAATGTACGAAACTTGAATGAACACTATGGGTCGTGGTCTGCAGCCCACTAGCATAATGTTCGATAAGACTCCAAAGAATATAACAAGAGTCTACAAACTAAATCAATAAATAGGATATCTCATGATAATGAAAGGAAAGCACGAGTTGGATGAGCTGGATAATAAACATGGTATCAATACTTGAATCTCACAAGCAATATTGTAATCATCTGAAACCCACAAGCGCCATAATCATCCGCCATCCAGAACTGCTAACTAACTCCACGCAATCACTAACCTGAAGAGATCATCAGGTCCTCAGGGGACATGGCAAGATACATAAAAACATACCTATCTAGCAGTTTAATCATGCATAAATTATAAACAGAATGTAAGCAAGGAACGAGACATACACATGGCAAGAGACTACGACCAAAACTGCTAACAAGTGACTATCGACAAGTGGCTACTGACAGGTGACTATGAACTGGAATACAAGAATAACTACACGTAACTGAACTGCTGGATGAACAAGTGAACACGAGATCAATGGAATACCAAACCCTCGCCCCGAGTGGACTCGCAGGTTTGAACTAATCACTAACCCTCGTCCCGAGTGTGGACTCTCTGGTTAGCTCAAGACAAGGCACCCTCGTCCCGAGTGTGGACTCTCTGGTGCAAGTATAACATTCTCGTCCCGAGTGTGGACTCACGGATGTAAACAGATCAAGACAACACCCTCATCCCGAGTGTGGACTCTCTGGTACCAAGGAATAAACACTCTCGTCCCGAGTGTGGACTCTCTGGTGCAACTGAACAACCCTCGTCCCGAGTGTGGACTCTCTGGTTGAGAAAACGATAACAAGGATTTAGCAGTTCAACTACACGTACTCGTTCTATGACACGACTCAAGCAAGATACTGGTGAGACAAGGTACAACTCATTCAAGATGCAGATAAGGACCACTCTAGCATGAACTATGATGTAAACAAGTCCAGTATAACTACACTATCAAATCACGAAAGGTGATATACAAGCAAGCCAATCAACTGGTGAACATGGTATAAAGAATATATAAATCAAATCGACTAAAAAATTAAAATAATAACATGATAAAACATATCTATAAACATGCAATAAACTATAGAGGGAGGCAAGGTATCTTGCCTGGTGGTAGCACGAAGAACTGACAATATACCGTCAACTTGTAAGTCATAAAGTCCAAATCTCACAACTGTCTCCGAAAGCTGAAACAAACATTGCCAATATTCTCAGAATAATTAAATTAGCTAGAATTTTCTGTCCTTAAGTCCAATTCTGGATACATGGGTGTCAGCCCCTGTTTTTCAGTTTTAGTTAAATTAGTGCTAATTAAATTTATTTTATGTCATTTATAGCCTTAAATAATTATTAGGAATTTTTAGAAATTTTCTAGAAATTTTAAATGATTTTAAATAATTTTTAAATGAATTTTTAGTACAAAAATATTGATCTGTAATTTTCTAAAAAGTTTTAATATCATTTTGTAAATTTTAGAATTATTCTAATATAGATTTGCAATTGCTTCAAATGTTTTAAATAGTTTTCTGCAATATTTAAATCTTTGTAAATATCGATTTGCAAATTTTATTTGCAAATTATCCTAAGTAAGGACCTAACCCTAATTTCCTAAAACCCTAGGGACCTAAATGTAAACTACTCTCTCTCCCCAGCCCGATCACCGCCTTCCCCCTAATTTTTCGGCGACCCTAAACCGAAACCCTAACCCTAATCCGGCCACCCACCGCCTTGGCACCCCTATAAAAGGACCCCCTCCCCTCCTTCGACCAACCACCACCACTACGACCTAACCCCGACCACCGTAGCCCCCGTCTTCCCCAAATTAACCTCGCCGCAACCCTAGCTCCGATGAGCTCCTCGTCCAGCCTCCACAACAGTCGCCACCCGCCCCCAACCGCCACCGACGTGTTCGTAGCGCTGAGCCGCGCCCAGCGCCACCCGAGCGCCACCCGCCCCGACCGCTCCTCCGCCCAGTCGCCACCCCCGACAGCAGCCCCGACCTGGACACGTACGTGTCATCTACCCCCCGTGTCCTGTTGTGTCTCGTTCTCATGCACAGGACTCGCCTACACACGACAACCCTAATGGTAAGTGCGGACACGGCAAACACGTGTCGTGCGTGTCATAAATCAACCCGACACATGGACTCCTGTGTCCCTAACTGTCAGGACACAGGATTTTTTTTTTTTATGTATAAACCTTTCTAAACTAAATAAAACAAACCTAAACTCTAATCCTAACACAAGCCACGGGCTGACCCCCTGGCCAGCCCGACCCAACTCAAACCCGACCCCCCGCTGGGCCGAGTTCGAGCCCCCCCCCCCCCCCCCCCCCCCGCTGTCTTTCCTTTTCTTTTTCTTTTCTTTTTCCTTTTTCTTTTCTTTTGTTATTTATGTATATTTATATATATATGTATATACATATATTTGTATATATATATATAATTATATATACTATATTTTTGTATATACTTACTGTTTTTCTTATGTATATATGTATATATACTTTATTCTCTTGTACTTTATTATTCTATGTATATATAGATATATATATATATATATATATATATATATATATATATATATGTATTATGTATACATATATATTTATGTATATATATTTCCTTGTGTATATATATATATTACTATATATATATATACTATTATATGTATATGTATACATTATTTTGTATATATATATATATATATATATATATATATATATATATATATATATATATATATATATATAGTTGAGTTTTTCTTATATATATATATATATATATATATATATATATATATATATATATATATATATATATATATATATATATATATATATATATATATATATATATATATATATATATATATTTGTATATATATATAATATATAGTTGGGTATTTTCTTATATGCATAAATATCTCTCTCTATATATATATATATATATATATATATATATATATATATATATATATATATATATATATATATATATGTATATATATATATTATTTTTGTATTTCACTTAGCTTAGTACAAATTATCTTTATAAGATAATATTCATGCTTTTATAGTTACTATGTAAAACTTTACCTTATTAAAATAATAATATTTATTTTGACTATTACCAAATTGTATTTTTATTGTATTTAAATTACTGCAACCATTTGGTGTCCAAGCCTAGCATGGGTATTTGGGCTCAAATGTGTTTTCACACATTCAAGACCTGTACAAGTCATATTGGACTTGATTCATGGCCTTGGGTCATGTATTTGAACTTTGGTTCAAATTATATACATGGACAAAATACGCAGATAATTAATTATTGTGTACAAATACTGTTTTTGATTTTCTAAAAATACTTAAAGTGTTGTTAAATTATGGAAAAATAGTTTTTAGATACTATGTTAAGTTAGCTAATTTAGTATAATTTTTGTAATATTTAATTTACTGTTTTGCCCCTAGTTTGGCATATGAAACCAAAACTCATTTTCTGTATACTTAGGAAAACTGATTTTTATAAAATATTTGTACTGGTTAATAAATTCCAGAAAAATTATAATAAATTTCTATAGTTAGGAAGGATCATTTTGGTACTTTGTTTTATGTAAAACTAGGCTTTTTGTCTACTTCAAAAATTGTTAGAACACAATGGTCTTTTGATTTATTTATTGATTAATTACGACTTGTAGCTTTTTGTGTTATTTGGAGTTTTAGTCGTGTTGAACCCCACCCTTCACTAGTATAAAGACCCTAGGAAGTTAGTTAAAGTAGTGTGTCACCCTACATTGGTCTCCTATGCCAAAGTCATCATTTTGGCTAGGTGCCCAGTCACAAGTCGTATTTCACCAATTAGTGTCCTAGTGTTTTGGCTTAGTATAAAAGCTAAGTTATTATATTTACTTCTACAGTGACGAGTTACCGGACATCCATAGCACTTTTATCGCAGCTTGTTTTGCTTTGCTTTGCTAGAGGCAAGTACTTTCTACGAACTTTACATACTGCTAGAACAATAAACTGCGACTTACCAACCATGTTAAATGCTGATCCTTGGGGTAGCAAGTTAGAACTTTACATGTTGTATTACTTTCAGTCTCTACCATGTTTAGGACAGTATCTCATATCTCTCACATGTTTTATATCGTTCTCGTATCTTCCACATGTTATTACTGTTTTTATCTCTCACATGTTTAAAATAACGGGTTAAGGGGAAACTGCTAGTAGTGTACGTGATCATGACCCCCTTCTCCGTATGTATTTACCGCGCTCGGGGACATTCTATATGTAACCTTGTCGTAGGTTCTGATCTCGCGTTTGTGTATGGATATACACCGATGCCGTTCGTGCACGTATGTGCATGCCAGAAAAACTTGATATGTGCCGCTGTATATCCTATTCACCTATTGACCGATTCACGTACATGCTACAGTTTTAAACTTTTAAACTATATGTTATCATTTCCTAAAAAGAACCAATTAAACCATGATATGCCATGATTCCAGTTTATTACCTTCCTGTTCATGCTTTGTATATTTAGTTTGCTAGAAAATAGTACTTGCTCCCGTCCTGACAGGATAACGTTGTAGGTATACTTACTGAGGAGGAGTTGCTCTGTGATTCGTATTATGGAGTCACTGCCGAGGACCCGGTTTTGCCATGCAAGGATGTTCCTGCGGGGAGACTCGCCTAGTTTGCGTAGTCACTTGGGATACTTAGTGTAGTCATGTATTAGACTACGTATTTTGTAACTGGACATGTATCCAGTTTTATATTTCAGACTTGTACTTTGGACTTATTTCTATATATGAGATGACTTTTGTGTTTGGAGCATTTATGATTCTTCTTCACTTATAGAACTGTTAGCACATTTCGTCTTATCTGGTTATCTCTAGAACAGCTTACTGCGCTTTATCTTAAGCGTAGGCTGGACATGGCTCGGCCCGGCCCAACAATTTGGGTAACGGGTCGTGACATGTTTTTTTGGCGGCCCATGCAGGTCCTGACTAAACTGTTTGGTTACGTTATTGTACCAAGCATGCCTGCAATTAGGAACTTAAGGTAATTAGACAACATTAGGAAAGACGCTTAGAACACTTAGAGGAATGCTAGGATTGCAACATAGGAAATACATCACATGTTTGCTATTATAATTAGATTTTCTTGCATATGATTACTTACTTTAAATAAGTCCTTATAAGTCTTTTTATGTGTAATTTAGATGGTGCTTACTCGTTCATCCCAGTATGTTACTCCCGAGAATGGGGCCCTCCATATCCAGTCAGCTGACCAGTTGACTGATACATGTCCACCTACCACATTCCCCTACTCCACAGATCCACAGACCCAGATACCACCTTCCACATCCCAGTCCCAGCAGGCCCCGATACTTCTACCACCCCCTATCACTATACCCACTCAGGCTTCCGTCACACTCGACGGGACCCAGCTGCTCACCTGATCCAGGGGTTCCTAACAACCCATCAGGAACAGACTACCCTACTCCGCCAGAGCATGGAGCGTTCTGAGGGACGTCCCGTGGTCCCACCATATGTAGAGCCACGGCAGAAAGCGGGGACGATCAAGGACTTCATGGGTCTGAATCCCAAGGAGTTCTCAGGGACTGAGGGCATAGTAGTAGCTGATGACTGGCTAGATTCTGTAGAGAGGCAGCTTCTGGGAGTTAGGATGCCGGATGACCTTCAGGTCGAGGCAGCAGGATTTCTGCTGATAGACTTAGCCGGAGTCTGGTTCAGGAATGAGCCGTTGTTCGCGAGAGGTAGAGCCACTTGGGACCAGTTCAAGACTCAGTTCAAGAAGAAATTCTTCTCGACCACTGCTAGAGTAGCCATGGGGCTACGATTCCAGAACATCCAGCAGGGGAACCGTTCTGTTGATGAGTATGCGGCAGAGTTAGTCGCCTGAGCCGTTTCGCTCCTAGTCTGGTTGCTGATCCAGAGGAGATGACCCGTAGGTTTTGCCATGGTCTAGTTCCAGACATTGGCATTCTTATAGTGGCAAACGGTACGACTGACTACTACCAGAGCCTAGAGTTGGCCCGGAGCATTGAGGAGCGTCTTCTGTCTAGCAAGAGGCCGGCTTCTGTACATCATGAGGGACCGTCCAAGCGTCAGGCTTTCCAGCAGAGAGCACCGACGCCACCCCAGCAGACTTACCGTCCCCCAACATCACATCACCCGACCCAGCCAGTTAGAGCCCCGGGACCTCAGCAGCAGTAGAAGGGGACTATATGTTCATTCTGTAGAAGGGTAGGCCACGACGCTTTCGTTTGTAGGAAGAGGTTGGGACAGTGTTTAGCTTGTGGGTCTGCCATCCATCAGATTCGGGACTGCCCAGTAGCCAAGGGACCCCAGGGGAAGACTTATAGCCTAGTCTTTGAGCCGGAGCCGGAACAGGTTTCGGGAGGTTAGTTTTGATCGTAGCCTTAGTCATTTGTTGCATTGCTTGCTATGTTAGAATATTGTCGGGTCTCCAATCCTTGTGAATTTCGAGGACGAAATTTTTCAAGGAGGGAAGACTTGTCAGCCCCTGTTTTTCAGTTTTAGTTAAATTAGTGCTAATTAAATTTTTTATGTCATTTATAGCCTTAAATAATTATTAAAAATTTTTAGAAATTTTTTAGAAATTTTAAATAATTTTAAATGATTTTAAATGAATTTTTAGTACAAAAATATTGATCTGTAATTTTCTAAAAAGTTTTAATATCATTTTATAAATTTTAGAATTGTTCTAATATAGATTTGCAATTGCTTCAAATATTTTAAATAGTTTCTGCAATATTTAAACCTTTGTAAATATCGATTTACAAATTTTATTTGCAAATTATCCTAAGTAAGGACCTAACCCTAATTTCCTAAAACCCTAGGGACCTAAATATAAACTACTTTCTCTCCCCAGCCCGATCACCGCCTTCCCCCTAATTTTCCGGCGACCCTAAACCGAAACCCTAACCCTAATCCGGCCACCCACCGCCTTGGCTCCCCTATAAAAGGACCCCCTCCCCTCCTTCGACCAACCACCACCACTACGACCTAACCCCGACCACCGTAGCCCCCGTCTTCCCCAAATTAACCTCGCCGCAACCCTAGCTCCGACGAGCTCCTCGTCCAGCCTCCACAACAGTCGCCACCGCCCCCAACCGCCACCGACGTGTTCGCCGTGCTGAGCCGCGCCCAGCGCCATCCGAGCGCCACCGCCCCGACCGCTCCTCCGCCCAGTCGCCACCCCCGACAGCAGTCCCGACCTGGACACGTACGTGTCATCTACCCCCCCGTGTCCTGTTGTGTCTCGTTCTCATGCACAGGACTCGCCTACACACGACAACCCTAATGGTAAGTGCGGACACGGCAAACACGTGTCGTGCGTGTCATAAATCAACCCGACACATGGACTCCTGTGTCCCTAACTGTCAGGACACAGGATTTTTTTTTTTTTTATGTATAAACCTTTCTAAACTAAATAAAACAAACCTAAACTCTAATCCTAACACAAGCCACGGGCTGACCCCCTGGCCAGCCCGACCCAACTCAAACCCGACCCCCCGCTGGGCCGAGTTCGAGCCCCCCTGCTGTCTTTCCTTTTCTTTTTCTTTTCTTTTTCCTTTTTCTTTTCTTTTGTTATTTATGTATATTTATATATATATGTATATACATATATTTGTATATATATATATAATTATATATACTGTATTTTTGTATATATACTTACTGTTTTTCTTATGTATATATACTTTATTCTCTTGTACTTTATTATTCTATGTATATATATATATATATATATATATATATATATATATATATATATATATATATATATATATATATATGTATTATGTATACATATATACTTATGTATATATATTTCCTTGTGTATATATATATATTACTATATATATATATACTATTATATGTATATGTATACATTATTTTTGTATATATATATATATATATATATATATATTATATAGTTGAGTTTTTCTTATGTGTATATATATATATATATATATATATATATATATATATATATATATATATATATATATATATATATATATGGGAGCGGATCGGGAGCCCCGCCCGCGGAGCCCCGCCGAAGCCCCGCTCCCCCTTAGCCGTTGGATCGCGCGGGCGGGGGCGGGCCCCACGCGGGCCCCGCGCGATCCGATGGTGCAGGGGGGGCGGGGCTTCGACGGGGCTCCGCGAGCGGGGCCTTTGATCCGCTTCCTATATATATATATATATATTTGTATATATATAATATATAGTTGGGTATTTTCTTATATGCATAAATATCTCTATATTTATGTATATATATATATTATTTTTGTATTTCACTTAGCTTAGTACAAATTATCTTTATAAGATAATATTCATACTTTTATAGTTACTATGTAAAACTTTACCTTATTAAAATAATAATATTTATTTTGACTATTACCAAATTGTATTTTTATTGTATTTAAATTACTGCAACCATTTGGTGTCCAAGCCTAGCATGGGTATTTGGGCTCAAATGTGTTTTCACACATTCAAGACCTGTATAAGTCATATTGGACTTGATTCATGGCCTTGGGTCCTGTATTTGAACTTTGGTTCAAATTATATACATGGACAAAATATGCAGATAATTAATTATTGTGTACAAATGCTGTTTTTGATTTTCTAAAAATACTTAAAGTGTTGTTAAATTATGGAAAAATAGTTTTTAGATACTATGTTAAGTTAGCTAATTTAGTATAATTTTTGTAATATTTAATTTACTGTTTTGCCCCTAGTTTGGCATATGAAACCAAAACTCATTTTCTGTATACTTCGGAAAACTAATTTTTATAAAATATTTGTACTGGTTAATAAATTCCAGAAAAATTATAATAAATTTCTATAGTTAGCAAGGATCGTTTTGGTACTTTGTTTTATGTAAAACTAGGCTTTTTGTCTACTTCAAAAATTGTTAGAACACAATGGTCTTTTGATTTATTTATTGATTAATTACGACTTGTAGCTTTTTGTGTTATTTGGAGTTTTAGTCGTGTTGAACCCCACCCTTCACTAGTATAAAGACCCTAGGAAGTTAGTTAAAGTAGTGTGTCACCCCACATTGGTCTCCTATGCCAAAGTCATCATTTTGGCTAGGAGCCCAGTCACAAGTCGTATTTCACCAATTAGTGTCCTAGTGTTTTGGCTTAGTATAAAAGCTAAGTTATTATATTTACTTCTACAGTGACGAGTTACCGGACATCCATAGCACTTTTATCGCAGCTTGTTTTGCTTTGCTTTGCTAGAGGCAAGTACTTTCTACGAACTTTACATACTGCTAGAACAATAAACTGCGACTTACCAACCATGTTAAATGCTGATCCTTGGGGTAGCAAGTTAGAACTTTACATGTTGTATTACTTTCAGTCTCTACCATGTTTAGGACAGTATCTCATATCTCTCACATGCTTTATATCGTTCTCGTATCTTCCACATGTTATTACTATTTTTATCTCTCACATGTTTAAAATAACGGGTTAAGGAGAAACTGCTAGTAGTGTACGTGATCATGACCCCCTTCTCCGTATGTATTTACCGCGCTCGGGGACATTCTATATGTAATCTTGCCGTAGGTTCTGATCTCGCGTTTGTGTATGGATATACACCGATGCCGTTCGTGCACGTATGTGCATGCCAGAAAAACTTGATATGTGCCGCTGTACATCCTATTCACCTATTGACCGATTCACGTACATGCTACAGTTTTTAACTTTTAAACTATATGTTATCATTTCCTAAAAAGAACCAATTAAACCATGATATGCCATGATTCCAGTTTATTACCTTCCTGTTCATGCTTTGTATATTTAGTTTGCTAGAAAACAGTACTTGCTCCCGTCATGACAGGATAACGTTGTAGGTATACTTACTGAGGAGGAGTTGCTCTGTGATTCGTATTATGGAGTCACTGCCGAGGACCCGGTTTTGCCATGCGAGGATGTTCCTGCGGGGAGACTCGCCTAGTTTGCGTAGTCACTTGGGATACTTAGTGTAGTCATGTATTAGACTACGTATTTTGTAACTGGACATGTATCCAGTTTTACATTTCAGACTTGTACTTTGGACTTATTTCTATATATGAGATGACTTTTGTGTTTGGAGCATTTATGATTCTTCTTCACTTATAGAACTGTTAGCACATTTCGTCTTATCTGGTTATCTCTAGAACAGCTTACTGCGCTTTATCTTAAGCGTAGGCTGGACATGGCTCGGCCCGGCCCAACAATTTGGGTAACGGGTCGTGACAATGGGCAAAACGGTCATTTCGGATCAAACGGTGTCCGCCGTTGGACCCACTTTGCACCAAAAAGCGTGCCAGGGTCAATAGTCTCTAAAGTCATCAAACTATATGTCTACGGATTCGTTTTGATGATATGAACCCAAAGGTATGTCTAATTTTGGATTCCGGTGGGCCGTGCATAAAATCGACCGTTGAATCGGATCGTGGGGACCGCGAAACGACGATCCGATTAATTGTCTCAGAATTGGACCAAACTTGGCATACAAGACCAGAAAAATGATACGGTCTTGTTGGCATAAGTTTCGTCTAGATCTGACGGACGTGCAAAAAGTAATTGGGAAATTTGCACAGAGGTCGATACGGTAAATTTTGGCGGATTCACGTCAAATTCGTCGCGCACACGCAACCAATTTGAATTCCGCCAAAACCCACACATCCACGAAGCCAATACGCACCTTTCGATGCTTTTGGTTCGCGACCACGTCGCCCGAATTGTCGGGACGGACCCCATGTCGATGGAGTTTTAAGTTTTAGAAACAGATTTTTCACAATTTTGGGAGACGGATAATTTCGTAGATATACGATGAAAACACAAACTACAAAAAGGGTTCTGGACTCCTATGTGTTGTTAATAAATGCCTTTAGGTGAATTTTTGAAATCATGCATGGTTTGGAAGATAATCAAGCACAAAGTAGGCTAGTTCGGCTGTTTTCAGTCCTGTTTTTGAACAGGTTTTCGATGATCTTCTCATCAATTTCCTAGACAGGGTATTAGGTTATACCGAAATCTATCTACTGGGATCGAAACTTGGTTATACTGGCTTTCTAAAACACTTTACGGATCAGAAAACGAATAAACGTAGGCGGAGAACTCGTACCGTGAAGTTGGCGCTTCGCCGTCAATACTGCTGCCGCTGCTCATCTGTTTCGCGCGCGGCCTGGCCGACCGGCCAGTAGCCCACAGCGGCGTACGGCGGTGGCGCGCACGGGGTCGGGGTCGCCCAAGGCTGGGGAGGAAGGCTAGCGGCTCTGGTTTAGGGTTTTGGTTTTCTCCTTTCGTCTCTCGCGTTCCCTCTCTCTATTATAAGTACTGGCGGGTGTAGCCCCTTGGGCTCGGGCTGGGGCTCCTCTGATTTCTTTTTTTCTTCTTTTTATTTATTTCTTTCTTTATATATATAACCATATATACATATATGTATATATACACATATAGATATATATAATTGGTATAAAACTTATAATCCATATATTATATATATATATATATATATATATATATATATATATATATTTTATATATATATATATATATATATATATATATATATATATATATATATATATATATATATATATATATATTATATACAACTTCATATATGTGCATACTCATCTACATTTATTCATATTATGCTAAAATATATATACACCCTATAGATATATAAGCCATATTTAGAGGATAATATAAACACATAATTAACTTATATTTTACTAACCTTTATGATCATTAACAAACCCCTACATGTGTGTGTGTATATATATATATATATATATATATATATATATATATATATATATATATATATATATATATATATATATATATATATATATATATTATATACAACTTCATATATGTGCATACTCATCTACATTTATTCATATTATGCTAAAATATATATACACCCTATAGATATATAAGCCATATTTAGAGGATAATATAAACACATAATTAACTTATATTCTTATATTTTACTAACCTTTATAATCATTAACAAACCCCTATATATATATATATATATATATATATATATATATATATATATATATATATATATATATATATATATATATATATATATATATATATATATATATATATATATATATATATTATATACAACTTCATATATGTGCATACTCATCTAAATTTATTCATATTATGCTAAAAAACACATGTAGGGGTTTGTTAATGATCATAAAGGTTAGTAAAATATAAGTTAATTATGTGTTTATATTATCCTCTAAATATGGTATATTATATACAACTTCATATATGTGCATACTCATCTACATTTATTCATATTATGCTAAAATATATATACACCCTATAGATATATAAGCCATATTTAGAGGATAATATAAACACATAATTAACTTATATTTTACTAACCTTTATGATCATTAACAAACCCCTACATGTGTGTGTGTATATATATATATATATATATATATATATATATATATATATATATATATATATATATATATATATATATATATATATATATATATATATTCTTATGTTAGATTTTTGGGCAATGTATATACCAAATACTATACACACATATATACATTGCCCAAAAATCTAACATAAGAATATATATATATATATATATATATATATATATATATATATATATATATATATATATATATATATATATATATATATATATATATATATATATATATATATATATATATATGTAGTTGTATATACCAAATACTATACACACATATATACATTGCCCAAAAATCTAACATAAGAAATAACCATAAGGAAAACTGTCATGCTATTTCCAAAATAATTATTGACCTGGTAAATAATATCTAACATATATAACAGTTTATTTACTTATAGAAAACAACAATTAATAGACAATTAAAGTAATACGAAATTTATGCACAAAATATATCTACATGGACTTCTTTCTGCACATAACATCCCTACATGGGCTTGGGCTGGTTTGGGTCCAATCCGGGCTAAATTGGTATAACCGGGACATTCTAAATATCATAGTCTCAATAAATAAATAATTAAATCATTTATGGGGTCATGTCACAACTTGATCTGGTTTTCCTAGTTAGGACACACACATGGCTCAACCCTTCCTATCTTGGCTAATACACTAGTCAAAGCACACAACTGTACTATCCGTGCCATAATTCCTAGTCATCTTGTACTTCAAAACTCAACTATGGCTAAAGTCATCTACCGTAATAATTAACTAAATAATTATTTACAAAATTCTAAAAATTACCATTTAAATCAAATAAATAATAAAAAAATATTTCAAAAATTTTCGGGAAGAGAACTTACAGATTTGGAAGCCAAGGATGGAGCATCTACTCTAATGCAAGGACTTGCATGGTCCGTTGGAGGGTGACAGTGCAAAGCCATCGGACAAAGCTGCTGAAGACTGGAAACCACTGGATCAAAAGGCCGTTGGATTCATCCGCCTATGGCTGGACGACTCGGTGTTTCACCACGTGTCCACGGAGAGTTCGACAAAAGCATTGTGGGAGAAGCTGCATTTGCCGTACGAAAGAAAGATGGCTGGCAACAAGGCATTTCTTATTTGCCAACTCGTCAACTCGAAGTACACGGAGGGTGCCTCGGTGGCACAACATCTGAACGAGGTTCAGGATATCATCAATCAGCTGTCTGCGATGAAGATGGTGATTGATGATGAGCTTCGGGCCCTACTGCTCTTGAGTTCTCTGTCGGAAAGCTGGAAAACGTTGGTGGTGTCGGTGAGCAACTCTGCGCCTGATGGAGTTGTCAAGACGGAGGCAGTCAAAAGTAGCTTATTGAATGAGGTGGTTCGACACAAGCAAGTGGAATCGTCACAGGAGTCCGCTCTGGTGGCTTCCTACGGAAAGGGAAGACCCAAGTCACAGGTAAGGACAGGGGGAGTTCTCGGGATCTTGCGATTGTGCACCGCAAGGAGGGCTGCTATTACTGTGGCGAAAGGGGTCATATCAAGAGGAACTGTATGAAGCTCAAAGCTGAGAAGGCCAAAGGCAAGGACAATCAGGAAGATCTTACGGCATTTGGAGATATCATCATCGCAGCGACCGACGCAGAAGAACCTTATGGCATGTGTCATGATGGCGACTGGGTTATGGACACGGGGGTATCGTACCATGCCACTCCACATAGGAGGATCTTCACGTCATATCGCAACGGCATGTTTGGACATGTGAAGATGGGCCACAAGGGGACGGCTGCTGTCACTCCCCGTTCCCAGAATGCGTATTTTTATACGTGTACTGCTTGAATGTATTTATTTAATATTTACCATGCATTTGTTCTGTATTTAATTCCTTTAATTTTACGCTAATTATTTTTCCTGTATTTTATTTTTGCTTTTGCTTTGTCTTGGGTTCGGCTTGAGTTGGTTTGTTTGGGTTTAGGATGGTTCATCATGAACCCAACCAACCACCTACCACAATCTTCATTTAAAGCCCAACCCTTTCTCTCTTCATTCATTCTCATTTACTCCCCTTCTTCTTCCTCATAACTCTCTCCACCTACCAAGAGCATAGGCAAGTGCATCTTGCTTCCACATGATAACCTATTTTTATGGTTCATTTATCTTCCTCTCATGATTCTAAGATAGTTTAGAACTTGACATTTTCTATTTTGAGAGTTTTATTTTTCTAGATCTAGAAATTGCTATTTTTCGGATTTTAATGGTTTTGATCTCTCAAACTTCCTTATTTCTAAATTTTGAGCATTCCAGGTTGTTGAGATTTGTGTTATACCCCATTTTGATCCATGGAAGTCCCATTTTTGGCTTCGATTGAAGGTTTCATGGAATTGGAGTTCGAGAGGTTCTCTACGCCTACGTTTTACGTGCCCGCGTAATATCGAGCTCTACGCCGACGATCATTCATGTCAGCGTGAATCTGGATTACGCAAGTCTACTATGGCTTGGCATATTTCCTTTACGCGTAATGTTACTCTTTACGCATACAAGTTCAGGCATAACGTTATTTCCTCCACGCGTAACATTATTCTTTACGCGTACCAGCTTCACGCGTAATGTTATTCTCTTACGCGTACTAGTGTACGCGCAATGTTATTCTTTTACGCGTACAAGTTTACGCGTAATACTATTTCTTTACGCATTTCAAGCTTACACATAACATTACTTCCTTTACGCATGTTCCTTTACGCGTACAATATTTTACTTGTAACGTTATTTTCACGCGTTCTTCCTTTACGCGTATTCATTTACGCGTAACGGTACTTCCTTTATGCGTACAATTTTACGCGTAACATGATTTTCTTCACGCGTACAATTTCACGCGTAACATGATTTCCTTTATTCTTTTACGCGTACAAGTTCACGCGTGATGCTATTCCTTTACGCGTAACATGATTTTCTTCACGCGTACAATTTCACGCGTAACATGATTTCCTTTATTCTTTTACGCGTACAAGTTCACGCGTGATGCTATTCCTTTACGCGTAACTCTACTTCCTTGGGTGCTTGGCACCCCTCATTATATCCTTACGCCTTTTGACATGAACTCGATAAAATCATGATATATTAATATTTTTTTTAATACATATTGTTGTGTGGAATGTGTCCTGTGTCTCGATTGGTTTATGGATGCCCAGAATGACTGGAACTTAATCCTGAGAGTTATAGACTCGACCATACCAAATTCTAGTTGACTTTCATGCCTTATCACGAATTGACATTGATTGTTACCTTGACTAATGATTGATCATGCGTTCATAGTTGGAACTAAGAGACTGGCTAGTCGTCTTATTGAATTGAATGAGACACGTCCATGTATGAACCATGAACCATTGCGATCGACTAGCCGATATGTCACGCCCCAGAGCCAGAATACTGGAGAACGGGGGCGGACATAGCCAGCTACGTATATTGAAGTGCAACCCACCTCGCTATACGGTCACGACTGTCTAGATACATGAGGGTTTAACTACAAGCCAACAGTCTCTTATGGTCATGAATAAGCCTAGTGTATCAATCGCAAGCAAGTAAGCAAATGTCACAAGATGTAAGATCACCAAATATATAATAGTAAGGCGTCCCAAACATTACATATTCAGCTGATCATGAAGCTAGTCGTTACAAAATGTGAAGACTAGCAAGAGTTTAGTCATACATGATCAACCCTAGGATCTGTCAATCATGTTACAGCCCGTAGGCAAGCAGTAAGTAAAGGTGCAATCGAGCTAAACAGGTGCTCGTCGGCTAAACGCCTCAAAAGAATATTTTTACAAAATAGTGGGAGAGCCAAAAATAACCCATTCGTTGCCCTGGTTACGCCTGGTGGTCACCATCGGGCTGGAAAGTCGGTAGATCCTCTGGAGCTGCTCCGAAATCTGGCCATACAAAACCAGCTGGGTCAGATCCCAGAAAGAGCAAGTGCCACAAAGGAAGCTTCACTTAGGAACTAAACCAGCAATTAGCACAAGAGTATAAATAAGTAAGAACGGGAAATATGAAAATATCAGGATGATATACGACGAGATAACCATGGAACTATTCAGATGACCGGGTTACAACCCGTAAACCAAATAAGGACCGGGGTTGTAACCCTTCATCTGAATGGAACTTGGTTTCTCACCATTTATCGGCAAGATAATATAAGATAATCAGGTCATGTAACAATCTGGTACATGATCAAGACAAGACTTAGACTAATCATTTTTCATTCAACAATCACGGCCAAGCAATAAGTACGGCTTGATACTTTAACTAACTAGGGTTATCACAGGCCTAGTTACTAATAAGATGCAGTGAGACTATTCCACAGCCACAAGCCCTGCAGACCATCCAGGTTATCCTGGTCGAATATCTTGTTCATGGAGGGTGCAACACATGGCAGTGTACTGGAAATGTGCCCTACTCGTCGGCAGGCTACAAGTCCACATGCGCGTCCAGATAACGGGATTGCCTGTAGCTGGGAACTCTTATGGACTATGTTATCATTCTAGTCATTAATCTAGTCAAATTCAACATGAATCCCTGACTGTGGTACTCAGGAATTCATGTCCTAGACATGATGTAGACTCAACTTGTCCATTTATACAAGCACAAACATCCACGGTGTCCAGGTCATTCATTCTTGTCATGTCAGGTAGTCGTCACAACAACATTCAGTTATGTGTCATGTCATGTTACTTGTCTGGAGTGCACCATGACGGGTCACTATCATGCATTATCATATCGTGCCCATGTATCATGTCAGGTTCATGTATCATGTCGTGTTCATGTCACAATTATCCTACATTACACTAAGGATCAAGAGAAAAAACACGGATAAGGTAACAAGATTTGTTATGGCATAACAAATGGTACAAGAGATAAAAAGGGGTACCAGGGACAGCATGCACCAGCAAACAGCATGCGCCAACAAACAGCATGTGCCAGCAAAACAGCATACGCCAGCAAATAGCCAGCAACAGCATGCGCCAGCAAACAGCATGCGCCAGCAAAATAGCATGTGCCAGCAAACAGCATGCGCCAGGAAACAGCATGTGCCAGGACAGCATGCGCCAGCAAACAGCATGTGCCAGCAAACAGCATGGCAACAGCTTTTTGCCAGCAAACAGCATGTGCCAGAAAATAGTATGTGCCAGGACAGCATGCGCCAGCAAACAGCATGGCAACAGCTTTTTGCCAGCAAACAGCATGCGCCAGCAAACAGTATGCGCCAGCAAACAACATGGCAACAGCTTTTTGCCAGCAAACAGCATACGCCAGCAAACAGCATGGCAACAGCTTTTTGCCAGCAAACAGCATGCGTTGCTCATCTTCCCCAACCAGCCTCCAATGGCCATGAAAACCCATGAACCAAAAGACCATAAATCACTCAAAATAAGTCAAAATCAGGACTTCTAATGGTCTAAATTGGGTAGAATCAAATTTCCTACAACATGGAACCATCAAAACTTGAAAACAAGAAGGTTTGATAGATCAAAACCATGAAAATCTAAAAATGGCTAAAATCTAGATCTACAAGAAAATATACAAGAAAATATAAAATGACAAGAACTAAGGTGGATTAGAAAGTTGCAAAGAAGAGTTTAGAACAATAAAAATGGTGGGTTCCTTCATGAAGCAAGTTGCACTTGCCTAGCCTAGGGTTCTCTTGGTTGGTGGTGGAGAGTAAATGAAGAAGGAAGAAAGTAATGATGAGAGAGAAAGGGAAGGGGTTATAAATAAGGAGGGTGGTGGTAGGTAGGAGGGTTCACCTTTGGTTCATGATGAACCAAAGCAAACCAAGCCAAGCCGAACCAACCCAAGAATAAACCAATCAATGAAATGCTAGAATAAATCAAGCAGGGAGACATGCAATACGGGTCAAATTACGTATACTTATACCAAGATACGCAATACGAACCACAGGCATTACAACTCTACCTACCTTAAAAGAATTCCGTCCTCGAAATTTAATTAAGTGGCTAGAGAGACATGGACAAGCTATATTAATCACATGCAAGTTATACTAGGCAATCCATCAAGCAATCAATCATGCAAGCAAGGAATCGAAGCTACGAGGCATAAGAAAGACATTATACCTCACGAGTCAAATAGGTCGGGATATCGCGATCGGACATCATCCTCATGCTCCCATGTTGACTCACCCAAAGAGTGATGACCCCAGGCAACTCGGACTAACTTGATAGTCTTGCTCTTGAGTATCTTCTCTCTCCGGCCCAATATAGACATGGGCATTTCCTCATACGAAAGGTTGGTACCAATAACCAATTTCGAATGATCCAGAATGTGGCTCGGGTCCGGGATATACCGTCGTAGTTGGGATACATGGAACACGTCATGCACCTCGCTTAGCGACGGCGGAAGAGCGAGACGATAGGACACATCTCCTTCTCGCTCCAGAATATCGAACGGTCCTATATACCTAGGACTAAGCTTTCCCCGTACGCCGAAACGAATGACGCCACGAGTAGGCGAGATCCTAAGGAATACATGGTCGTCGACAGAGATTTCGAGGGGACGTCGTTGAGAATCGGCCCAATGGCGCTGACGATCTTGTGCCACACGAAGATGATCCTTGACCCTTCTGACCACCTCGATAGTCCGAGTAATCATTTCTGGACCGAGCATCTGTCTCTCTCCAACATCATCCCATACTAACGGGGATTTGCACTTCCTACCGTACAGTACCTCGAACGGTGCCATCTGGATACTAGCTTGGAAACTGTTGTTGTACGAGAACTCCACCAGGTACAAGTGATCTTCCTACGAACCACCGAAGTCGAGTGTACATGACCGCAACATATCTTCAAGAGTTTGGATCGTGCGTTCTGACTGACCATCTGTCTGTGGATGATAAGCTGAGCTGAACTGGAGACGAGTCCCCAAACTCTTCTGGAGACTCTGCCAAAAGTGCGATATGAATCTTGAATCCCGGTTCGAGGTGATACTGACTGGTACTCCATGCATCCTGACTATCTGCCTAAGGTACATCTCTGCCAGCTGAGCTGTCGACTGACCAATTCTGAATGGGAGAAAGTGATCCACCTTCGTGAGCCTATCAACTATAACCCATATAGCATCTCTACTAGTCGGGGATCAAGATAATCCAGTCACGAAATCCATGGTTACATGCTCTCACTTCCATTCTGAAATCGACAAGGGCTGAAGAAGTCCAACTGGCCTCTGATGTTCAGCCTTAACCTGTTGGCAAACCAAACACCGAGAGACAAACCGAGCTATCTCCCTCTTCATGCCATTCCACCAAAAGTGCTGCCGGATATCACGGTACATCTTCGTACCGTCCGGATGAATGGAATACTGAGAACTATGAGCTTCTGCCATGATCTCCTGTCTGATATCTCCACTGGGTACACAAAGACGTTTACCATGTCGAAGTGTACCATCTTCATAAATGCATAGCTCCGGTCTTCGTCCCATCTCACACTCTGCTCTGAGTCGCTGAAGCTTGGAATCTGCTGACTGAGCCATCTTGATCCTCTCAACTATGCTAGACTGAACTTGCATACTGGCCATCAATGCCATATTGGTTGGAAGGACAACTTCTATACCCATCTTCTGAAGATCTTCTAATAATTCTGGTTGAGCTGTTAAAAAATAAACTCCGGCTCTCCTGCTCAATGCATCTGCAACAACGTTGGCCTTCCCCGGATGATACTGCAGGTTGACATCATAATCCACAAGTAGCTCTAGCCATCTCCTCTGACGCATGTTGAGATCCTTCTGGGTAAATACATACTTCAGGCTCTTGTGGTCGGTAAAAATCTCCACCCTATCTCCATACAAGTAATATCTCCAAAGCTTCAGTACAAACACTACTACCGCCAACTCTAAGTCGTGGGTTGGATAATTTCTCTCATGTTCACGAAGTTGTCATGACGCATAAGCTATTACCTTCCCATGTTGCATCAAAATACATCCTAAACCTCGGCCTAAAGCATCACAATATACTGAGAATCCTCCGGTCCCATCTGGAAGCGTGAGAATGGAAGCCGTTATCAAGCCTCGCTTCAACTTCTCAAACGAACTCTGACATTCTGCGGTCCAAGCGAACTGCACATCCTTGTGGGTCAACTGGGTCAATGGCGCTAAAATCCGAGCAAATTCCGAAATAAATCGCCGGTAGTAGCCGGCCAAGCCAAGAAACTACGAACTTTTACAACTGTGTTGGACACTGGCCATGTCTCAATGGCCATAATCTTCTGGAGATCCACTTCTACTCCTCCTCTGGTGATGATATGACCCAAGTATGAAATACGATCGAGCCAGAACTCGCATTTACTGAACTTGGCATACAATTGGTGCTCACGAAGAATCTGGAGGACAACTCTGAGATGCTGCTCATGCTCTGCTTCACTCTTGCTGTAGACCAAGATGTCATCTAGGAACATTATCACGAACTGATCCAAATAAGGCATAAAGATACGATTCATGAGGTCCATGAATACAGCCGACGCATTTGTCGCTCCAAATGGCATAACAAGAAACTCCCAATGCCTATATCTGGATCTGAAAGCTGTCTTCGGGATGTCCTGCCCTTTGACTCTGATCTGATGATATCCTGAGCGCAAGTCGATCTTCGAAAATACTGCTGCCCCCGTGAGTTGATCAAACAAGTCATCTATCCTCGGGAGAGGGTATCTGTTCTTGATTGTTACTGAGTTCAAGGTACGATAATCAACACATAACCTGGACGTACCATCCTTCTTTTTCACAAGAAGCATCGGGGCTCCCCAAGGCGATCCACTTGTACGAATGAATTCCTTGGTCCTAAGTTCTTCAATCATTTTGTACAATATTTCCAACTATGACGGCGCCATTCTGTAGACTCTCTCCGACACTGGGGTTGTCCTGGGAATCAAGTCTATGGTGAACTCGATCTCTCGCTCTGGCGACATCCCTGGAAGCTCTTTTAGGAAAATATCTGGAAACTCTTCGACTATCCAGGGGAACTGCACTGCTGCCACGACCATCCGCAATACCGGAGGAGAAGGTTCAACTTCGCCTCGGGAAAAGGAAAACTCTGGCTCGCCTGGAATGCTAAAAACAACCCTGCCGATATGGCAGTCTATTCTAGCATACTGGTTCCTCAACCAATCCATCCCTAAGACCACATCATAATCGGCCATCAGGAACTCTATCAATCTAGCGGGAAATTCTCTGCCGCTAACTACGATCCGACACGAGGAAAATACTCTATCTACACCCACAAGTCCATTACCAGTAAGTATATTGAGCCTTACTGATAATGACTCGGGCTCCAATCCTATCTGTGTCGCGAATCGCGCAGACATAAATGAATGCGATGCACCAGAATCAAATAAAACTGAAGCGGAAAAGGAGTTGACGAGAATAGTACCTGCCACTACCTCTCCTGGTGCCAATCCTTCCTCTACGGTCATTACCATAGCCTGACCATGCCCTCGGGGTGCTGGTCCCCTCTGCTGAAATCCTCGCTGCCTATTCTGGATCTGGGCTTGGGCTTGCGCATACTGCTGGGGATTTTGCTGCTGAAACACTTGGGTCTGAGGCGGCAAGGGCCTCGACAACGGGTACTGCTGCTGCTGCTGCTGCTGGACTGGTACTGGGGCTGGTCCCCTAACCGAAGGACTAGAAAAGGTTGATGAAGAGGAACTCCCCCTATTCGGGCAGTCCCCAACCCTGTGGTCCGGTGCTCCACAAGCCAGGCACAATCCCTGTGCCCTGCGACACTCTGCCACTACATGCCCTGGCTTCCCACAATGAGTACAACCTACTGCGAAAGCCTGCTTCTGCCTCTGCTGCTGCTAGGGATACGTCAGGGTTGAATGCTGAACCGACGTAACTGAAGCCGCTCGTCTCGGAGTTCCAATGGTCAAAGCCCTGGCTGCCGGGGCTGGTGCTGAAGATTGGTTCATCTGGCCGTGAGATCGCTTTCGACCTCCGGTCATGTCCACAATCCGCTGGGAGGTATACTCATGCCTTCTAGCTGCTCTCAATACTGCATTAAAGGTCTGATGCTCAAATTGCTCCACTGCCAATAAGATCTCGAGATGGAGCCCCTGCTGGAATTGCTGGGCTCTATCATACTCGGTTGCCACCAAGGTGGGAGCAAATCGACTGAGTCTGGAAAACTCGGCCGCATATCCGTCGACCGTCCTGTCCATCTGCTTCAGATTGGTGAACCTCGTCTGTAGATCGTACCGAGCTACAATATCAAAATACTTGGTCTGAAATCTTTCTCTGAATACTGTCCAAGCAATGGGTGCTGCTAATCCCACGGCCTACGCCGCCCACCAGCTGCGGGCAAGATCTAACAACTGCAGGCACACTACGGCCACCTTCTCGTTCTCTGGGGTCCTGGCTGCTTCTAGAATCACCTCTGTGTCCTGAAGCCAAGCATCTGCGGCGATAGCATCTTCGCTACCATCAAAGAAGGGAGGGTTCAAGCGCTTGAAGCTGTTGGCCGTACTGCTACCCTGATGACCTCCTCTTGTCAGAGCATCCGTCACTGCCTGGTGCAAGGCATCTCCTCGACGATCTTGGGAAGCTATCAATGACCTGATGAGACCCACCATTGTGCCATCATCAGGCTCTGTAGGCTGAACTGGCTAGACCAGTGGTTCTCCTCCAATAGGCATGACTCTGAAGGCTACTCCTGAATGCTGGGCTTGATCTCCAGGTTGCTGCTGGTCCACGGAAGGTGCTCCGCCTTTCTGATCAGCAGGGCCAGGTAAAATGTCGCTGAAGAAGACGACATGGGAAACAATAAGGAAGGACCAAGACAAATCAACGATACAAGCATGTGAACAGGTCAAGAATCCAGGGATTCAGAGAATACGAACAGAGATCAAGGGCGAGTACTGATTGAGACATCTATTCGATAAACCTTCATATATCTTGATTTACAAGACTTGCATGGGCCACCACTTAAACCATGTCACGCCCAAGAGCCTGAATACTGGAGAGCGGGGGCGGACATAGCCAGCTACGTATATTGAAGTGCAACCCACCTCGCTATACGGTCACGACTGTCTAGATACATGAGGGTTTAACTACAAGCCAACAGTCTCTTATGGTCATGAATAAGCCTAGTATCTCAATCGCAAGCAAGTAAGCAAATGTCACAAGATGTAAGATCACCAAATATACAATAGTAAGGCATCCCAAATATTATATATTCAGCTGATCATGAAGCTAGTCGTTATAAAATATGAAGACTAGCAAGAGTTTAGTCATACATGATCAACCCTAGGATCTGTCAATCATGTTACAGCCCGTAGGCAGGCAGTAAGTAAAGGTGCAATCGAGCTAAACAGGTGCTCGCCGGCTAAACGCCTCAAAAGAATATTTTTACAAAATAGTGGGAGAGCCAAAAATAACCCACTCGTTGCCCTGGTTACGCCTGGTGGTCACCATCGGGCTGAAAAGTCGGTAGATCCTCGGGAGCTGCTCCGAAATCTGGCCATACAAAACCAGCTGGGTCAGATCCCAGAAAGAATAAGTGCCACAAAGGAAGCTTCACTTAGGAACTAAACCAGCAATTAGCACAAGAGTATAAATAAGTAAGAACTGGAAATATGAAAATATCAGGATGATATACGACGAGATAACCATGAAACTATTCAGATGACCAGGTTACAACCCGTAAACCAAACAAGGACCGGGGTTGTAACCCTTCATCTGAATGGAACTTGGTTTCTCACCATTTATCGGCAAGATAATATAAAATAATCAGGTCATATAACAATCTGGTACAGGATCAAAACAAGACTTAGACTGATCATTCCTCATTCAACAATCACGGCCAAGCAATAAGTGTGGCTTGATACTTTAACTAACTAGGGTTATCACAGGCCTAGTTACTAACAAGATGCAGTGAGATTATTCCACAGCCAGAAGCCCTGTAGACCATCCAGGTTATCCAGGTCGAATATCTTATTCATGGAGGGTGCAACACATGGCAGTGTGCTGAAAATGTACCCTACTCGTCGGCAGGCTACAAGTCCACATGTGCGCCCAGATAACGGGATTGCCTGTAGCTGGGAACTCTTATGGACTATGTTATTATTTTAGTCATTAACCAAGTCAAATTCAACATGAATCCCTGACCGTGGTACTCAGGAATTCATGTCCTAGACATGATGCAGACTCAACTTGTCCATTTATATAAGCACAAACATCCACGGTGTCCAGGTCATTCATTCTTGTCATGTCAGGTAGTCGTCGCAATAACATTCAGTTATGTGTCATGTCATATTACTTGTCTGGAGTACACCACGACGGGTCACTATCATGCATTATCATGTCGTACCCATGTATCGTGTCAGGTTCATATATCATGTCGTGTTCATGTCACAATTATCCAACATTACACTAAGAATCAAGAGAAACAACACGGATAAGGTAACAAGATTTGTCATGGCATAACAAATGGTACAAAAGATAAAAGGGGCGCCAGGGACAGCATGCACCAGCAAACAGCATACGCCAACAAACAGCATGCGCCAGCAAACAGCATACGCCAGCAAAACAGCATGTGCCAGCAAACAGCATGCGCCATAAAACAGCATGCGCCAGGACAGCATACGCCAACAAACAGCATGGCAACAGCTTTTTGCCAGCAAACAGCATGCGCCAGGACAGCATGCACCAGCAAACAGCATGCGCCAGCAAACAGCATGGCAACAGCTTTTTGCCAGCAAACAGCATGCGCCAGAAAACAGCATGCGCCAGGACAGCATGTGCCAGCAAACAGCATGCGCCAGCAAACAGCATGCGCCAGAAAACAGCATGTGCCAGGACAGCATGTGCCAGCAAACAGCATGCGCCAGCAAACAGCATGCGCCAACAAACAGCATACGCCAGCAAACAGCATGGCAACAGCTTTTTGCCAGCAAACAGCATGCGTTGCTCATCTTCTCTAACCGGCCTCCAATGGCCATGAAAATCCATGAACCAAAAGACCATAAATTACTCAAAATAAGTCGAAATCAGGACTTCCAATGGTCTAAATTGGGTAGAATCAAATTTTCTACAACATGGAATCATCAAAACTTGAAAACAAGAAGGTTTGATAGATCAAAACCATAAAAATCCGAAAATGGCTAAAACCTAGATCTACAAAAAAATATACAAGAAAATGTAAAATGACAAGAACTAAGGTGGATTAGAAAGTTGCAAAAAAGAGTTTAGAACAATAAAAATGGTGGGTTCCTTCATGAAGCAAGTTGTACTTGCCTAGGCTAGGGTTCTCTTGGTTTGTGGTGGAGAGTAAATTAAGAAGGAAGGAAGTAATGATGAGAGAGAAAGGGAAGGGGTTATAAATAAGGAGGATGGTGGTAGGTAGGAGGGTTCATCTTTGGTTCATGATGAACCAAAGCAAACTAAGCCAAGCCGAACCAACCTAAGAATAAACCAATCAATGAAATGCTAGAATAAATCAAGCAGAGAAACATGCAATAGGGGTCAAATTACGTATACGTATACCAAGATACGTAATACGAACCACAGGCATTACACGATCCGAACATTGGCATATGGACACATGTTGACTTCCATTTTTCTGCAAAAGCAGCATGTGTATCTTACAGTCAAGGCATGATTATTTCGTGGCTAGGTTTGATTGTTGCATTACGCTATGTAAGACCTACAACCTAACCGCACGGACATCGTTGTAGAGTTGTGCATATCGTACTCTGTATTGAAGTACTAATTTTGAATGACCATGATTCACGGCATGAGATTTCAATCAACATAGGGAATACTAAGTTAAATAAAATAATGATTGTATGGAGATAATGGATTCTCGAGTTCTTATATGGCAGCCATCTTGGGATAATTAGTGCTCCGACATGCCGGCTGGTTCCCACAGATACTGCAAATATGCCACACGGGCAGGAAGTGGTATCTGCTTATACTGTTATATATATTGATGACGGGCGTTCCGCTGGAACTCGTCTAATTAATGATTGGCACAATTGATTATTGGATAGACTAGCCTTGCTTGTACATAGTAAGAACTGAGGAATCCCTTATTGCATATTTCTAGGGCAACTTGGAACTTACAGTTAGCAAGCCGTAGTAGTTGTAGTGTCGTTTAAATTGATTTGTTTGTGTATTGTACTTACTTCGTTAACTAACTGAGATGATCAGAATGTCAGGACATGACGGGTCAACTTCTGTCCTTGTTTGGTTGGAAAGTTGGTTTGAAGTGTCGTGATGTTGTGTGAATCCCAGTAGCAAGCGGAGACTTATTTATCATATTCTTAACTCTTACCACTGGTTTTAACTCTCATGTCGTGCTTCCTTGTGGTACTTGCTATTAGAGGTCTAACCTCTCTGGTTTTGCATGGCCAAATTTAGAGCCGATTCCCGAGGACTCAACTTACTTCTACCTCCAAGATGCTCAATACTAGAGGGATGATTACAGGAGGACACGAGTGGGTTTCTTACTTCCCTGCTCATTTTACTACTTACTTTATATTTTGCCGTTTGGCATCGATATGTTAGTCGGATAGTCTTGCACTTACTTTTACATAATTGTAACTAAGTTAGACTGCAACTGATAACGATTGTGTATACCTTGTTATACTATCTGACTATGTTTTGTACAGCCAGATCTCGAGAACGTTTTGACTGAGCGTTTGGGAAGCCTTACTGCTTTATCTTACATGTTCTCTATTACTGCTTCTTGTTTGAATGATTGAGACAATAGATGTTGAGTGACCATAGTGAGACTTTCATGTAGTATGCACCCCCTCGTCGTTAGACAGCATTGATCGTATTATACGGTATTCATCTACCCGTAATACGTAGCTGGCTGAGTCATTCCCTCGCTCTCCGGTATTCCGGTTCTGTGGCATAACAGCTGCAGTTGTAGGCATCGGTGATGTGCACTTGACTACGAAGTTTGGTGAAAAGCTCGTCCTCACGGGTGTGCGACATGTACCGAGTTTGTGCTATAACTTGGTTTCGGTAGGGAGGCTGGTAGATGATGGATGTCGCAGTCTGTTTGGAAGCAAAGATTGGATGCTTGCGAAGTATTCCCAACAACTGGCTCGAGAAGATTTGTGTTGTGGCATGTACAGGCTCAAGTCGCTGAGTTGTACAGGCAGGCCACTGACACCGGATGGAGGTTCGAGGGGTATTCGACATAAGGTTGATCGTCGAAAACTTGCTGATGAGGGGCTTCTAGATGCTTTGAGGGATACGAAGGATTCGGTTCGTCGAGACAAAGCGACGGATTGTAATGAGTCAAAGATTAAGGGTCAGTCTGTCAGTCCCATGACATCTGGTCGGTCTCCAGGTAGGGGTTGCTCTATGGATCCAGTTTTGGCGACATATGGTGTCACATCCCGCTTCCGTAGGAGCGATCGTCCTCGCTAAGGCGTGATGCCGCATAAGCCTAGATTGCGCTCGTACAAGGCAGCTTCATAACGGCCGATTACACCGATGGCTACGGGGTCGTCGTACAGAAGTCCCAAACAGAAACATTGAACATGCAGCGGAAATTTAAAGACAAGACACAAGTTATTCAAAAGAACTCTTTATTGATAGTGAACATTCAGATTACAATAGGCGCAAGGCCATGATTACAAGTCTCTCATACTCGCTTTTCTCTCAATATATAAGTCAATCTGCTCTCTCTCATCTCTCGATACAATACTTGAATCCAGCGGAAGCTTCGGAAGGCGATGTCCAAACATTATGTCCCGTATAAGTCTTGAGTTCACGCGGCCGCACGCTTCGAATTGCCAAGGGACTCCGTGCCTCGACGCTTCCAAGCGAGCTCCGTGCCTCGAGCTTCTACCTGTGCCTGCACTTGAAAAGCTGTATGGGTGTCAGTACTCAACTGTACTGGTGGAGTGAGCTCCTCGCCCGCCCATATAAAACCGACACGTTCATTTACTTTGTGCATTACAAGTCCCTTTCGATTGTCTTGCTAGTCTTACCTTAGGATCAGTTTTAAGACTTGACGTCTAACCAACTCGACGTGCAACGACATGGTCGTGCTATAATACCAACATGTATTTCGATCGAGGCAGTGCCTCATCGCTTAGGTACTTGACCGAACTTTAACTCGGGACGGCAGGGTCGTGCCATACTCTATTTGCGACTTCAACGTGTTCAAGACAGTACTTTGCCGAGGAGCAACTTACACGAACTCGGTCGTGCCAAGACTTTCACTTAAACTCAAGTTCACTAGACCAATTCTCGTGCCACGATTCAAATGCCAAAGACGACAACGGGACGACTCGTGCAGGTCATGCCTCTAGACCTTGCTTAGACTTGTTCATGCTTCAAGATTGAGGCGACGCCTCGCAACTTATCAAGACTTATCATACTACCGCCTTGCGGCCTTCCTGTTCGACTCATTTGCTAACTTAGACCAGACTTATGAAACATAGTGTTAATTCTATGGACATTTCGACGCCAAGTATCGTGCCAAGCACGGTGCCTATGCTGCAGCCCATTCTTAGGCCCAGACATTGTGATACCAACTAGACCTGCATTCAAGTTCTAGACCCAATCCAAAGGCATACACGCGGTGTGCCGCTATTATGCCGAACCATCTACATGAGTGGTCACTAGCAATGTCAAGCTATCTTGAACCCGGCTCGGGGATATCGGCTCGTCCCTACACGGGTAGCTAGCCCGGAGGCGCCGAAGTCTCCCATGCGGTTATCCAGCATCCTACTTTGAGCCGTCTCGCTTATCCCGGGCCGACATGATCCCGGTACCCCGACGATCATTCGAGAAGACTACACCTTGTCGACAAGTTGTCCAATGACCATACAAGACTCAAACTCGATCTATCACGTCCTTCCTTATCATGAACATTCTTTCCTTCTTTCTATCGAGACTCCCAAGTAGCGGGACCGATCTCATGTGATTCCTTGCCAAGACTTATCGAGACTTAACGAGACTCCTAAGTAGCGGGACCGATCTCGTGTACGAGACTTATCAAGACTTAGCGAGACTCCCAAGTAACGGGACCGATCTCGGCGACAACCAGTCGCGTGGACTTCCTTTGATCGTGGCATAATCTTTACTAAATCCACCATAGCTCGTGTCTTAGACAGACCTGGTTTTATAGGCGACACTATCGCTTATACTTTATACGATGAGCCTTGTTCTCAAGGGACTACGCGACTTGACAACAGCAGATAGAACGGGACAGTGCTTGAAATGGCTTTGATAGCCCAACATAACTCTTGTCTAACTTATTCGGGCAGCGACTCGACGAGCAAAGGCTACGCCGAGCTCCGCATCGAGGGAACGTGCTATGCACGGGGTCGACTTGAACAACCAAGTTCTCGGGTGCCTAGACTTAAGCCAACAAGCCGTACAATACAACTTTAACCCACGGGACGTACGAAGGCTATGCCAAGCCTTGGACGATGGAACCGTGTATGCTTTATCAAGCATTCATGCGAGCGACGCCTATGACTGTCACGACCTGCACCCAGTGTAAGGGCACGAGACGTGGGTACGTCCAGCCTACACCGCGGTGTCGGCGGTAGAACGCTGTCCTAGGTCACATACATCTAACAGTTTATAAGGTACCTGTACAGTTTATACACTCTGAATGTAGGTGACATAAATAAGTACAACTCAATCACAGCTAAGGAAGATAGTACTGGACGATAGAATAGATAAAAACTCAGAATCCACAGATGATAATACAAGACAGAGAGATAGCTGAAACTAAGATAACATCTCCACAATCCAGAGTACAACTCCAATATATACAAGTATCATAACATGAAAGTAAATAGAACTAGCCTAGCTAACTAGCCTAGTCTACAGGGGTAGTGTCGTCAGCAAGTACTGGATCCTCCTGGGAGTCCAGCTCAAGAGTGTTGTCTATGCATGCTCCGTAATAAGTGGGACACAGCTCCTCGAAGTCATCTGTAATATTTTAACAGGTCCAGTCAGGACTGGAGCGAGCGCAGTATATCTCACGCAGTTCATATCATGACAGGAATAAAATACAGGCAATAGAGTAAGATACATGAAACGCTGAAGAGTATACATGAGTAAAAAGAAGACTGTAATGAAATATCTACTATAAGTAAAGAGCTACAGTGAACTAGTGATTTATAGTACAAGCTAGACATGTGAATGGCTTGATAATAAACATGAGAGTTTGCACATGACTACACTATTTTGGAAATTGTCCACATGACTATTTATACTCCCCCGTACCCCAATCAATACACAAGGATCCATTCAAGTTATGTTATTGCACATGAGATTCACACGGGGACCCATAAATGGGTGCACATGAATATAAACATGGGGGCTCCGTAATCATGAGAGTACATGAATCACGAGAGTGCACATGAATTGTAATGCCCCGCTCCGTACGGCGCATTACGCTGAAGCGTCGACTCAATGAGTCACATTGACCGAATAAAATGTATCGATGCAAATCGATACGAGAGTTACATTGTCCCGAGGAACACATCGAACTAAGTCGATACGAAGAGTTGCCTTGTCCGAAAGAATGCATCGAGTGAATCGATGCGAAGCACCGCGTTGTCCCGAAGGATGAGTGCGTTGAATCGGCTCGAAGATTCTAAGAAATCGAATCGAAAAAGACGCAAGTCCGAATCGATGCAAGTATTGATTTTAGTTGGTTTCGTGTACAGGTTATACTTTGATGCGAAAATATTAGAGGTCGATCTTTTGCCATATTTAGTAAGGGGTCCGTGAAATCAAATCGATGCCTTGCGACGGGCTAAGACTTGGGCACGCTAAGGCAAAGCGGACGTATGATTCAATAAAGCACGAAGTGCTCGAATGGCTAAGTCAGGAGAGTGGCCGTGCAACAAAGTTATGAAATCGAGCCGCATCGGCTCGGCAAAACGACAAAGGCGTATCGACTCAAGGTGGGAGGATTGACTTCTTTTTACTCCTTCATTCGATAAGTCAAATATATCATTGTATGC
Organism: Iris pallida; assembly: GCA_029216955.1. NCBI lineage: Eukaryota > Viridiplantae > Streptophyta > Magnoliopsida > Asparagales > Iridaceae > Iris > Iris pallida. The sequence continues at coordinate 42,780,563 of JANAVB010021600.1, forward strand.
TAAGTTAACCTATCGGCGCCACAGGCGTGGTCCGATCGAAGATAAATCATAGTGTGAGTCGAACACTAGTTAGAACAATTGAAATAGAACGTACATCATATGCACGAGTCGCTATGGAACATTGGATATCGCAAAGGCGAGCGCCTCGATGCGCAAGCCGTAAGAACATGGGATAACTGTAATCGGCGAGTGCCTTAGTGCACGAACCATACCGTGCCTTTGCGTACGAGTTACACGGCTAGAACATTAAAAGACAATAGGCGAGCGCCCTAGCGCGCAAGCCCCGAACATTGAACACTAAGTTATAGAACATGGGGATACGGTCAAAACGTGCCTATGTGCACGGGATAATAAAAGATGGCTTCGTTGCGAGAGAGTACAGTTGTGGCATGAATGTGGCAGAACTGTCGGCTATGACGTGGTGCCTCGAAAGGTGTTCGATACCTTCGGGTCGTTCGGTTGACGAGCATTGAGTTGAGGCACGAAGCCATTGAATCATTGAAACAAAGTATAAAATGTAAGAACACAGACGAGCATTGAGTTGAGGCACGATGCCATTGAATCATTAAAACGAAGTATAAAATGTAAGAACACAGAAAGTTAACGAAAGAGACACGAGATGATAAAGTCTGAGTCTCGGACTCAAGACTATGTTTGGTTGTTTGAATTTGATTTCTTGAATGATAAGGGCGTTGCATGGTCGAATGAAATGGACGAGAGATAAAATGTGATATCTTCCGTACACGGGTGTTTCCCCTAAACGGTTAAATGCCGGAGCGCCCCGGAACCGCTTGGCCTAGGAGGGAATCGAATAATCTTTGTAGGCGCACATCCTTAAACAAGATGGAAAAAGCCGTAAATGATGGTATGCAGCAGGAACGTTTCGGTTGTTGGGACTGCAACCCAACCCGTGAAACGTCGGGCAGTCCGACCAAATATTGAGAAAATAAGGAGAGAAAAGAAATGAACTCCTTTCCGGCGCGGATACGCCAACGGCCCTCATATAGTTAAGGAACGATGGGTTGAAAGTGTAGGCGCGTATGCGTCCCACATATAGATCCTGCTTAGAGATGCACATATAACATGACATGGAAGGAATAAGGCGTATTCACCTTGCGTCGGTGTAAGGGCGAGTGCGTCGACTTGGTAAGAAGTTGCGCCACGAATCAAACACGAGATTGCTTGTTTGCATGCCTATTCAATTCGATAACATGCTGCTATGATAACATGCTTTACGCTTTCGAATATGCCATAAAATTGACCCTAAGGAGAATATAGCAAGATCATAAACTAAGTTGCATGATTCAACATAAATATTACAATGTCGGTTTGGAAAGATGATCTTTGTATCAGTACATGCGAGGACGAACGTACTGATCCCCCACCAGCTTTATGCAGGGTGCAGGGAATGGATGGCTCGCAGTGAAGCGTTGCTTGAATGCGTTGAGGCTTGGAATACCGAAGCGCATTGAAGCGTGCGATCGTATTGACGCTCGGACTATGCAACAGGATTGATGTGGCCGACATATAGAAGGCATGATGTATGGAACGGTAAAATCCTTTGTGGGCAAGAGAGAACCTGAGTGTTGTAGCCAATCTGGCATATACTGTTAGGCTATCGAAAGCCCTTGTAATCTATGTTTCGGATATCAATAAAGAGAATTGCTTTATATACTCTGTTTTTCTTTCGTTGTTAATATCGAATCAAAAGATAACCATTTGAGAACTTGTCATCTTGCCTTGTACGAGCGCAACTCCAGGCTCGTGCGGCATCACGCCCCCTGCGAGGACGATGATTCGGGTGATTCCGGGTCGGGGCGTGACATGAATGGTAAAAGCACAAGAATACATGATGAGAGTGAAACGTACATGACATGATGTATCTGATGCTCCCGAGGGAGATAACATCGTATGAAAAGATCCATATAGTACTAATCCGTGTTTCTATCGTGTCAGCATTAAGTAAAATAATCTAGAGCAAGATAATACTCCTAGCAAGTATGAAACGGTCAAAGAACGTACTCGCCTGATATCCTGAATGTCCGGAAGAAATTACTGCCTAAGGAGTGGTGTCTGGCTCCTAATCAGAACAGTACAAGTCACAACATGTCCAGCTAATAAAGTAAGATACTATGATGTAGTCTACATGATATTAGGTCAATCCGAGACCAAAGTCAACCCTGGTCAACTTTAGTCAACTAAATGGTCAAAGTTAGGTCAACTAGGTCAACCTAGACTCAAGGAAGTCTGACTAGGCCTAAACAGTCTGCCCTAGCTAGTACACACCATACACTAGTCCATAGGGTATTACACATGTATATATTTTCATATACACAATACCACTCAAGGGTACCCTAGGCTATGTCATCTAGGTTATAGGCCATAGGCCCTATCCCATAGGCAAATAGCCATACACTAGGTACACATGTCTAGTTAGGCAATGCAATATTTGCATCACATTACCACATAGACTCTAACTCTATTGATAATCAATCACATATAGGCCAACTACATATACACTCTACATATATATATCTATCTACACATATATGTATATAACTATAGGAATCTCTCTCTCACACATCCACACATTTAGATATATATATACATACATATAGAGAGGGGGATAACATCATAGCAATGTGTGTGCATCATAGCAATGTGTGTGTGCATGTGTGTTCCTGCGTGTGTGACAGGAAGTGAGGGTGTGCATGTGTATGTGTGTGTACATGTAGTAGAGTGGGTGTGTAGGGTCAACCATATATCATAGTGTTCCAGTTCAGGATTAGCAACCAGTGTAAAAACTATGTGTGGCTGTGTGTGTGTTCAGGCAGAGGAGAAAACAGTGTGTGTATTTAAGTATCCTGTGTACAGGGAAGTATAACAGTGTGCTCTCAGTGTTCAGTGTTCAGGAACCAATTTCAGTGTGTGTGTGAGTTCTCAGGATACCAATTGTCAGTGTCATCAGGAATTCAAGTTTCAGTGTACCACAACTTCAGTCTTAGCAAAACCAGGTTCATATAATGTCAGTGAGACAATGGCTCAGAGTTTAACAGTGTATAGTAGGGGAACATCATGTATCATAGTGTCTCAGAATTTTAGTGAGATGCAAGTGTGGGTGTGCATATTAATTGTTCTCAGGTTTCCAGTTAGACAAAAAGAGAAATCAATTCATGTTCTAATTTAAACATTCAATCTCAGGTAGTAATCTCAATCAATAGTTAACAGTGTATCACAAACTCAAATGACAGGATATATTGAAACAGTGTACATGAAGTAATATAAACTCAGGTTTTACAAACAGTATATCCCATTTCATTGATACAAACCAGTGTCAATTATGCAATCCTATCATTGTATTTTCGAAAATGAATGTGCCACAAGTCCCCAAGCCAAACTCAATAACATTCAACACTAATTAACCATTTAACCAACCTCTAAACAAGAAATCCCAACTTAGAATACATAAACACATGTATCAATCATGAAACCCAATCCCACATGTAGCTTCGAACATATTTCATCAATTCTACACAAAAATGAATCCCTACACAGCTAACATGTTATTTGTTGTTCAGCAATTTAAATCATAACTAAACACATGATATTAAATCATTAAAATGTAAATCTAATAGTGAAACAGTGATTAGAGTTCACTGATACATTACAGTATCAAAAATTAGGAATATTTCCTAATTCGAATACATAGCAATTAATCATATTGGGTTAAGGTTGGTAATTAATAACCCATATGTGCTCGTGTCATACACCCAATATCGTGTCCAAAAACAGGACACAAATGTGTCCCAAAACACTCACAAACCAGTGTACACTGAACTGGTTCAGTCGACTGTGCACCCGTGTCCAGTACGGGTCGAATCTCTTGCTCGACACGAACTAACAGGACACGTGGTCTTGGGGGTGTCATGTCAGACACTGCCCTAAGGCCTGTGTCAAAGGACACGTGTCCTCGTATCCAAAACAGGTCGTACGACCCTGCGTGTAGCAGGAGAGTATTGTCCAGGAGCGCACGGCCGTGTCCACGAGTCCAGTGTGACTCAGACTTGACATAAAACCATTTCAGTTGAGTAAAAACCCATAAGCGACGTTAAAACCTATTTTTCTATTCAAACACAAACTGAAAATAAGATCGAAATGCCCACTGTGGTATTTCGTCGAACACTTAGAACCCTACACTGATACGTGTCTGATACGGACACGTAAATGACACAAAACTTTGCAAATCCTATTCCTACAGTGAGAGGACACCTAGGGCTATGCATCCATGCCTAGAAATAAAAATTTCATGGAGGGAATAGGAAGTTACCTATAGGTGTTCTTTCTTCAAGAAAGCTTCAAAAAAAGAGATCTCCTCTAGCTAGCTCAAGGCTCCAAAGCAGCTCAAATCTGTCATTAGTCTCCACCAACAGTAGGGAAACACAAATTAGGTCACCATGGAAGAAGTTTGAAAGGAAATGGATCAATATTGATTAAAATAGGAAGGGATTTAAATGAAGAACAAACCTTGCTCTAGAAATGAAGGGATGGATAAAAAGAGGCAACTAAATTTTGGGAGGGATTATATAGGGTGTTGTTCCCTAAGTGGCCGACCATAAATGCTAGGGTTAGGGTTTTGGGATTAGATCTATGGCTCTCATTCCATCTAGTTAAATCAATGGTCCACAAGCCTAGGTTTCACACTTGACTTAAATGCAACCTAGTTAGCTCTAACTAACATGACTTAACCAAGACTAATCAATACTAACTAACACTAACCATGGCTAGCTAAGTCTAGCTATGACTAATCTAGGTTAGGTCAAATCTGGGTTAGGGCTAAACACAACACAAGGCAATTAATTAAATAATATTTAAATCACACCATTCCAATAATCATATTAAATTCTAAATATATATATATATTTTATTCAAATAAATTAAAAATGACAAAAATACCCTCAAACTAGAAATGTGGTAGTGACAAAGACTTAGGCCAATATAAGTGTTGGGGCAAAACGACGGAACCGTGCATGCTTTATTAAGCATTCATGCGGGCGACGCCTATTTCTTAGGCTAATTCGAGTGTCGTGGCAACTTGGCAACTTAAGCCAACTTTCTTCTCCTAAGCCACGAGAACGAAGGATCGAGTGTTATTTGAAAACACGCTGAGACGACTTCTAAGCAGACCGTAGGACCATTTTCCATGTTCTAAGACATTTCGATGGGTCGGGATTATTCCCTTAGCTATGTGCGTTTGTAGCTTTTATATTAGCCTACTTGTGCAAGTTGAAAACATGCGTGTTATTAAGTGAAGGCTAAGATGAGGCAAGTTCACCGAAACTACCCCACCTGAGCGAGGAGTCGCCTTAACCGGGTGAGCCTTCGAGTAGCCGTTGCAAGGCTAAGTCCGAACGCCGTCGGCATTTCGATTCCTCCGATTGACTTTGCGGGACGGGGCACTACATCATACACCACTCAGAACAAGTCTCATCCTCGAGACTTTCCTGAAGGCAAGCCATCCTACCATTTCTATGGCCAAGACTTAACCATGCCTAGACACAGAATTATAACAGTCGTGTGGGGTACGCCTACGCATTTTTTTGAGTCCGAGCCACGCTCGCACTATTATCATTCTTTTCCTTAACACAAATTCAATTTTTCGACGCTCTTCCATTCCCCAAGTCTCATTTGAATTCAACATATCGCTTGGTTAGATCGTGCACACATTCCAAGCGTCCCCAAAATACATGTATTCACCAAACCGCATGATAGAGAATTCGTCATTCTCATTCGAGTCGTATCGTGCACATACTCAGGCGTCCCTGAAATATATGCATGTCAGCCGAATCTCGTGAGGGGATTCCTATACTTTTGGTTCACACTATCCATCTATGCCAATCCTCAAGATCAATCTTTCGATTGCTAACCCTTGAAATAGAGGCGTCTCGCCTAACCGCTAGGCCATTCTCAAGGCTAAGTCAACGTCAGGATTGGAATCATAGTTCCCCAACAATAATGCCAACACTGGCCCCAATCCTAGGGTCAAACCAAGTCAGAAATACGGGGTTTTTTACCCAAGCTCGCATTACTCAAATTTCTAAACTTCGAGCACGATCACCTATTCGCATCAATGCATTCGTTGCGTATTATTCAAATCTATTTCAAATCATCAATTCTAACCAATTCATGTATTCGATCACGAGGTCGTCTAGGTTTGACAATATGTTACGCCCTAATCTCATACGAGTCCGATTATCCATGGTGGTTAATGAGTCACCATGCAACGCTCCCGCAGAATAATCATTCTCATCGGGGCGTAACTCTTGCTTACGTCTAGACTAATTCATTCTCGATACGCGGATTGGACCTACGCAATCCTCAAATTTGACCGTCACGCACGCTAAGTCATTTTCGAGTCCACCTTCGCGTCAAACCATAAGTTGATGCATCAAATTGCCACGCCATGTAAGTTCGATCACCCCCGCTGTATGAATCACCATAGCAGCGCTCACGCGGAGTGATTGCCCTAATCGGCGTGACACATGTGCGAGGCTGGAGTTGAGCTCGCATAAGACAAGAACGTCAACATTGTGGTTATCAATGAGCAAATCCAAACATTTTTATTTTTCATCCAAGCCAAGATCTCGGTTCGATAGTCTGACCGTCATTCGTTCAACTAGAAAATCTTCGAGCCAAGTTTATCTTTTCCTCGAGACATTTCAACACCTCGAGTATAGCATCCATCGGAACAATGACATTTGCACGATCATTATTTGCCAAGTTAGAGTACCCCCGAGTTATCACATGTCAATCTTTGATACGCCTCAATACTATCGACGATATGCGTAACCTGACGATCTTTCTTTGCAACCAATTTGGAGTCGTGCGACTGATGCTATTGTCCGAACTGGATATACCACAATTCCTCGATATTCAAGACCACGTTCGATCGCTATTCCTTAAGCTAGTTTCAATATCGTTCTCCAAAACTCAAGTCACATTACATTTGACTCAATCCGAAATCGCACGTGTGATTTACTAGATTTCCTCGATCAAGACATTCACTTGTTTCATCGTTTCTGAATCGTTTTCTAACTCGCGTTGCCTATTGACAAGTTGTCCGAATGACATCTCGTTCGAGAAATTCGAAGTCACGACCAACTAAGCGTGACGCATTCTAAGGCTTTGCGTGATCGCATTGCCTCGTTGACATACTCGTTGTTACTCGTAATCTTCGATTTTTGCTCGAATGATTTCCAAGACAAACCATACACCACTCGAATTCGAGCCATCCGATCTAGTCCTCGATCACGTTCGCATCCACTCGATATCACATCCTTCAGATTCGTTCGACGGATCCTTAGCGTAATCGCTCACATCGCATCGACGCACTAAGTCGTTTGTACTATTTTTCAAAATCCAAAATAATTTTTCGTACACGCCTAAGCGTTAGTCCAATAGTGTTTCTATCGATAGATACTCTAAGTGTATCTCCGTTCCGACCGAGCGGTACTTAATATCGCTCGCAACTTGTTTGTACCAAAAGGTCGAGGTATGCGACACGCGACACAACTTAGCCAAAAGGCCGTGTGCATAGATATCCCGTGCGGACTATATTCGAGTTTGCACGCTCATTGCTAATGTCGGCGTAGGACTATCCGAGCATGTCACGACCCGGTCCCAATTACTTGGATCGAATCGGATCATGCCCAGCCTGCACCGCTGTTGAGGCGGCGGCAGTAAGCTGTATCTCCATATGCAGGTAATCAACAACTCAATCTAATTTGCCACAATCTTTAATATTCGATAAATAAAAACTTGTTCAGTACAAAGTACAATCTTAAAACCACCAATTGAATAACATTGTTTTTAAACAAAACTATCAAACTGAAAATAACATCTAAAAAGAAGCAACATCATCATCAGGTACGCCATCCTCAGGAAGCACAGCAGGGTATAGCTCAGGGTCATAGTAGCTACTAATCAGTAGCTCTGCATCATCAGTGGAACCTATTGGGGGTGGGGAATCCAGTCAGGAAAGGAGCAAAGTACAATTATGAAAATTAATAATTTTACTAATGATTAGCAATTTACAATATTAAACAGTTTTGAAATAATGATTTTCAACTAAACTACAAGATAGTAAACAATGTGATTCTAGTATGTAATGACTATGACCGGTTTGGGATGATTCAATTGTATCCTAATGATACGGTCCGGCCTATCCTCGTGAAAAAGGAATAAGCTCGCACAATCAATTATCTATTTGGCTTTGGTCATAGAACACTACGCTACTCCCCCAATATTCCGAGTCAATTAGATTCAATCATTACTCTAGGAGAGAGTTACGTGTAATACAGTGGTTTAAACATGCAAGATTACTAACATTAATTAAATTGCGCATTAACATAACCGTACTTGCCTTGATTATAACTGGATTCGAGATTGGTTCCGGGATGATGCTAGTACAGTCCTCGAAACCCTACAATTGAGAATTCCTGACTTAGATTTCCAAAAATTGCCATGCTAGATGTGCTAGTTATAATCTCTAAATTTGTCATAGTCAATTTTTAGTCTTGATTTAGCTAACACAAACAAAACGCTTATTATTAGTGCGTTGCAATTAAGAAACATCAATTTACATCTAATTTCGAGAAAATTGTATTAATCGGTTTATTTGGAAAAACGTGGTATTTTATAATTATATAAAAACTAAGATTTTCCTTTTTAATGAGAAATACATGAATTTCTATTTTAAAATTACAACTTAATTTTCTAAGTGACAAAACATTAATCATTATATTCTTTTGAAAAATACAATAAATAATTATTATTTTATACTACGTTCCTATTACCAAAATCATCCAGAAAATAAAAGAAACATAAATAAAACCTAAGCTATTACAATCCCACAACCAGAATAGGCTTAAGCCCTTACAAACCGATTACATAAATTTAAATAAGAAGAAAGTTTAGTTAGTCCAGAAAAATTATCCTACAATTAAATTTACAAAATAAAATAATAAACTAAATTAAATTTATTTTATGAGTCTCAGAATATTGGTCCATTCTTCAAAAATAGCTAATGCCTCAACGTCCGGGCGAAACCGGTTTCGTTTGCAGTTATCCAGGGCCCATTGACCAATACGGTCGTCGCCCAAATAAATCCAAATATTTTATATTTTCCGAAAATCATTTTAAAACTATACAATTAAATAGAAATTTCGGCAGCATTCCCTCTATTTTTGGGATAATCCAAAACTGGGAAACGTGCCAATTTTTTCTGCAAAATAAATCCCAAACCAGGGATACCCAAAAATATCCAATTTCACAAGTATTTCCGAAGTATACTCAGTAACCCGAAAACCATAGAAACTTATCACAGAACCAGAATCTTAGTTTTCGGAAAATCCGAAACTAAACAACCATCAAAAGTTCACAGAAAATGTTCTAAGAAAATCTCGAAAATCCCAAAAGTAGAACCACAGGAAATCCCAGAACTAATAATTCCGAGAACCCGAATTTAAACGGAATACCCGAACACGGAAACAAATCTCGAAAATCCCAAGATTCTGAAAATCCACCGCAAATGACCAGAATGGTTTTCCCGAGAAAACTCGGAAGTTCCGAAGTTCTGGAAATTGGAAACATCACCAAAAATCACAGAAAACATTTCGGAAAATCCGAAAACGTTACGTCTACCAAATACCGAATTCTCGTTGCGGATTCAGGACCAATTTCTCATCATAGACTAAAATCCAAGGGACAACTACTGAGATTAACAGAGGTTACCAAAACTTGACGGAATCTGAAGTGTAGCCTCAGATTCAGAACACGCAACTCCGCGGAAATGGAACCGAACTCGGGATCGGTCAACTCCGAACACACACACGGGACTGGCTACTCAGTGCTGCGTACGGATCGGGGCTGCCTAGGACGGCGGGAACAGCGACGGGCGGGCTAGGGAGGCTGGGCGGAAAGAGCTGCGCAGGGGTCTGCCGGCAGGTCGGCCGGAGGGGCGGTGTGCGGCCTGGAAACTCGCGGTGGAGGGCAGCGCTGGGGGCTGCGGTGGAGAGTCGGGGTCACCGCACTGGGAGACGCGCACGGGCGTGGGCGGCTGGAAATGGCCGGAGCTCGGCAAGGGTCGGGGCCGACGGGCTCGGCGAGAAGGGTTTGGAATTTGGGAAAGTGGGTTTTCGAGTAGTGGTGAGGAAAAGAGGAGTTTAGGGGTTTATATAGGTAGGAGGAGAGGGGGTTACCGAATCTGAAGGGGCGGAGCAGTTCAGGGAAAACCGACAGTCGCCGGAGTGATGGCGGCGGCGACGGCGGTTTCGGGATGAGAAAGGTCGGCTCTGAAGAGTTTCGGTTCTCAGACTCAACAGAGAGTTATTACTCTCTCTCTCTACCTAAAAATTAAGGAATGATTTTTAAATAATAGGCTAATGGGTTAACAACTAATGGGCTAAATAGGTTTCCAAGTTGAATGGGTTTAATAACCAAAGCTTAATGGTTTGGGCTTAAAACCAAAGGCTAAAATAATTGGGCTATAGAATTATAAATGATACATGACTTTCTTTAGAAACTTAAAACCAATGGCTAAATATTTAATCTAAGTAACATAATATTAATTAATTAGGAAATTACATGTTTTGATAAAATTTCCAGTTTTAATAATTTTTCTAAAAATGAATTTTCCTAAATTAACAATTTAATAATTAATCATATTAGCTATTAAAATCATATAAATAATTATCTGAAATTATGGGTTTTACAACCTTCCCTCCTTAAGAAAATTTCGTCCTCGAAATTTAAAGGATAAGGTTAGGAATTACCTCAGGTCTCAAACAAATACGGGTACTGCTCCCGCATCTCATCTTCTCGCTCCCAGGTAGACTCGCCTGGGGAATCGTGCCTCCACATAACTCTGACTATAGGAGTCACTGAAGTCCTGGTCCTCTTCTCGCCTCTGTCCAAAATCGCCACAGGCTTCTCTGGTACTGTAAGACTCGGTCCAATCTCCAGCTCCGAGTGGTCCAAGATGTGACTCGGATCCGGGATGTAGCGTCTGAGCTGCGAAACATGGAAGACGTTGTGCACGTCCTCAAGATTAGCTGGTAGAGCTAACCGATACGCCACTTAACCAATTCGACTCAAAACTTGAAATGGTCCGATATATCTGGGACTCAGCTTCCCAGCTCTGCCAAATCGGATAGTTCTCCTGGTAGAAGAAATCTTCACAAAGACACTATCTCCTTCTTTAAACTGCAGTGGTCGACGACTGCTATCTGCCCAATGCTTCTGCCTGTCTTGAGCGATCCTGAGCTTGTCTCTAATCACCTTCACCTTCTCTGCTGCATCAGTCACCATCTCTGGCCCCAGCAGTACTCTTTCTCCTACGTCATCCCATACAAGTGGAGTACGGCAACGACGTCCATAGAGTGCTTCAAATGGGGTCATACCAATGCTAGCTTGGTAACTGTTGTTGTAGGAGAATTCTACTAAATGCAAGTGATCTTCCCAATACCCTCCAAATTCCAAGACGTAAGATCTCAGCATATTTTCTAGCGTCTGGATGGTCCTCTCAGATTGCCCGTCAGTTTGGGGATGATAAGCTGTACTGAACTTCAGTTTTGTTCCCAAGCTGTCATGCAAACTCTTCCAAAAATGTGAGGTAAATCTAGTATCTCGGTCAGATACAATACTTACCGGTACTCCATGAATCCGGTAGATGTGCCGCATGTACAGTGCCGCCAACTTCTCAGTGGATAAACCAACCTTGAAAGGAATAAAGTGTGCCGACTTAGTCAGTCGATCCACAATAACCCAAATAGCATCCTTCCCTCCTTGAGATCGAGGCAATCCTGACACAAAGTCCATTGTTATATGCTCCCACTTCCACTCCGGAATGTCCAGCGGCTGTAGAAGTCCTGCAGGTCTCTGTCTGCTAGCCTTCACTTATTGGCAAATCAAGCATCTAGCCACAAATCTGGATACATCCTTCTTCATTCCATACCACCAAACGATGGTACGCATATTCTGATACATCTTATTAGCTCCAGGATGTATGGAATACTGCGACTGGTACGCTTCTTGTATCAGCTCATTCCTCAATTCGCCAGATGGTACACACAGCCTCGTACCATTCTTCAATGCTCCGTCACTGGTGATAGAGAAACCTTCGAGTGTTCCTGCCAGCACTTCATCTCTAAGTTTGCAAAGCGTCTCATCTTAAAATTGTGTCTCCTTGATTTTGTCCATCAGACTTGAACGCAATTGTAACTGCATCATGGTTGGGTCAGCTCCAGGTACATCAGCTTCTCGCCCTAGTTCCTTCATCTTCTCCTCAGGCAGTACAATCTTCAGACCAAGCTTCTCTATGTCTTCCAACAAGTGCCGCTCCTTGGTCAAAAACATTGCTACTGGGTATCGACTAAGTGCATCAGCAACCACATTAGCCTTACCCGGATGGTACTGCAGATCGATGTCAAAATCTTTTATCAGTTCCAGCCACCTTCTTTGTCTCATGTTCAGCTCCTTCTGGGTGAAAACATATTTCAGACTTTTGTGGTCTGTATATATTTCCACTCTCTCTTCATATAGATAATGCTTCCAAAGCTTCAATGCAAAGATGACTGCAGCAAGCTCCAGATCATGTGTGGGATAGTTCTTCTCATGGTTCCGTAATTGTCTAGATGCGTAAGCAATCACTTTCCCATTTTGTTGAAGAACGCAACCCAGTCCTTTTCCAGAGGCATCACTGTAGATTGAGAAACCACCGGTTCCTGCGGGTAGCACAAGGATTGGTGCAGCCTTAGACTTGACGGAATCTGATGGTTCTTCTCATGGTTCCGTAATTGCCTAGATTGAAGAACGCAACCCAGTCCAAACTTGACGAAATCTGAAGTGTAGCCTCAGACTCAGAACACGCAACTCTACGGAAATAGAACCGAACTCGGGATCGGTCAACTCCGAACACACACACGGGACTGGCTACTCAGTGCTGCGCACAGATCGGGGCTGCCTAGGACGGCGGGAACAGCGACGGGCGGGCTAGGGAGACTGGCCGGAAAGAGCCGCGCAGGGGTCTGCCGGCAGGTTGGCCGGAGGGGCAGTGTGCGGCCTGGAAACTCGCGGCGGAGGGCAGCGCTGGGGGCTGCGGTGGAGAGTCGGGGTCGCCGTACTGGGAGACGCGCACGGGCGTGGGTGGCTGGAAATGGCCGGAGCTCGGCAAGGGTTGGGGCCGACGGGCTCGGCGAGAAGGGTTTGGAATTTAGAAAAGTGGGTTTTCGAGTAGTGGTGAGGAAAAGAGGAGTTTAGGGGTTTATATAGGTAAGAGAAGAGGAGGTTACCGGATCTGAAGGGGCGGAGCAGTTCAGGGAAAATCGACAGTCGCCGGAGTGATGGCGGCGGCGGCGACGGTTTCGGGATGAGAAGGGTCGGCTCTGAAGAGTTTCGGTTCTCAGACTCAACAGAGAGTTATTACTCTCTCTCTCTACCTAAAAATTAAGGAATGATTTTTAAATAATAGGCTAATGGGTTAACAACTAATGGGCTAAATAGGTTTCCAAGTTGAATGGGTTTAATAACCAAAGCTTAATGGTTTGGGCTTAAAACCAAAGGCTAAAATAATTGGGCTATAGAATTATAAATGATACATGACTTTCTTTAGAAACTTAAAACCAATGGCTAAATATTTAATCTAAGTAACATAATATTAATTAATTAGGAAATTACATATTTTGATAAAATTTCCAGTTTTAATAATTTTTCTAAAAATGAATTTTCCTAAATTAACAATTTAATAATTAATCATATTAGCTATTAAAATCATATAAATAATTATCTGAAATTATGGGTTTCACAGGGCACGCATGCGACTTTGCTAACTTTAGCACGTGTTTCCATTCAAGACAAGTTTTGACACCGTTTGGCACAAAGGCCTACCAATGTGTCCGGCAATGGCCTACCGATGCGTTCGATGGAACGCTTGCACGAGCTTTTGAAAATATTTAGACTTATTGTATGGACATGCCGAGGGACATTTGAGAGAGAGCGCACACTTCTTTTTCAACGACGAGCTTTCAAAACTGAGAAATTCGACGTGAATTCCAAGGACGTAAAGCCGTGCTCTGATACCATTATGTAACGCCCCGCTCCCGTAGGAGCGATCGTCCTCGCTAAGGCGTGATGCCGCACGAGCCTAGATTGCGCTCGTGTAAGACAGTTTCATAATGGCCGTTTACACCGGCGGCGACGGGGTCGTCGCACAGAAGTCCCAAGCAGAAATATTGAACATACAACAGAAATTTAAAGACAAGACACAAGTTATTCAAAAGAACTCTTTATTGATATTGAACATTCAGATTACAATAGGTGTAAGGCCATGATTACAAGTCTCTTATACTCGCTTTTCTCTCAATATACAAGTCAATCTGCTCTCTCTCATCTCTCGATATAATACTTGAATCCAGCGGAAGCTTCGGAAGGTGATGTCCATACATTATGTCCCGTATAAGTCTTGAGTTCACGCGGCCGCACGCTTCGACTCGCCAAGGGACTCCGTGCCTCGACGCATCCAAGCGAGCTCCGTGCCTCGAGCTTCTACCTGTGCCTGCACATAAAAAGTTGTGTGGATGTCAGTACTCAACTGTACTGGTGGAGTGAGCTCCTCGCCCACCCATACAAAACCGACACGTTCATTTATTTTGTGCATTACAAGTCCCTTTCGATTGTCTTGCTAGTCTTGCCTTAGGATCAGTTTTAAGACTTGACGTCTAACCAACTCGACGTGCAACGACATGGTCGTGCTATAATGCCAACGTGTATTTCAATCGAGGCAGTGCCTCATCGCTTAGGTACTTGAACGAACTTCAACTCGGGACGGCAGGGTCGTGCCATACTCTATTCGCGACTTCAACGTGTTCAAGACAGTACTTCGCCGAGAAGCAACTTATACGAACTCGGCCGTGCCAAGACTTTCACTTAAACTCAAGTTCACTAGACCAATTCTCGTGCCACGATTCAAATGCCAAAGACGACAACGGGACGACTCGTGTAGGTCGTGCCTCTAGACCTTGCTTAGACTTGTTCGTACTTCAAGATTGAGGCCGCGCCTCGCAACTTATCAAGACTTATCATGCTACCGCCTTGCGGCCTTCCTGTTCGACTCATTTGCTAACTTAGACAAGACTTGTGAAACATAGTGTTAATTCCATGGACATTCCGACGCCAAGTATCGTGCCAAGTACGGTGCCTATGCTGCAGCCCATTCTTAGGCCCAGACATTGTGATACCAACTAGACCTGCATTCAAGTTCTAGACCCAATCCAAAGGCATACACGTGGTGTGCCGCTATTCTGCCGACCCATCTACATGAGTGGTCACTAGCAATGTCAAGCTATCTTGAACCCGGCTCGGGGATATCGGCTCGTCCCTACACGGGTAGCTAGCCCGGAGGCGTCGAAGTCTCCCATGCGGTTATCCAGCATCCTACTTTGAGTCGTCTCGCTTCTCCCGGGCCGACATGATCCCGGTGCCCCGGCGATCATTCGAGAAGACTACACCTTGTCGACAAGTTGTCCAATGACCATGCAAGTCTCAAACTCGATCTATCACGTCCTTCCTTATCATGACCATTCTTTCCTTCTTTCTATCGAGACTCCCAAGTAGCGGGACCGATCTCGTGTGATTTCTTGCCAAGACTTATCGAGACTTAACGAGACTCCCAAGTAGCGGGACCGATCTCGTGTATGAGACTTATCAAGACTTAGCGAGACTCCCAAGTAGCGGGACAGATCTCGACGACAACCAGTCGCGTGGACTTCCTTTGATCGTGGCATAATCTTTACTAAATCCACTGTAGCTCGTGCCTTAGACAGACCTGGTTTTATAGGCGACACTATCGCTCAAGTCATATACTTTATACGACGAGCCTTGTTCTCAAGGGACTACGCGACTTGACAATCGTAGATAGAGCGGGACAGTACTAGAAATGGCTTTGATAGCCCAACATAACTCTTGTCTAACTTATTCGGGCAGCGACTCGACGAGCAAAGGCTACGCCGAGCTCTGCGTCGAAGGAACGTGCTATGCACGGGGTCGACTTGAACAACCAAGTTCTCGAGTGCCTAGACTTAAGCCAATAAGCCGTGCAATACGACTTTAACCCACGGGACGTACGAAGGCTATGCCAAGCCTTGGACGATGGGACCGTGTATGCTTTATCAAGCATTCATGCGAGCGATGCCTATGACTTAGGCCAATACAAGCGTTGGGGCAAAACGACGGAACCGTGCATGCTTTATTAAGCATTCATGCGGGCGACGCCTATTTCTTAGGCTAATTCGAGTGTCGTGGCAACTTGGCAACTTAAGCCAACTTTCTTCTCCCAAGCCACGGGAACGAAGGATCGAGTGTCATTTGAAAACACGCTGAGCCGACTTCTAAGCAGACCGTGGGACCATTTTCCATGTTCTAAGACATTTCGACGGGTCGGGATTATTCCCTTAGCATCAATGTGAAGGTCTAGGATCCCAGCTCTGACGTAAATATATATATATATATATATATATATATATATATATATATATATATATATGTGGGGTATAGTAAATATTATAAACTAGGAACCTGGTTACAAGGCCAGCTCTGACGTCCAAAGAGACCAAAAGGTCCCACAAGGCCCAAAATGATTACAGAAGCCTAATCACAAGGGAGAAAAAAAAAACAAAACTGCTATTTGGACCGCCCGGGGGGCTGGCCAGCACTGGCCCGCCCCCACGTGGCAGGCGCCTATTGGCTCTCCCGCCTGGGTAGGCCCAAGTTAGCAGGGGGAGCCAATGGTTGCCCTCCACGTGGGTGCAGGCCAGCACGGGCCAGCCCCACGGGCGGACAAAATAGCCTTTCTGGAAAAGAAAAAAAACCCCGCCTCTCTAAAAAATAAAAACACCAAAACTCCAACACCAAAACTCATCTACACTGTTAAGGACCAAAAATAAACTGCTAAGGCCGACGAAGGAGCCTTGAAGGCATTGTTATTCACCAGAACTTTACGAACTTGACGACGAGTCTCAGTGATGAGTTGATCAATCCCGAAGGCTTTTGCTAATCCCTCGTATCGGTATTTGTTTATGTTTTTCCATAGAACCCAAATCACCGTCGTGAAAACAATGATCTAAGAAGAAGTGTTAATGCCAACCTCCCAAACTCTGAATGTATTCGCGAGCCCCCCTCGACATAGCGTCCATACCGCATACACTGGATGTGTGATCCCATAGTCGTTGTGCCAGCGTCCCAGCAAAAAGATATGCTCCACTGCCTTCTCCTTCGAAGAAGATCAACAATGGCAGTGAGATGGAAGATGGAAACCCCACCTTACCAGGAGATCGTCGGTTGGGAGTTTAAACGTAAAAACCCTCCAATAGAGAATCGACCACTTGAGAGGGCAGATAGGAGGCCATAACTTGCTTAAAATGGGATATAAAGGATACGGAGTCCTGATGGAGGACCAGGCGGACGTGATCGAGTAGCGATCGTCGACGCCCGGACTCCATACGAATTGGTCGACGTCTTCAGATATGAGAGGGATGGTCTCCCTGATCTTTGCTTCTGCATCAACTCTGAATAGTCGCCTAATAAGCGGGTAATTCCAGCCGTTGGAGACTTGCCACATGTCACTAAACAACCATGCCGCCCTAGAGACCAGCGAGGTGTAGAAGGCGCCCAAACCCATCCAATCTTCATCCTTGGCATCGACGAAGCCTCTCCCCAACCGGATCCGAATGAGGTGTTCTCTCATTTCTCGACCACGCAATAGCCTCCTCCACACCAGTGATGCTTTACAGTTGGCCGATCCGTTGAAAGGATGCTTCCTGCGAAGATAGCAGGCCTTGACGAAAGTCGACCAAAGCGCCATCCCCGTCCTCAACTTCCACCAGAGTTTAACTGAAAATGCTTTCACCACGTCTTCGAGCCTGCACAACCCCAACCCACCTTCATCCGTGGGACGCGCAACAGAGTTCCAGCCCGCCCATCGGTGCTTGAGGGAGCCAAGCGACTGCCTCCAGAAGAAGCCAATGGAGAGATTCTTAATGGTGGCTAGTACCTTCTTTGGCAGACAGCAGGCAGCAAGGAGGTAGACCGGGACTGAGCATAAGACGTGGCGGATGAGGATAAGTTTCCCACCGGGGGACAATGCCTTTTTGTGCCAATGACTAAGGACCCATTTGATTTTGTCAATGAGTGGTTCAAATAAAATAGCCTTGCGTCTGCCATTAGAGAGAGGACATCCCAAATAAATAAAAGGAGGAGATCGAACCTGAAAACCCGTCGACGTAGCCAAGTAAGCTTTGGATGCAGAGAACCTATAGTGGACATAGATGTAGCTCTTATTCTTATTGATTTTTTGTCCCGAAGTACCCTCATATCTGGCAAGAACTTTCCCAACTAGCCTAGTAGTCTGCTTGTCCTCCGTCGAGAAGATGATGAAATCATCGACATAGGCTAGATGAGTGATGAGAGGACACCCACTCGTGATACGATAGCGGCCAAAGCTCCTGGAGTTTCCAAGGAGATTAAGATTTCGACTGAGAACTTCCAAAGTGAGGATAAAGAGATAGGGGATAATGGATCCCCTTGCCAGATGCTGCGAAATGACTTGAAGTATGCTGACAAGGTCCCGTTGATGTTGATGGAGAACCAAACCCCACAAACCGATCGCCAGAGGACATTGATCCAATTTTCGGAGAACCCAAATCGTCGTAGAATATCATGAATTGCCAGTCTAATCGATCGTATGCTTTAGCCATGTCAAGCTTCAAAGCTACATTGCCACCTCAGTTGTCCTCTCCAAGGCCACTGATAAGTTCCTGCGCAAGGATAACATTGTCGATGGTCTCATGTCCTTTGACAAAGCCGTATTGTACGAAGGATATGAGATTCAGGAGGATACGCATCATGCGCGATACGATAGTCTTGGAGATCATTTTGTTTGTGAAGGTGCAGAGACTAATCGGTCGGTAATCCGACATATGCATCGGGTTGTCTGTCTTCGGAATGAGGATCAAAGACGTACTTGAGATGGCTTTGGGATAATGAGCACCCTTGATGAACGCATTAACTACCGCAATGAGATCCTCCTTAATGACCTGCCAATACTTTTTGAAGAAAAACCCGTTGAAGCCGTCGGGCCCATGCGAGCTGTCCTTCTGGAGGCTCCACACAGCGGCCCGGACCTCCTGCTCGTCCGCTTACAGAATAAGAAAAAGATTGTCCCCCTCCGAAACTAATGCAGGGATGGCGTGAAGGAAAGCTTAATCTTTGGATATGGCAATTTTGGTGAAGAGCTCGGTGAAATAGGAGGTGGCCTCGTTGAAGATGCATGCCTTGAGTGTCCCGGATGGTTGCTCCACCGTCATTAATGATCTGATGTATGTGGAGTTTATTATATCGGTTGCGCACGCACCCATGGAAGAAGCTAGAATTTCTGTCACAATGTTTATCCCACTTGAGTCTCAATTTTTGCCTCCAGAACTTCGTCACCCTGTCTGTAGCCAAAATGAGGTACGTCCTAGTCTTTTTCAGCTCCGCACGTTCTTCTGCCGGTACCTTAGCTGCTGTCAGAATAGCCTCAATATCCTTAAGCCATGCATCTGCTGAGATGGCATCCTCCGTGCCCTCGAAACGGTGGGGGTTGTACTTGCAAAACCTGGCTGATGCTCCTGAATCAGTCCTCACTCCTCTTTCCAAAGCCGTCTGCAATCCGTGGTTGAGCAACACATTCTGCTCTTGTAGCTGAGTGTGCATGCGCTGCTGGACCAACATCTGATGTTGCTGAGTAGCCATCATTCCTCTCATGATCTCCAGAAGGGCTGGTGTGTCCACTTGGGTAGGTGGAACTGTCGGTGGTGGTAGAACATCCGGATACTGCGGTTCAGCTGCTGGTTCTACTATCACTTCTTCTTGGATAGTCTCCTGAGGTGAGACTGGCCCTTGTTACTGACCAAACTGGTCATGTTGCCCATGTTGCCCCTGTTGTTGTCCAGCTCTGACCGATGCGGACGAAGTGCCCCTAAGAAAAGGGACAAGAGAACAATCAAACAACCGGACATGAAGGATCAATGAAGTCAAAGGATACCGGAATGTCAAGCAAGGGTTGAGAATAACGAATCATGAGATCAAGGGGAACACGTGTGATTGAGACATCCTATAAATCAAAACACCCCACAAGTCTAAAATCAGACCTGCATGGGCCACCACTAAAACCTTGTCACGCCCCAGAACCAGAATACTGGAGAGCGGGGGAATAACTTAGCCAGCTACATATTACGGGTAGATGAATACCGTATAATACGATCAATGCTGTCTAACCAGACGAGGGGGTGCATACTATATGAAAGTCTTACTATGGTCACTTCACATCTATTGTCTCAATCATTCAAATAAGAAACAGAAATAGAGAACATGTAAGATAAAGCAGTAAGGCGTCCCAAACGCTTAGTCAAAATGCTCTTGAGATCTGGCTTTACAAAATATAGCCAGATGGTATAGTAACATGTACACAATTGTTATCAGCTGCAGTCTGACTTAGTTACAATTATGTAAAAGTAAGTGCAAGACAATCCGACTAACATGTCGGTGCCAAACGGCTAAGTATAAAGTAAATGACAAAACGAGCGATGAAGTAAGGAACCCACTCGAGTCCTCCTGCGATCATTCCCCTAGTATTGACCATCTTGGAGGTAGAAGTAAGCTGGATCCTCGGGGACCGGCTCTAAATCTGGCCATGCAAAACCAGAGAGGTTAGACCTCTAATAGCAAGTACCACAAGGAAGCACGATATGAAGGACTAAACCAGTAAGTAAGAGAATATAATAATATATCTCTGCTTTCCACTAGGATTCACATAACATCACGACACTTCGAACCAACCTCCCAACCAAACAAGGACAGAAGTTGGCCCGTCATGTCCTGACATTCTGATCATCTCAGTTAGGCAACAGAGTAGGTACAGTACACAAACAAATCATCTTGAACGGCCAATCAACTCCTACGGCTTACTATTGTGAATCCCAAGTTATCCTGGAATTATGCAAATAGGGATTCCTCAGTTCTTACTATGTGCGAGCAAGGCTAGTCTATCCAGTCAATCAATTGCGCCAATCATGTAATTAGACGAGTCCCAGCGGGACGTCCGCCGTTAATATACCATGTACAATAATAATATAAGCAGATACCACTCCCTGCCCGTGTGACAGATTTACAGTATCTGTGGGAACCAGCCGGCCCGTCGGGTGTTACTAGTCCCAAGGGGGCTGCCATGTAAGAACTCGGGAATCTATTCTCTCCATGCAATCATTATTTTATTTAACTTAATAGTCTCTACGTTGAGTGAAGTCCCATGCCGTGGATCATGGTCATTCAAATGAGTACTTTTGTACGGGGTACGATATGCCCAACTCTACAACGATACCCGTGCGGCTAGGTTGTAGGTCTTACATAGCGTAATGCAACAATCAAATCTAACCATGGAATAATCATGCCTTGACCATAAAGTACACATGCTGTTTTTGTAAGATAAATAAATAACTATATAAATAAATAAATAATTTTGAAGCCTGCATGTGCCTGTATGCCAATATTCGGGATCGGCTAATCGAGTACAATAGTTCATTACATGAACGTGTCTCATTCATTCAATTCAATAAGACGACTAGCCAGTCTCTTAGTTCCAACTAGGAACGCATGATCAATTTTAATCAAGATAACCATCGTCATTAATGGTGACAAGGCATGAAAGTCAATTAGTACTAAATGGGGTCGAGTCTATAACTCTCAAGTTTAAGTTCCAGTCTTACTGGGTATCCATAAACCAATCAAGACACAAGGCACCTTCTATACAACCATATGTATTAAAAATATTAACATATCATAATTTTATCAAGTTCATGCCAAAAGGCGTAAGGATATAATAGAAGAATTATCATGCCACCATTAAATGAATAAGTTATAGAACAAATAAAACACCCAGGTCAGGAAGTCACGCCAACAAGTCTATGCTAAGGCCAAAAGTCATGCCAACAAGTCTATGCTAAGGCCAAAAAGTCACGCCAAGTCCAGAAGGAGTGAGCGTGAAAAATGGTTTACGTTGGCACGCACAGCGTGAGCGTGAAGGGAAATTCACGCACTCATAACGTGAGCGTGAAAAGTAACTCATGCACGCACAGCGTGAGCGTGAAAAGTGAGCGTGAAAAATAAGCGTAAAAATGATAAGAAATCCACGCACACACGTAAAGACGTGTGCGTAACTAAAATGTCACACTGACACGCAAGAACGTGTGCGTGACCAAAAATTCACGCACGTACGTAAGAACGTGAGCGTAACTCAAAATTCACGCAGATATGTAAAGACGTGTGAGTGACTAAAATTCACGCAGACACGTAAAGACGTGTGCGTGACTAAAAATTCACGCAGACATGTAAGAACGTGTGCGTGACTGAAAATTCACGCAGACACGTAAGAACGTGTGCGTGACTGAAATTCACGCTGACATGTAAGAACATGAGCGTGACTAAAAATTCACGCACGCACGTAAGAACGTGAGCGTGACTGAAAATTTACGCTGACATGTAAGAACATGAGCGTGACTCAAAACTCACGCTAAGTTGGGAGATCAAAACCCATGAACAACCGAGAACACAAACACTTAGATCTGGAAGAAACAAGCCAACGAAATCAAAAATGCTAAGTAGTAAACTCTCTCAGGATCATGAGAGGAAGAATAATGAACCATAAAAATGGTTCTCCAAGTGGGAAGCAAGAAGCAAGATGCACTTGCCTGCTGTTGGTTGGTGGAAGAGAGTGGTGAGGAAGAAGAAGAAGTAATGGTGAAAGAGAGTAATGAGGAAAGAGAAGGGGATGAGGGCTTTAAATAGGAAGGGTGGTGGTAAGTGGGGTTATTGGGTCGGGTTTGTTCGGATCCAACCAAGGCAACCCGAAAGCAAAGCAGAGAGGTTAAAAGCAGAAAATAAAATACAGAAATAAAATACAGGAATAAAATTACAGGAAATAAAATACAGGAATAAAATTGCAAGAAATAAAATGCAGATAATTAATTAACATAAAATTAAAGAAATTTAAATACAGGATAATACATGATAAATACTAAATAAATATACATGAGTTGTACATGTATAAAAATACGTATTCCAGGAACGGGGAGTGACATCTCTACCCACCTTAGAAAAATTTCGTCCTCGGAATTTCAAATCCAAGCAGGTAGAAATATCGGAGCTAAACTAATACAAGCAGTTCTAGCGAGCAAGCAATCATTTTTACCATATCAAAAGCAAGTACTATATATGTGAATTCATCATTCTACGATATCAAGTAGCTCTACCCATAAGGTGATAAGCATAAAAAAAAATCAGGACAATCAAGGTATACAGAAAGAGATATACCTTGTGAGTCAAACATGTATGGATACCGTGATCGGATATCATCATCACGTTCCCACGTTGACTCTCCCAAGGAGTAATAACCCCAAGCAACACGGACAAGACTAATTGTTCGGTTCTTGAGTATCTTCTCTCTTCGGTCCAAAATGGACACAGGCTATTCCTCGTAAGACAGGTTGGTACCAACAACCAGCTCCGAATGATCGAGAACATGGCTTGGGTCCGATACATACCTACGTAATTGAGATACATAAAATACGTCATGCACCTCTCGTAACGAAGGTGGGAGGGATAAACGATAAGCAACATCGCCTACCCGATCAAGGATAACAAATGGGCCCATGTACCGCGGACTCAATTTCTTGCGAACGCCAAATCTAATGACCCCACGAGTAGGTGAGATTCGCAAGAATACGTGGTCCCCAACAGGAACTCTAACGGCCTACGATGCTGGTCCGCCCAATGACGATGCCGGTCCTGCGCAACTCGAAGTCGCTCTCTAATTCCCTTAACCACTTCAACCGTCTGAACAATCATTTCTGGGCCTAACATCTTCCTCTCTCCGATATCATCCCATGCAAGCGGTGACCTGCACTTCTTACCATATAGTGCTTCAAATGGCGCCATCTGGATACTGGCTTGATAACTATTGTTGTATGAGAACTCGACTAAGTGCAGGTGACTCTCCCAAGACCCTCTAAAATCCAGAGTGCAAGCTCGTAACATGTCTTCTAAGGTTTGAATCGTTCTTTCTGATTGCCCATCCATCTGCGGATGGTAAGCCGTGCTAAATCTTAACTTGGTACCCAGACTATAATGTAAGCTCTTCCAAAAATGTGATGTAAAACGGGTATCTCGATCTGACATAATACTGACAGAGACTCCATGCTGCCTGACTATCTGTTGCATATACAACTCTGCCAACTTTTCTGTAGATTGCACTACTCTGAAAGGAAAAAAATGTGCTACCTTCGTAAGTCGGTCCACTATTACCCAAATAGCGTCCTTACCACTTGGTGATCTCGGTAAACCGGTCACAAAGTCCATTGTAATATGCTCCCATTTCCATTTCGGAATAGGAAGCGGTTGTAATAACCCAGCTGGCCTCTGCTGTTCTGCCTTCACTTGCTGACATACCAAGCAACGGAAAACAAATCTAGCTATCTCCCTCTTCATCCCGTTCCACCAGAAATGCTGCTTGATATCTTGGTACATCTTGGTCCCTCCAGGGTGAATAGAATACTGAGAACTGTGAGCTTCTGTCATAACCTCCTGTCTGATATCTCCACTAGGCACACATAGACGTGATCCAAACTTAAGTGTGCCATCTTCATGAATTCTCATCTCCTTCCTGAGTCCTGACTCACATTCTGCCCTAAGCTTCTGAATCCTTGGGTCTTGTGCCTGAGCTGCCTTGATCCTGCCTACCAAGTCGGATTGAACTTGCAGACTGGTTAGAACTCCTACATCACTAGGAAGTATAACTTCGATGCCTATCTCCTGAAGGTCTTCTAAGATATGTCTCTGTGTTGTCAACATAAATGTGCTGCCTCTCCTGCTAAGAGCGTCTGCTACTACATTAGCCTTGCCTGGATGATACTGAAGCTCCACGTCATAATCCTTAATCAACTCTAACCATCTTCTCTGCCTCATGTTTAGTTCCTTTTGAGTAAAGATGTACTTCAGACTTTTATGGTCTGTGTACATGTCCACTCGGTCACCATATAAGTAATGCCTCCATAGCTTCAGAGCAAACACTACTGCCGCTAACTCCAAATCATGAGTTGGATAATTCTTCTCGTGGTCCCGAAGCTGCCTAGATGCATATGCTATTACCTTCCCATGTTGCATAAGGACACATCCAAGTCCTTTACCTGACGCATCACAATATACTGTAAAACCTCCGGGTCCAACTGGCAATGTAAGAATAGGTGCTGATATCAACTTCTGCTTCAATGTCTCGAATGATGCCTGACATTCTGCCGACCAAACGAATGGTACATCCTTCCGGGTCAAGCGGGTCATGGGTGCTGAAAGCCTTGCAAAGTCTGACACAAACCTTCTGTAATATCCTGCTGTCACGACCCGTTACCCAAATTGTTGGGTCGGGCCGAGCCATGTCCAGCCTACGCTTGGTTAAAGCGCAGTAAGCTGTTCTAAGAATAGACAATAAATGATCTAAGCTACTAACAGTTCTAAAATCACATTTAATGTTCATCACAACACAGCATCTATAAGCGAAGGTAACATAAGCACAGACTTAATAATACATAACCAAAGTATCTAACTGGAGACAAAGTCCAGTATCCAAATATAAGAACATACCAAAGTCTCAGTCTCAAAACACAAGAAAGATATCTAAGCAAGGTTCCCCGCTGGGGCCTCTACTGGAGCTAAGGCCAGGTCCTCAAAGCAGTACCATAATATGAAACACATAGCATTTCCTCCTCGAAAAGTATACCTACAACGTTATCCTGTCAGGACGGGAGCAAGTACAACCTCTACAACTAAAGTACTGAATATATAATGAAAGAGATGTACAACAAGAAACATGGTGTGATAAGTCTATAAAATAGAAATACTAGAAACATGGCCTCATGGTACAACTGGGATCACAATATCATAGTAACATAGAGAACATGGCATATCTGGAATCATGGTATATCTCATAATCTATCATGACAAGGATACATATGTCAATAAAGACAGATGTATATGTAATGTTTAAAACTGTAGCAGGTACGTGATCGGTCAATAGATGTACAATGTGCTGGGGCACATAATAAAATGTACTTCCGTACAAGTGAAACGGCGACAGATGTACATACGCACAAATCCGCGTTGAGATAAAGCCTACGACAAGGTGTACATATAAAATGTCAACCTTGCTCGGTACATACGTACGGAGAAGGGGGTCGTGATCACGTACTCAACTGTCAGTTTCCCCATAACCCATATTCTAACATGTGAGAGATACGAGAACAGTAAAACATGTGGGAAATACTGGGAGCAGTATAAGCACGGCAGGTACTGGGAGCAGTACAAAACATGTGAATACTCAGAGCCGTATAAAGCATAGTAAAACATGTACTGAGAACCAGTAAGGAACATGTGAAGATATGATAACTATCCTAAGCATGGTAGGGACCAATTTAATGTAACATGTGAAGATTTAACTTGCAGTTATTCAGAAAGCAGTATTTTAACAGGGTTAATACATGTTCTAGCATTAAAAGACAGTAAATGAGTGTGTAGATGTACTTGCCTCGAGCAAAGCAAGAATACTAGTACGAAGATATAGATGTCCGATATCCTGTCAATAATGATATACAAACTCAGTTCTAAGCTATATTCAATATTATACTAGTGGTGTGACACGACTCCTAACTGGATACTAGCCAAGTGGGGACCTAGCATAAAAGTCTAATGTGGAGTGCCACTATACACAAGAAAGATATCTAAGCAAGGTTCCCCGCTGGGGCCTCTACTGGAGCTAAGGCCAGGTCCTCAAAGCAGTACCATAATATGAAACACATAGCATTTCCTCCTCGAAAAGTATACCTACAACGTTATCCTGTCAGGACGGGAGCAAGTACAACCTCTACAACTAAAGTACTGAATATATAATGAAAGAGATGTACAACAAGAAACATGGTGTGATAAGTCTATAAAATAGAAATACTAGAAACATGGCCTCATGGTACAACTGGGATCACAATATCATAGTAACATAGGGAACATGGCATATCTGGAATCATGGTATATCTCATAATGTGGAGTGCCACTATACACAAACTAAATTCCTAGGGTCTTTATACTAGTACGGGGTGAGGTCCAATACGACTAAAACACAAAACAACATAAAAAGTTACAAGTCGTAATTATTCAATAATTAAATCTACTGTACACTATGTTCCAATAATTTTTGAGATAGACAAAAAGCTTAAATAAATATAAAATAAAGTACCAAAATAATCCTTGTTAATTATAGAAATTTATACTAATTTTTCTGGGATTTATAAACCCTCACAAATATTTATTAAAAATCAGCAAGCATAAATATATTGAAAATGAGTTCTGTTTTCCCATTTTTATAAAATACCAAAAGTACTTATTAAATGCTAGAAAAATTATAATAAATTAGCTAAATTAACATAATATTTAAATACTATTTTTCCAAGATTTTTACAGCAATTAAAATATATATATAAATTCAAAACCAGAAAGTAACAATATCTAGAAAAATAATTAATTATAAATTAAGGATGATACATAAGCAAAAATCTACAGATGTTGTCGGATGATAAAATAAATATCACCAACTTGTCCAGAATGGTCAAATCAGCTAGGATAGCCTACCTATAAGTCCAATTTGGACACAGGGGCAAAACGGTAATTTCGGGTCAAAATGATGTCCGCCGTTGGACACACTTTGCACCGAAAAGCGTGTCAGAATAGAAGTCTACAAAACCTAGCAAATTATATGTTCACGAATCCAGAATGATGATACAAACCCAACGGTATGTCCAAAATGGAATTCCGATGTGCCGATCTCAAATGATACGTTGACGCGACACTTGGTATCCGATTTGCACGGAAATGCGTGCCGGAGCAAATGTCTTCAAAACTCAGCAAATTATATGTCAACGAGTCCAGAATGACGATACGAACTCAACGGTATATCCGGAATTGGATTCCGATGAGCCGATCTCAAAGTGACCCGTTGACCCGAAAAGTGGGATCCGTTTTGCACCGAAATACGTGCCAGGGCCCACGTTCTCCAAATCAAGCAAATTTTATATGAAAACATGCCAGAACGACGCCACGAGTCTACTAGTGGTGTCAGAAATTGAATCCGGAGTCCCGGGTTCAAAAATGGAATTTAACAAGTGCAAATTAAATAATTCGGACGGCCAACTTTGGCGTCGAATTCGACCAACCAAACGTGCTTAAAATGAAACGAAATCTAAAGGAGACAGGAAGATGGTTATACCAGCTGTGCACAGGAACTGACGGTGCATAAAACGGAGCTGCGACGGCGAAGTTACGAGCTGACGAAGTCGGCTCCACGAAACTGTCCAAAAACAGTTCAATTTAAAACGTCAACTTGGTGGCCAGTTTTGAGGTATCAAACGACGAAATGAACGGGTAAAATTTGACAGGGGTGAAGAGAGATATACCGAGATTGTGACGGAGCAAAAATATCGTCGATCCAACGGTCGGATCTCCCAAAAAACACGTGCGAAGTTGCTGCGACGGAACGCGATTTCAGTCTCGTTCCCGAGCTCGTCACGACGGGACGTCGCGCAAAACGCACGAATCGCCTCGACGGCACGTCCCGGAGGACGGTGGCCGTCAGGGGAGAACTCGCCGGAGTGGGGCGCACCCACGGCGAGCCACGGCGGCCCACGCGGTGGCACGGCAACGCACGACGGCGGCCCGCGCACGCGCGCGTGTGCGCGCCTGCATGCGCATGCAGCAGCTGCTGCTGGTGCAAGCTGCCACTGCTGTGGCTGTGCGGCCGGTTGGCCAGGCGACGACGGCGTAGCGCCGGGCACGGCAATGGCGGTGGGGGATGGCTGCGACTTGGCGGGGGTACGGTGATGGCGGTGGAGATGGTGTAGTTGTGGGGTGGTGGAGTGGTTTAATGGTGGTTGTGATGGTAATGTGTGATGGAGATGATGATGAAGGTGGTGGTGAACTTGATGATGATGATGGTGGTGTAGGAGAGGAGAGGGAGGAGAGGGTGGAGGTGGTGTTCGGCCAGGGAGGAAGAGGGGGTCGGCCGTTGGCTGTGGTGGTGGTGTTGTGTGTGTAGTTTGTTTTGTGTAAGGAGAGTGGGAGAAAGAGATTTGTATGGGTGTGTGATATATTAAGTAGAAAGAGAGAGAGAGAGAGAGTGAGAGATATTTGAAAAGTGAGGGGGGGTTGATGTCGGTCCAAAGGGGGGGGTTGCTGTGAGGTGGAGGTGAGGGGGTGTGTGAGTTGTGTTTGGAGAGAGAGTAAGAGAGAGATATTTATATATATATATATATGTATATATATAAGGGATATTAAATGAGATATTTGTAGAAATAGAGAGAGAATAAATAGATATTTAAATTAGAAAAAATAGGGAAATTATGTGGGGTACTCGGGCAGTCATGAAAGAGCAACGTGGAGCTTGGGTTCGGGTTCGGTCGAGCCGGGTCGGGTCAAAATCGAACCGGAGGCAATATTCGAATTAAAATGAGTATTTATAATCATGGAAAAATAAATAATATGCGGGAACTCCAATAAATGGGACACAAGTTTCATGTGGGGAGTAGGCTTCATGTGGGCCACGTCCATACTTCGGGTTGACAGGTTGGGTCGATATCGGATCCCGAAATTAAATTGGAAAATAAATCAGGTTTCACGGCAGAAAATAAATCGGCCTAAATTGACCCGGAAGTTGTGCGAAGGAAATGGAGCACAAAATGAAGTGTCTGAGTGGGACACGAAGGTCATGGGTGGAGAGCGTCTCGAGTAGATCATTTATGAGAAGTTGGTTTCGAGAAAATGGCTGATCTGGTGCTCCTAAATTAAAAGCAACGGTAACGTACAAACGATGATCAAAAATAAAAGTGGAAATAATATTCAACGATTAATTGGTCTAAGTTGACCCGAACTTGCGCGATACAAAAAGAGCACAAGGGAACGAGTTCAAGTGGGACACGATATATCAACAGGAAGATAATCTTGCCTACTTCAAAACTCGTGAAGAGAGTTTACAGAGATTGGTATCCCTGACGCTCCAGAAGTCAAAGCTACGGAAAGGTACATTAATGATCTAAACAATTAAATAATAAAATATTTATCGAAAAATAATTCATTAAGAAAAGCAAAAAAATAAACCCTGAAATTCAGGGGACTTACATCCTACCCACCTTACAAAAATTTCGTCCTCGAAATTAAAATTCATCCAACCGGTCAAACTATGACATGTAGCTGCTCTGGCTACGATACTCAATCTGCTATCCTTGTAATCATCTCTCATGTTTCTCTTTACAATCTTTTTGGTTCAGGTTCAACAAAGTCCTTCTATCATAAACTATGTCATATATCCTTTAAAATCTTTCCTACTAACATGAACATTTATGTATACTCTACAATATAGGTCATTCTCTGGACATGTCTATAAGCCTAAAATGCTTAATCATCAACCATATTTTCAACCTCAATTGTAAATAATTGATTTCCTTATCGTATTCTAAGTATCTATATTCTATCAATCCACAGTTCCTTAGCATTGTTTGTCGTCAATCCTTTCCTACAGTTTCTCCTTTGAAATCATACGTTCAATTCTTATCATTGGCGTAGAGCCTTTTTCTTTTTACTCAACAAGTCCTCCGAATATAAATCCTCAATTTCAAAACTCCCAATTTTAATTACCAAGGTACATATGTCTCTGTCTCGTTCCTTGTCTTTTTAACTGATATCTTTTCGATCTCGTAGGCAATACGATAACTCATTCTAACTTATTCTATATCAATCCACATATCGATCTACCCTCTGATCACATGCAATTAGCTAGAGATAACCAACCAAAATTCTATAAATGCTAAATCCTCAATCTGCTAAGCACAAGATCCTAATCGTCAATCCATAGTCACAATAATACTATCTCATTTCTCCATCTTAGATACCCTATCATCAAGTCATACTATCAATACACATTCTTAATGGTTTCCAAGTCTACTACAGTCAGTCGCTTATACTTGTCATATAAGCTTAATCTAACCAATCCCTAGGAAAAGTACTTATCATAATCACACCATACATTTATAGTTATACTACAGGATCAGTCAACAAGGTTTGGCTATTTCGGTCGTCTATCAAATAGAAGGTAACAAGGCCTAAGACTGGGTCAAGCAATCCATAACAGTGTCCAAACAAGTTAAAGGTCAAGCAAGACAGGAAAGTTTATGGAATATCTCCAAAATGGTACGAAGACAACGAGATTTATAACGAGAAGAATTATCCAAGAGGTTAACAAAGAAGAGTTAGTCAAGTCATAGGAAAGATGGAACACAAAAATAATTATGCCCAAAATAACATGAAAACAATTCTATTGGAGAGTCCTAGAGAACCTGTAATTCTAGTTGTAGACATAGATAGATCAGAGTTGATCAAGACGGGAAGGAATAATAATAATAAGAATTTATTCTTGCTCATTCGGTCATAACAAAGTGAACCAAGTTGAGATATGATCTGATAACCATATACGTCTTCCTGAAATCATGTTGCCAGAATTTTTGCCCCACCAGTAAGCTTATATGCAATAAACGATAGAGTCATAACTATGGTATACACCCTATAATCATATTATCTAGAATCCTCGCCCACGCCAACCGGTATGGCTGCGAGAAATCT
This sequence comes from Iris pallida, assembly GCA_029216955.1. NCBI lineage: Eukaryota > Viridiplantae > Streptophyta > Magnoliopsida > Asparagales > Iridaceae > Iris > Iris pallida. Next base: position 42,812,408 of record JANAVB010021600.1, read on the forward strand.
AAATTCTATGAATAGGATAGTATATCCGAAATCAGGCTCTATGTTTTTGTCCATACAATAATGGCTGCGATAAATTCTAAACTCCATAACTAAAGCAGACGTTTACCTTATCAGAATATATCGTAATCAATCCACAAAATTTATCACGATGCAAGGCCAAAGTTAACAACAAAATCAGAAATTAAATTCAACAACGAATTTAAAGAAGAGCAAATGGAATAAGTGGAAACTGATTTCTAGATAAGATTAGAGTGAGATCCTCAGGGGTATCCCAAGGGTACAAACTTGGTCTAAATTGACCCACAGAAATACAAACAAGAGGCTAATTATAGCTAACGGTCCTATGCTGTGATGAGTTCTCCTATGTTGCAATCCTAGTAATCCTCTAGGTGTTCTAAATGTCATCCCTAGTGTTATCAAGTTGTCCTAGATCCTAATTGCAGGCATGCTTGGTACAATAACGTAACCAAACAACTTAAGTCTGGACCTGCATGGGCCACCACTAAAAATATGTCACGACCCGTTACCCAAATTGTTGGGCCGGGCCGAGCCATGTCAGCTACGCTTGGTTAAAGCGCAGTAAGCTGTTCTAAGAATAGACAATAAATGATCTAAGTACTAACAGTTCTAAAATCACATTTAAATGTTCATCACAACACAGCATCTATAAGCGAAGGTAACATAAGCACAGACTTAATAATACATAACCAAAGTATCTAACTGGAGACAAAGTCCAGTATCCAAATATAAGAAATACCAAAGTCTCAGTCTCAAAACACAAGAAAGATATCTAAGCAAGGTTCCCCGCTGGGGCTCTACTGGAGCTAAGGCCAGGTCCTCAAAGAAGTAAGTACCATAATATGAAACACATAGCATTTTCTCCTCGAAAAGTATACCTACAACGTTATCCTGTCAGGACGGGAGCAAGTACAACCTCTACAACTAAAGTACTGAATATATAATGAAAGAGATGTACAACAAGAAATATGGTGTGATAAGTCTATAAAATAGAAATACTAGAAACATGGCCTCATGGTACAACTGGGTCACAATATCATAGTAACATAGGGAACATGGCATATCTGGAATCAGGTATATCTCATAATCTATCATGGCAAGGATACATATGTCAATAAAGACAGATGTATATGTAATGTTTAAAACTGTAGCAGGTACGTGATCGGTCAATAGATGTACAATGTGCTGGGACACATAATAAAATGTACTTCCGTACAAGTGAAACGGCGACAGATGTACATACGCACAAATCCGCGTTGAGATAAAGCCTACGACAAGGTGTACATATAAAATGTCAACCTTGCTCGGTACATACGTACGGAGAAGGGGGTCGTGATCACGTACTCAACTGTCAGTTTCCCCATAACCCATATTCTAACATGTGAGAGATACGAGAACAGTAAAACATATGGAAATACTGGGAGCAGTATAAGCACGGCAGGTACTGGGAGCAGTACAAACATGTATACTCAGAGCCGTATAAAGCATAGTAAAAAATGTACTGAGAACCAGTAAGGAACATGTGAAGATATGAAACTATCTAAGCATGGTAGGGACCAATTTAATGTAACATGTGAAGATTAACTTGCAGTTATTCAGAAAGCAGTATTTTAACAGGGTTAATACATGTTCTAGCATTAAAAGACAGTAAATGAGTGTGTAGATGTACTTGCCTCGAGCAAAGCAAGAATACTAGTACGAAGATATAGATGTCCGATATCCTATCAATAATGATATAACAAACTCAGTTCTAAGCTATATTCAATATTACACTAGTGGTGTGACACGACTCCTAACTGGATACTAGCCAAGTGGGGACCTAGCATAAAAGTCTAATGTGGAGTGCCACTATACACAAACTAAATTCCTAGGGTCTTTATACTAGTACGGGGTGAGGTCCAATACGACAAACACAAAACAACATAAAAAGTTGCAAGTCGTAATTATTCAATAATTAAATCTACTGTACACTATGTTCCAATAATTTTTGAGATAGACAAAAAGCTTAAATAAATATAAATAAAGTACCAAAATAATCCTTGTTAATTATAGAAATTTATACTAATTTTTCTGGGATTTATAAACCCTCACAAATATTTATTAAAAATCAGCAAGCATAAATATGTTGAAAATGAGTTCTGTTTTCCCATTTTTATAAAATACCAAAAGTACTTATTAAATGCTAGAAAAATTATAATAAATTAGCTAAATTAACATAATATTTAAATACTATTTTTCCAAGATTTTTACAGTAATTAAAATATATATAAAAATTCAAAACCAGAAAGTAACAATATCTAGAAAAATAATTAATTATAAATTAATGATGATACATAAGCAAAAATCTACAGATGTTGTCGGATGATAAAATAAATATCACCAACTTGTCCAGAACGGTCAAATCAGCTAGGATAGCCTACCTATAAGTCCAATTTGGATACAGGGGCAAAACGGTAATTTCGGATCAAAATGATGTCCGCCGTTGGACACACTTTGCACCGAAAAGCGTGTCAGAATAGAAGTCTACAAAACCTAGCAAATTATATGTCCACGAATCCAGAATGATGATACGAACCCAACGATATGTCCAAAATAGAATTCCGATGTGCCGATCTCAAAATGATACGTTGACGCGACACTTGGTATCCGGTTTGCACGGAAATGCGTGCCAGAGCAAATCTTCAAAACTCAGCAAATTATATGTCAACGAGTCCAGAATGACGATACGAACTCAACGGTATATCCGGAATTGGATTCCGATGAGCCGATCTCAAAGTGACCCGTTGACCCGAAAAGTGGGATTCGTTTTGCACCGAAATGCGTGCCAGGGCCCACGTTCTCCAAATCAAGCAAATTTATATGAAAACATGCCAGAACGATGCCACGAGTCTACTAGTGGTGTCAGAAATTGAATCCGGAGTCCCGGGTTCAAAAATGGAATTTAACAAGTGCAAATTAAATAATTCGGACGACCAACTTTGGCGTCGAATTCGACCAACCAAACGTGCTTAAAATGAAACGAAATCTAAAGGAGACAGGAAGATGGTTATACCAGCTGTGCACAGGAACTGACGGTACTAAAACGGAGCTGCGACGGCGAAGTTACGAGCTGACGAAGTCGGCTCCACGAAACTGTCCAAAAACAGTTCAATTTAAAATGTCAACTTGGTGGCCAGTTTTGAGGTATCAAACGACGAAATTAACGGGTGAAATTTGACAGGGGTGAAGAGGGATATACCGAGATTGTGACGGAGCAAAATATCGCCGATCCAACGGTCGGATCTTCCGGAAAACACGTGCGAAGTTGCTGCGACGGAACGCGATTTCAGTCTCGTTCCCGAGCTCGTCACGACGGGACGTCGCGCAAAACGCACGAATCGCCTCGACGGCGTCCCGGAGGACGGTGGCCGTCAGGGGAGAACTCGCCGGAGTGGGGCGCACCCACGGCGAGCCACGACGGCCCACGCGGCGGCGCGGCAGCGCGCGACGGCGGCCCGCGCACGCGCGCGTGTGCGCGCCTGCATGCGCATGCAGCAGCTGCTGCTGGTGCAAGCTGCCACTGCTGTGGCTGTGCGGCCGGTCGGCCAGGCGACGATGGCGTAGCGCCGGGCACGGCGATGGCGGTGGGGATGGCTGCGACTTGGCGGGGGTGCGGTGATGGCGGTGGAGATGGGTAGTTGGGGGGTGGTGGAGTGGTTTAATGGTGGTTGTGATGGTAATGTGTGATGGAGATGATGATGAAGGTGGTGGTGAACTTGATGATGATGATGGTGGTGTAGGAGGAGGAGAGGAGGAGAGGGTGGAGGTGGTGGTGTTCGGCCAGGGGAGGAAGAGGGGGTCGGCCGTGGCTGTGGTGGTGGTGTTGTGTGTGTAGTTTGTTTTGTGTAAGGAGAGTGGGAGAAAGAGATTTGTATGGGTGTGTGATATATTAAGTAGAAAGAGAGAGAGAGAGAGAGTGAGAGATATTTGAAAAGTGAGGGGGGGTTGATGTCGGTCCAAAGGGGGGGTTGCTGTGAGGTGGAGGTGAGGGGGTGTGTGAGTTGTGTTTGGAGAGAGAGTAAGAGAGAGATATTTATATATATATATATGTATATATATATAAGGGATATTAATGAGATTTTGTAGAAATAGAGAGAGAATAAATAGATATTTAAATTAGGAAAAATAGGGAAATTATGTGGGGTACTCGGGCAGTCATGAAAGAGCAACGTGGAGCTTGGGTTCGGGTTCGGTCGAGCCGGGTCGGGTCAAAATCAAATCGGGGCAATATTCGAATTAAAATGAGTATTTATAATCATGGAAAATAAATAATATGCGGGGACTCCAATAAATGGGACACAAGTTTCATGTGGGGAGTAGGCTTCATGTGGGCCACGTCCATACTTCGGGTTGACAGGTTGGGTCGATATCGGATCCCGAAATTAAATTGGAAAATAAATCAGGTTTCACGGCAGAAAATAAATCGGCCTAAATTGACCCGGAAGTTGTGCGAAGGAAATGGAGCACAAAATGAAGTGTCTGAGTGGGACACGAAGGTCATGGGTGGAGAGCGTCTCGAGTAGATCATTTATGAGAAGTTGGTTTCGAGAAAATGGCTGATCTGGTGCTCCTAAATTAAAAGCAACGGTAACGTACAAACGATGATCAAAAATAAAAGTGGAAATAATTCAACGATTAATTGGTCTAAGTTGACCCGAACTTGCGCGACAAAAAGAGCACAAGGGAACGAGTTCAAGTGGGACACGATATATCAACAGGAAGATAATCTTGCCTACTTCAAAACTCGTGAAGAGAGTTTACAGAGATTGGTATCCCTGACGCTCCAGAAGTCAAAGCTACGGAAAGGTACATTAATGATCTAAACAATTAAATAATAAAATATTTATCGAAAAATAATTCATTAAGAAAAGCAAAAAAATAAACCCTGAAATTCAGGGAGCTTACATCCTACCCACCTTACAAAAATTTCGTCCTCGAAATTAAAAATCATCCAACCGGTCAAACTATGACATGTAGCTGCTCTGGCTACGATACTCAATCTGCTATCCTTGTAATCATCTCTCATGTTTCTCTTACAATCTTTTTGGTTCAGGTTCAACAAAGTCCTTCTATCATAAACTATGTCATATATCCTTTAAAATCTTTCCTACTAACATGAACATTTATGTATACTCTACAATATAGGTCATTCTCTGGACATGTCTATAAGCCTAAAATGCTTAATCATCAACCATATTTTCAACCTCAATTGTAAATAATTGATTTCCTTATCGTATTCTAAGTATCTATATTCTATCAATCCACAGTTCCTTAGCATTGTTTGTCGTCAATCCTTTCCTACAGTTTCTCCTTGAAATCATACGTTCAATTCTTATCATTGGCGTAGAGCCTTTTTCTTTTTACTCAACAAGTCCTCCGAATATAAATCCTCAATTTCAAAACTCCCAATTTATTAATTACCAAGGTACATATGTCTCTGTCTCGTTCCTTGTCTTTTTAACTGATATTTTCGATCTCGTAGGCAATACGATAACTCATTCTAACTTATTCTATATCAATCCACATATCGATCTACCCTCTGATCACATGCAATTAGCTAGAGGTAACCAACCAAAATTCTACAAATGCTAAATCCTCAATCTGCTAAGCACAAGATCCTAATCCTCAATCCATAGTCACAATAATATACTATCTCATTTCTCCATCTTAGATACCCTATCATCAAGTCATACTATCAATACAATCATTCTTAATGGTTTCCAAGTCTACTACAGTCAGTCGCTTATACTTGTCATATAAGCTTAATCTAACCAATCCCTAGGAAAAGTACTTATCATAATCACACCATACATTTATAGTTATACTACAGGATCAGTCAACAAGGTTTGGCTATTTCGGTCGTCTATCAAATAGAAGGTAACAAGGCCTAAGACTGGGTCAAGCAATCCATAACAGTGTCCAAACAAGTTAAAGGTCAAGCAAGACAGGAAAGTTTATTGGAATATCTCCAAAAATGGTACGAAGACAACTAGATTTATAACGAGAAGAATTATCCAAGAGATTAACAAAGAAGAGTTTAGTCAAGTCATAGGAAAGATGGAACACAAAAATAATTATGCCCAAAAGATAACATGAAAACAATTCTATTGGAGAGTCCTAGAGAACCTGTAATTCTAGTTGTAGACGTAGATAGATCAGAGTTGATCAAGACGGGAAGGAATAATAATAATAAGAATTTATTCTTGCTCATTCGGTCATAACAAAGTGAACCAAGTTGAGATATGATCTGATAACCATATACGTCTTCCTGAAATCATGTTGCCAGAATTTTTGCCCCACCAGTAAGCTTATATGCAATAAACGATAGAGTCATAACTATGGTATACACCCTATAATCATATTATCTAGAATCCTCGCCACGCCAACCGGTATGGCTGCGAGAAAATCTAAATTCTATGAATAGGATAGTATATCCGAAATCAGGCTCTATGTTTTTGTCATACCAGCTAATATGGCTGCGATAAATTCTAAACTCCATAACTAAAGCAGACGTTTACCTTATCAGAATATATCGTAATTCAATCCATAAAATTTATCACGATGCAAGACCAAAGTTAACAACAAAAATCAGAAATTAAATTCAACAACGAATTTAAAGAAGAGCAAATGGAAATAAGTGGAAACTGATTTCTAGATAAGATTAGAGTGAGATCCTCAGGGGTCATCCCAAGGGTACAAACTTGGTCTAAATTAACCCACTGAAATACAAACAAGAGGCTAATTATAGCTAACGGTCCTATGCTGTGATGAGTTCTCCTATGTTGCAATCCTAGTAATCCTCTAGGTGTTCTAAATGTCATCCCTAGTGTTATCAAGTTGTCCTAGATCCTAATTGCAGGCATGCTTGGTACAATAACGTAACCAAACAACTTAAGTCTGGACCTGCATGGGCCACCACTAAAAACATGTCACGACCCGTTACCCAAATTGTTGGGGGGCCGAGCCATGTCCAGCCTACGCTTGGTTAAAGCGCAGTAAGCTGTTCTAAGAATAGACAATAAATGATCTAAGCTACTAACAGTTCTAAAAATCACATTTAAATGTTCATCACAACACAGCATCTATAAGCGAAGGTAACTAAGCACAGACTTAATAATACATAACCAAAGTATCTAACTGGAGACAAAGTCCAGTATCCAAATATAAGAACATACCAAAGTCTCAGTCTCAAAACACAAGAAAGATATCTAAGCAAGGTTCCCCGCTGGGGCCTCTACTGGAGCTAAGGCCAGGTCCTCAAAGCAGTACCATAATATGAAACATATAGCATTTCCTTCTCGAAAAGTATACCTACAACGTTATCCTGTCAGGACGGGAGCAAGTACAACCTCTACAACTAAAGTACTGAATATATAATGAAAGAGATGTACAACAAGAAATATGGTGTGATAAGTCTATAAAATAGAAATACTAGAAACATGGCCTCATGGTACAACTGGGATCACAATCATAGTAACATAGGGAACATGGCATATCTGGAATCATGGTATATCTCATAATCTATCATGGCAAGGATACATATGTCAATAAAGACAGATGTATATGTAATGTTTAAAACTGTAGCAGGTACGTGATCGGTCAATAGATGTACAATGTGCTGGGACATATAATAAAATGTACTTCCGTACAAGTGAAACGGCGACAGATGTACATACGCACAAATCCGCGTTGAGATAAAGCCTACGACAAGGTGTACATATAAAATGTCAACCTTGCTCGGTACATACGTACGGAGAAGGGGGTCGTGATCACGTACTCAACTGTCAGTTTCCCCATAACCCATATTCTAACATGTGAGAGATACGAGAACAGTAAAACATGTGGGAAATACTGGGAGCAGTATAAGCACGGCAGGTACTGGGAGCAGTACAAAACATGTGAATACTCAGAGCCGTATAAAGCATAGTAAAACATGTACTGAGAACCAGTAAGGAACATGTGAAGATATGATAACTATCCTAAGCATGGTAGGGACCAATTTAATGTAACATGTGAAGATTTAACTTGCAGTTATTCAGAAAGCAGTATTTTAACAGGGTTAATACATGTTCTAGCATTAAAAGACAGTAAATGAGTGTGTAGATGTACTTGCCTCGAGCAAAGCAAGAATACTAGTACGAAGATATAGATGTCCGATATCCTGATATTCAATAATGATATACAAACTCAGTTCTAAGCTATATTCGATATTACACTAGGGGTGACACGACTCCTAACTGGATACTAGCCAAGTGGGGACCTAGCATAAAAGTCTAATGTGGAGTGCCACTATACACAAACTAAATTCCTAGGGTCTTTATACTAGTACGGGGTGAGGTCCAATACGACTAAAACACAAAACAACATAAAAAGTTGCAAGTCGTAATTATTCAATAATTAAATCTACTGTACACTATGTTCCAATAATTTTTGAGATAGACAAAAAGCTTAAATAAATATAAAATAAAGTACCAAAATAATCCTTGTTAATTATAGAAATTTATACTAATTTTTCTGGGATTTATAAACCCTCACAAATATTATTAAAAATCAGCAAGCATAATATATTGAAAATGAGTTCTGTTTTCCCATTTTTATAAAATACCAAAAGTACTTATTAAATGCTAGAAAAATTATAATAAATTAGCTAAATTAACATAATATTTAAATACTATTTTTCCAAGATTTTTACAGCAATTAAAATATATATAAAATTCAAAACCAGAAAGTAACAATATCTAGAAAAATAATTAATTATAAATTAAGGATGATACATAAGCAAAAATCTACAGATGTTGTCGGATGATAAAATAAATATCACCAACTTGTCCAGAACGGTCAAATCAGCTAGGATAGCCTACCTATAAGTCCAATTTGGACACAGGGGCAAAACGATAATTTTGGGTCAAAATGATGTCCGTCGTTGGACACACTTTGCACCGAAAAGCGTGTCGGAATAGAAGTCTACAAAACCTAGCAAATTATATGTCCACGAATCCAGAATGATGATACGAACCCAACGGTATGTCCAAAATGGAATTCCGATGTGCCGATCTCAAAATGATACGTTGACGCGACACTTGGTATCCGGTTTGCACGGAAATGCGTGCCGGAGCAAATGTCTTCAAAACTCAGCAAATTATATGTCAACGAGTCCAGAATGACGATACGAACTCAACGGTATATCCGGAATTGGATTCTGATGAGCCGATCTCAAAGTGACCCGTTGACCCGAAAAGTGGGACCCGTTTTGCACCGAAATGCGTGCCAGGGCCCACGTTCTCCAAATCAAGCAAATTTTATATGAAAACATGCCAGAACGACGCCACGAGTCTACTGGTGGTGTCAGAAATTGAATCCGGAGTCCCGGGTTCAAAAATAGAATTTAACAAGTGCAAATTAAATAATTCGGACGACCAACTTTGGCGTCGAATTCGACCAACCAAACGTGCTTAAAATGAAACGAAATCTAAAGGAGACAGGAAGATGGTTATACCAGCTGTGCACAGGAACTGACGGTGCGTAAAACGGAGCTGCGACGGCGAATTTACGAGCTGACGAAGTCGGCTCCACAAAATTGTCCAAAAACAGTTCAATTTAAAACGTCAACTTGGTGGCCAGTTTTGAGGTATCAAACGACAAATTAACGGGTGAAATTTGACAGGGGTGAAGAGGGATATACCGAGATTGTGACGGAGCAAAAATATCGCCGATCCAACGGTCGGATCTCCCGGAAAACACGCGCGAAGTTGCTGCGACGGAACGCGATTTCAGTCTCGTTCCCGAGCTCGTCACGACGGGACGTCGCGCAAAACGCACGAATCGCCTCGACGGCGCGTCCCGGAGGACGGTGGCCGTCAGGGGAGAACTCGCCGGAGTGGGGCGCACCCACGGCGAGCCACGGCGGCCCACGCGGCGGTGCGGCAGCGCACGACGGCGGCCTGCGCACGCGCGCGTGTGCGCGCCTGCATGCGCATGCAGCAGCTGCTGCTGGTGCAAGCTGCCACTGCTGTGGCTGTGCGGCCGGTCGGCCAGGCGACGGCGGCGTAGCGCCGGGCACGGCGATGGCGGTGGGGGATGGCTGCGACTTGGCGGGGGTGCGGTGATGGCGGTGGAGATGGTGTAGTTGTGGGGTGGTGGAGTGGTTTAATGGTGGTTGTGATGGTAATGTGTGATGGAGATGATGATGAAGGTGGTGGTGAACTTGATGATGATGATGGTGGTGTAGGAGGAGGAGAGGGAGGAGAGGGTGGAGGTGGTGTTCGGCCAGGGGAGGAAGAGGGGGTCGGCCGTTGGCTGTGGTGGTGGTGTTGTGTGTGTAGTTTGTTTTGTGTAAGGAGAGTGGGAGAAAGAGATTTGTATGGGTGTGTGATATATTAAGTAGAAAGAGAGAGAGAGAGAGAGAGAGAGAGAGAGAGAGAGAGAGAGAGAGAGAGTGAGAGATATTTGAAAAGTGAGGGGGGGTTGATGTCGGTCCAAAGGGGGGGTTGCTGTGAGGTGGAGGTGAGGGGGTGTGTGAGTTGTGTTTGGAGAGAGAGTAAGAGAGAGATATTTATATATATATATATATATATATATATATATATATATATATATATATATATATATATATATATATATATATATATATATATATATATGTATATATATATAAGGGATATTAAATGAGATATTTGTAGAAATAGAGAGAGAATAAATAGATATTTAAATTAGGAAAAATAGGAAAATTATGTGGGGTACTCGGGCAGTTATGAAAGAGCAACGTGGAGCTTGGGTTCGGGTTCGGTCGAGCCGGGTCGGGTCAAAATCGAACCGGGGGCAATATTCGAATTAAAATGAGTATTTATAATCATGGAAAAATAAATAATATGCGGGGACTCCAATAAATGGGACACAAGTTTCATGTGGGGAGTAGGCTTCATGTGGGCCACGTCCATACTTCGAGTTGACAGGTTGGGTCGATATCGGATCCCGAAATTAAATTGGAAAATAAATCAGGTTTCACGGCAGAAAATAAATCGGCCTAAATTGACCCGGAAGTTGTGCGAAGGAAATGGAGCACAAAATGAAGTGTCTGAGTGGGACACGAAGGTCATGGGTGGAGAGCGTCTCGAGTAGATCATTTATGAGAAGTTGGTTTCGAGAAAATGGCTGATCTGGTGCTCCTAAATTAAAAGCAACGGTAACGTACAAACGATGATCAAAAATAAAAGTGGGAATAATATTCAACGATTAATTGGTCTAAGTTGACCCGAACTTGCGCGATACAAAAAGAGCACAAGGGAACGAGTTCAAGTGGGACACGATATATCAACAGGAAGATAATCTTGCCTACTTCAAAACTCGTGAAGAGAGTTTACAGAGATTGGTATCCCTGACGCTCCAGAAGTCAAAGCTACGGAAAGGTACATTAATGATCTAAACAATTAAATAATAAAATATTTATCGAAAAATAATTCATTAAGAAAAGCAAAAAAATAAACCCTGAAATTCAGGGGGCTTACACCTGCCAATCCCAAGAAGCTCCGCACATCTGCTACGGTCTTGGGTACTGGCCAACTTTCTACTGCTTCTACCTTCTTGGGATCTACTGCTACTCCAGCTCCTGATATGATGTGACCCAAAAATAAAATATGATCCGACCAAAACTCACACTTGCTGAGCTTGGCATACAACTGGTTCTTTCTCAGAACCTGCAACACTTTTCTGTGGTGGTCTTCATGCTCCTCTTTACTAGCAGAGTATACGAGAATGTCGTCAAGAAACACAACGACAAACTGGTCTAAGTATGGCATAAAGATGTGATTCATCAAATCCATGAATATTGCTGGAGCATTGGTCAAACCAAACGACATTACTATGAATTCATAATGCCCATACTTTGACCTGAATGCTGTCTTGGGAATATCTTCCTTTCGAACCCTCACCTGATGGTACCCTGAACGAAGATCTATCTTGGAAAAAACTCTAGCTTTGCTCAACTGATCAAATAAGTCGTCGATCCTGGGTAATGGGTACTTGTTCTTCACTGTTGCCGCGTTAAGCTTCCTGTAGTCAATGCACAATCTGGATAACCCATCCTTCTTTCCCACAAGTACCACTGGTGCTGCCCATGGTGACACGCTAGCTTGGATGAATTTTTTCTCCTTCAGTTCCTCTATGTGCTGATATACCTTGGCCTGCTCTGAATCCGCCATTCTGTAAACTCGATCTGATATCGGTTTAGTTCCTGGTGCCAATTCTATACTGAACTCAATATCCCTAACCGGTAGTAGACCTGGAAGTTCTTCAAAAAATACGTCTAGAAATTCTTCAACTACCTTCGGAATCTGAACTTCTTCCATTGCCGTTATTACTCCCTGCTCTTGCTGAGTTGCCCCTGATCTGACTAAGGTGAACCGCTTCATGCCTGGAATATCAAAAGATACACTCCCTCTACGACAATCTATTGTCATATGACTGTCTTTCAGCCAGTCCATGCCTAAGATAACGTTGAAATTTCCAACAGGAAATTCTATCAACCGGGCGGGTAAAGAATGCCCGCAAACTACAACATTACATGCTAAAATAACTCTACTAACTCCTACGAGCCCATTACCAGTGAGTATATTCAACCTCCCTGGCAATGGCTCGAACTCCATTCCTAGTCGTGTCGCAAATTGTGCAGATATAAATGAGTGTGATGCTCCCGAATCAAACAATGCTACTGCAGGATATGAGGCGAAGAGAATGTTACCTGCCACAACATCTCTCGATGCCAATGCCTCCTCCAAGGACAGAGTGAATGCTTGCCCTCGACCTCCTTGCTGGTTTCCATGCTACGGCCTAGCCTGATGCTGTTGCTGGCCCCTGCCTTGATGATGCTGGGGTGGTCTATGCTGGTGCTGCTGCATCGGCGGCCCCTGCTGCCGAAACATCTGAGCCTGCGGCATAAACGGACGCTGTGCCAACGGTCTTACTGCCATCGCTGGTCCTCGATACTGGCCTGCCCCTGGTGCTGGCAGAGCAGAAAACTGCTGCCCTGGTCCTTCTGACCTCGAATTCATGGGACATGTGGTAATCGATGGTCTGGATTTCCATATATCAGACACAGTCCATTCAATGTCCGACACACATCTCTAGTGTGCCCCATCTTCCCACAATAAGTGCAGCCCGCCGGGGGTTGCTGGTTCTTCCTCTGTTGCTGTTGCTGCTGCCTGGGTGGTGGTGCTGGTCCTCGTATCGCCACATCGTGGATACGGATACCAGTGGATGGTGCTGTTGTTCGGGGCGCTGCTCCCCCTCCTCCTTCAATCTGACTGTGGGATCTCTTCTGACCCCCAGTCCTCGCCGCAAGCCTCTGAATGGTGATCTCATGCCTTCGAGTTGCCGTCAATACTTTGTCAAAAGTTTGGTAATTGTGCCCCTCTATCAATTGCAAGAGTTCAAGATGAAACCCTTGCTGAAACCTCATGGCCCTCTGGCTCTCTGTTGCTACCATTTCTGGGGCGAATCTACTCAATCTGCAGAACTCCGCTGCATAAGCATCTACAGTCTTGCCGGCCTGCCTGAGGTTGATAAACTTCTGTTGTAGCTCAAACTGCGCCATAACTCTATAGTACTTGGTCTTAAATCTTGCAGTAAAATCGTCCCAAGCCACAGGACATCTGATGTCTACTTCCTCTGATTCCCACCAATCACGTGCGAGATCTTGAAGTAACAACTTCACTAGATCCACACGTTCTTCTGCCGGTACCTTAGCTGCTGTCAGAATAGCCTCAATATCCTTAAGCCATGCATCTGCTAAGATGGCATCCTCCGTGCCCTCGAAACGGCAGGGGTTGTACTTGCAAAACCTGGCTGATGCTCCTGAATCAGTCCTCACTTCTCTTTCCAAAGCCGTCTGCAATCCTTGGTTGAGCAACACATTCTGCTCTTGTAGCTGAGTGTGCATGCGCTGCTGGGCCAACATCTGATGTTGCTGAGTAGCCATCATTCCTCTCATGATCTCCAGAAGGGCTGGTGTGTTCACTTGGGTAGGTGGAACTGTCGGTGGTGGTGGAACATCCGGATACTGCGGTTCAGCTGCTGGTTCTACTATCACTTCTTCTTGGATAGTCTCCTGAGGTGAGACTGGCCCTTGTTGCTGACCAAACTGGTCATGTTGCCCATGTTGCCCCTGTTGTTGTCCAGCTCTGACCGATGCGGACGAAGTGCCCCTAAGAAAAGGGACAAGAGAACAATCAAACAACCGGACATGAAGGATCAATGAAGTCAAAGGATACCGGAATGTCAAGCAAGGGTTGAGAATAACGAATCATGAGATCAAGGGGAACACGTGTGATTGAGACATCCTATAAATCAAAACACCCCACAAGTCTGAAATCAGACCTGCATGGGCCACCACTAAAACCTTGTCACGCCCCAGAACCAGAATACTGGAGAGCGGGGGAATGACTCAGCCAGCTACGTATTACGGGTAGATGAATACCGTATAATACGATCAACGCTGTCTAACCAGACGAGGGGGTGCATACTATATGAAAGTCTTACTATGGTCACTTTACATCTATTGTCTCAATCATTCAAATAAGAAATAGAAATAGAGAACATGTAAGATAAAGCAGTAAGGCGTCCCAAACGCTTAGTCAAAATGCTCTTGAGATCTGGCTTTACAAAATATAGCCAGATGGTATAGTAACATATACACAATTGTTATCAGCTGCAGTCTGACTTAGTTACAATTATGTAAAAGTAAGTGCAAGACAATCCGACTAACATGTCGGTGCCAAACGGCTAAGTATGAAGTAAATGACAAAACGAGCGGTGAAGTAAGGAACCCACTCGAGTCCTCCTGCGATCATTCCCCTAGTATTGACCATCTTGGAGGTAGAAGTAAGCTGGATCCTCGGGGACCGGCTCTAAATCTGGCCATGCAAAACCAGAGAGGTTAGACCTCTAATAGCAAGTACCACAAGGAAGCACGATATGAAGGACTAAACCAGTAAGTAAAAGAATATAATAATAGATCTCTGCTTTCCACTAGGATTCACATAACATCACGATACTTCGAACCAACCTTCCAACCAAACAAGGACAGAAGTTGGCCCGTCATGTCCTGACATTCTGATCATCTCAGTTAGGCAACAGAGTAGGTACAGTACACAAACAAATCATCTTGAACGGCCAATCAACTCCTACGGCTTACTATTGTGAATCCCAAGTTATCTTGAAATTATGCAAATAGGGATTCCTCAGTTCTTACTATGTGCGAGCAAGGCTAGTCTATCCAGTCAATCAATTGCGCCAATCATGTAATTAGACGAGTCCCAGCGGGACGCCCGCCGTTAATATACCATGTACAATAATAATATAAGCAGATACCGCTCCCTGCCCGTGTGACAGATTTACAGTATCTGTGGGAACCAGCCGACCCGTCGGGTACTACTAGTCCCAAGGGGGCTGCCATGTAAGAACTCGGGAATCCATTCTCTCCTTGCAATCATTATTTTATTTAACTTAATAGTCTCTACGTTGAGTGAAGTCCCATGCCGTGGATCATGGTCATTCAAATGAGTACTTTTGTACGGGGTACGATATGCGCAACTCTACAACGATACCCGTGCGGCTAGGTTGTAGGTTTTACATAGCGTAATGCAACAATCAAATCTAACCACGGAATAATCATGCCTTGACCATAAAGTACACATGCTATTTTTGTAAGATAAATAAATAACTAAATAAATAAATAAATAATTTTGAAGCCTGCATGTGCCTGTATGCCAATATTCGGGATCGGCTAATCGAGTACAATAGTTCATTACATGAACGTGTCTCATTCATTCAATTCAATAAGACGACTAGCCAGTCTCTTAGTTCCAACTAGGAACGCATGATCAATTTTAGTCAAGATAACCATCATCATTAATGGTGACAAGGCATGAAAGTCAATTAGTACTAAATGGGGTCGAGTCTATAACTCTCAAGTTTAAGTTCCAGTCTTACTGAGTATCCATAAACCAATCAAGACACAAGGCACGTTCTATACAACCATATGTATTAAAAATATTAACATATCATGATTTTATCAAGTTCATGCCAAAAGGCGTAAGGATATAATAGAAGAATTATCATGCCACCATTAAATGAATAAGTTATAGAACAAATAAAACACCCAGGTCAGGAAGTCACGCCAACAAGTCTATGCTAAGGCCAAAAGTCATGCCAACAAGTCTATGCTAAGGCCAAAAAGTCACGCCAAGTCCAGAAGGAGTGAGCGTGAAAAATGGTTCACGTTGGCACGCACAGCGTGAGCATGAAGGGAAATTCACGCACTCATAACGTGAGCGTGAAAAGTAACTCACGCACGCACAGCGTGAGCGTGAAAAGTGAGCGTGAAAAATAAGCGTAAAAAATGATAAGAAATCCACGCACATACGCAAAGACGTGTGCGTAACTAAAATGTCACGCTGACACGCAAGAACGTGTGCGTGACCAAAAATTCACGCACGTACGTAAGAACGTGAGCGTAACTCAAAATTCACGCAGACATGTAAAGACGTGTGCGTGACTAAAAATTCACGCAGACACGTAAGAACGTGTGCGTGACTGAAAATTCACGCAGACACGTAAGAACGTGTGCGTGACTGAAATTCACGCTGACATGTAAGAACATGAGCGTGACTAAAAATTCACGCACGCACGTAAGAACGTGAGCGTGACTGAAAATTCACGCTGACATGTAAGAACATGAGCGTGACTCAAAACTCACGCTAAGTTGGGAGATCAAAACCCATGAACAACCGAGAACACAAACACTTAGATCTGGAAGAAACAAGCCAACGAAATAAAAAATGTTAAGTAGTAAACTCTCTCAGGATCATGAGAGGAAGAATAATGAACCATAAAAATGGTTCTCCAAGTGGGAAGCAAGAAGCAAGATGCACTTGCCTGCTGTTGGTTGGTGGAAGAGTGTGGTGAGGAAGAAGAAGAAGTAATGGTGAAGGAGAGTAATGAGGAGAAAGAAGGGGATGAGGGCTTTAAATAGGAAGGGTGGTGGTAGGTGGGGTTATTGGGTCGGGTTTGTTCGGATCCAACCAAGGCAACCCGAAAGCAAAGCAGAGAGGTTAAAAGCAGAAAATAAAATGCAGAAATAAAATACAGGAATAAAATTGCAGGAAATAAAATACAGGAATAAAATTGCAAGAAATAAAATGCATATAATTAATTAACATGAAATTAAAGGAATTTAAATACAGGATAATACATGATAAATACTAAATAAATATACATGAGTTGTACATGTATAAAAATATGTATTCCAGGAACGGGGAGTGACACAACTGTTTCGGCATACCGTACCCATGCGTTAGTCCGTTGCGAGGCAGTGATTTGATTTTGCGGATCCCGTTGTAAATAAGGCAAAATGTCGACCTCTTATATTTCAGCGTAAACGTATAGCCTGCACATGAAACCAACAAAAATCAATATTCGTTCGAATCGGACTTGTGCGTTGCATCAATTCGATTTCTTAGAATCTTCGAATCGACTCAATGCTTTCTCTCGGGCCAACTTAACGTTTGCATCGATCCGACTCAATGCATTCTCGGGTCAACGTAACTCTTGTATCGATTCGCATCGATACTTAAATTGGGTCAACACAACTCTTCGAGTCAACGATTCAGCATAATGCACCGTACAGAGCGGGACATTACAGTCGGGGCTCTGAGGTAGCGCTCGGTGAAGCGAGGAGGGAACGATGATGGTATGGGAACGGGGATCGAGGCGGGAGGAGGATGCCTGGCCACCGCCTCAACAAAAGATGGGGCCAGACCAGCAAAAGCCATAAGGCGGGGAGGGGAGGGGGGAAGATGAGCGGGGAGAGGGTGGAAAGAGGAAGGAAGCGGGGAGGGGGTCACGAGGGAGAAAAATAATTGGGGGGGGGGTGGGAATAGGCGAGCCACCGGCCGCAGCCGCTGGGGGCGGAGAAAACCTAGGAACGGAAAAGGGGGAGCCGCCATCCGAAGTAGAAAGGGGGCGGACATAAAAAAATAAAATAAAAAATTATATATATATATATATATATATATATATATATATATATATATATATATATAAAATTGATTTTTTATATATAAAAAATAATAATTTATTGTTGATATATATAGTTAGGATTTTTTTCTTCTTAATTTTAAATTAATTGAGGATATACATATTGACTTAGACGGCTCATTTTGAACCGTTTTAAAGCATTTCTATCCCTATAATATTACTAAATGTATTTCACATGGTACTCCCACCAGCACATTGAACAATATTTTATATTAATAAATATATATATTAAGTAAAATATTATGTTATTTAATATATTTGTGGGAGTACTTCTATAAAATAATATTTATTGATGTGTTATTATGCGTCTGGTACACGTTAACATAACCATGTAAGATTTGATAATTTTCGTTGAGGTGTGAGTAGTGCTCGATCCAAGACTCATTTAATTTTAAAATAAATACACTGATCCCCCATGTTTCGCGAGTATTACAAGTACAACCTCTATGCCAAAAGTAGTTATACTGACTACCCCCATGCTTTATAACTTTTATAAAACATAGAAGTCGTCAGTGTTATAAGTTTCTATATAAAATATACACTATATAGATGATATGTGTAATTAGTTTCAAAATAGTGATAGTTATATAATAAGTGTAAAACATAGGGATATAATGTAAATTGTCCAATTTTTTTCGGATCACGGACAGTGAGTAGTACCCAACCGGCCCGACCGGCCCGGGAAAAGAAGGGCGGTCGGTGGACTACACAAGCGTGAGTGAGATGTGACTTCCTCTCTCACCCCGCCAAACCCTAACCCCTCTTTCTATCGACCAGGTGAATAAATCCCTTCTTCTTTTCCCCCAAATCCCTCATTTTCATTTCGTACGCTTAAATTCACAAAATCCTAAAAAAATTTCGCTTCGAGATTTCTTTTCATATGAGTAAAATTAATTTTCATGATCGATACACACTTCTTGTCAGCATCCTTGATTCTAAATTGTTTGCCAAGTAGAATCAGTTGGAATCCATAGGTCCATTTGTCGCGATCTAAGTGCTAGATTACTGTATTCTACCTTGTTAATGGCGTGTTGGACGCGACAAGGACACTCCTTACTTATATGCCGTGTCCTATTCGTGTCTGTACACGTAAAGGACGGGACTTGGTGGAGTTTGGCCCCCGACCACTGGCCAAATTTCCACATCATCGCCGGAAGAATGTCGAGAAAAATTTGATTGGAGCGTTTGTTTTGCTTTCGTTCCCACTTTGTTACTCGTACACAAAACGCTCCTATAAGTAGTAGTTTAATCAGTTACTTTTTTTGTGCCATATCCATCAAATTATGGCCTGTTGTTACACTTCTGTGCTCAAAGCATGAAGTTTAATGTGTTTAGCACAATGTATTTGTACTTTTTTTAGCTGGTGCTGGGCAGTCACGAAATTGTACGGTTTCGGACACATCAGCACTGGGAGCTGACTTGTGGATCCTTTTGGGACACTTTGGTGTCCGTGATATTAATTTATCAAATCACCATTTAATTGTGATATTGGCTCTTTGGCGTTCATCATGACGAACATCAAAGTCTTAATTTATGACACGCAAAGGTCTTGTCAATTTAGATGTGTCCTTGTGTTAGCTATTCGAATGGCTCTGCAATGGACGCATGTTCAAGTAGAATCGTTCTTTCTCTGTTATATATATATGCTTTTAAGTGTGAATTTAGGAAAGAGTAATTCTGCATTCGTACATCAATCATGGATGTTTTTAAGTTGAATGACTTGGAGTATTTCGTAGGCAATGTTGGCTGATTAACTCATAATACATATTTCTTTTGTTATGTGAATTTTAATTAAATTGCTGGAGTTTGCATTGGAACTTTATTCACGATCCAGCAAAGAATAGAGGGAAGGGGATTGTGAAGGCTTGTTTTGTTTGACAATTTGTTCTCCTAAACCTCTCTGAAGTGAGACTTGAAGTTAAGGGTTAAGATCAGTTTTAGTTCCGTTATTTGAGTATTTACGATTGAATGAATCCTTAAAAACTTCTTTCACTCTCTTACTTGAGTTAGGCTTTCCATGTTAGTTCGTGTGCAGCGGAGTAAAAACTAATACAATTTTCCAGATTTGACATCCGTCCATAATCATGGAAGGAACTTATTTTGAATTAGATGATCTGAGTTAAGAGTTTTGTCCATTGAATTATTTTCTTCTTCATTGAGCTGTTAAACTTTCAACCCTTGTATGTAAAAGTAAAACAGCCAACATCCATAGGCAGGCCACAGGATTCCAAGCAGAGAGCATAAAATTTTAGAAGCAACCTAATATTTCAGACATGGAAAACTAGTACAAGTGGACTAATTGTGGTCCTTTGGAACACATATCATTTCAGGTGAAACCGTGAGAGTTTTATAGAAGGAAGGACTACTAACCGGTCTAAGTCATGGTATAGACTCTCTACAAAGACGAGCACAGTTAGTAATTTCCAAACCAACACTTTCGTTGAGATGCAATTGACACACAATTGATGCAAAACTGACTTATTTGTAATTTTAGACTACTGAAATGAGTTGCTTCTAAGTAATCATTTACTTGATTCAAATTTAGTATGCTTTAAAGTTTATAAAATTGCTAGATGTAGGCAGCTGCAAGTGAGAACTTCTTTGTTCATGATATATCTCATTTCCCCAATTGCCAAGTATTATTTCATTTGGGAATGATTTAGATGGTGTTTGATCCTAAACCAGAGCATGATGTTTGTTCTTTGTGTGGATGACTATTCATAACTTAGTGTTTTCTCCTAAACTTGAAAATGATGTTTGTTCTTTGTGTCTTAACTGTTCATGACGTAGATGGTATTTTCTCCTAAACTAGTGCATGATGTTTGTTCTTTGTGTCTGAAGGAGTCCGTCAACAACAAGCACGTGTCCTCAAGCCCCAGTGCAATACCTTTTCACTGATCTCCACTATTACCACCACAAATGACATGGTAGGCAGAGTGGCCTGTCCACACTTTAGAGAGTGTCTATACTGAGTTGTAACAATAAAATTATTGAAAAAGAAAAGTGTATTCGTATTATGCAGAATGCATAGAGAAACATATTGGTCTCTACAATGATATTAGCTTTTCAATAGGGGCCAAGAGGAAATTATTAGACATCTGAGTCTTATATGCTTCGTCTTCTGGGACATCTGTAATGAAACTGCTTTTGTTGTGTGTGTAATCAAAGCTAATGGCAAAATTGAAGAAAAGATACACTTCAAGTCAGCAAAAATGCTATTGGTTTCTCCGTAATGTTCAGCATGGGTCAGGAGGGAAACTATGAAAACATGTATACCAGAGTCTTAGATACTAGGTTGCATAGGCACAGGCACATATCCAGATATGGACATGATACAGATTCGAAACATATTTTAGAAAATTTAGGATACACATACGAATACGGCATTGTAGAAGCATGGAAAAGGACAAGCCATGCGGCTCCAAACAGAAGGAACCTCATGCGGCTCAGAACTTTATGCGGCTCGAGACTCCCCAACAGCTCCATGCGGCTCGGGCAAAGACACGCGGCCCACTTCTACTCCCAATTAATTGTTCTGACGACAGCTCTGACGCAATGAATGACAGCTCTGACGCAATGAATGACAGCTCTGACATAAAAGCTGGAATGATGATGGCATGCTCCTTGGGAAAAGAAGAAAATCTTTCTGGCAGGATCCGTCAAGTCCCAAGCACCCCTATGCGGCTGCTCGCTCCATGCGGCTGCCATCCCTATGCGGCTGTCAATTCTCATGCGGCTGCCATCCCTATGCGGCTGTCAATTCTCATGCGGCTGTCATCCCTATGCGGCTGTCAATTTTCGTACGACTGCCCACTTCATGCTGCTGCGTCCTTCATGCGGCTGTTTCTTTCATGCGGCTGCCCACTTCATGCGGCCGCGCTCTTCATGCGGCCGCACCCTTCATGCGGCTGCCTCCTTCATGCGGTCGCCTCCTTCACAAAGCTGCTGCCCCCATGCGGCGGTTACCTTCATGCGGCTAGGACTTGAGAGTCACCCGTATGCGGTTCACTTAGACCACACTCATGCGGCTCTGCCAGACGCCCCGCTCATGACGGTTGAGACACGTGGCGATCCTCATGACAAGTTGAGACACGTGGCTGTCTTATCCCCTCGGAGTTATGGCTGCTCGCAAATTCTGACAACCAGATTTAGTGCAATCGCCATTATTACTCAAATCAAATCAGATTTGTTGTGATTAAGTAAATGGGACACGTGGCGGGAGATCCAAGCTTGTCATAACAAATTATGAAGATTCATTGCAATCAGCATTAATTGTCCATACAGATTTGGCGCAATCAAGAATCAATTGTCCAGATGTAATGCAATCAAGATTAATGGTCCAGATGATTGGCCGCCGACTTTTCAAGGAGGGAATCATTACAAACCCTAATGATCACACCCCACTCCTATAAATAGCAAGGTGCCATTCCCTTGCAGAAGGATCGGATCCAGAGAAACAAAGAAAAAGAATATAGCAAGGTGCCATTCCCTTGCAAAAGAGATCCTCTCCACCCGGCTGGACACACAGAGAAACAAAAAGGCACGCACAGAAGAGTCTTCCCATCCAGAGAGCATTTCTTCATCAGAGCCAAGGCTACGTCTGATCGTCCAAGGAGTAAGGCAGAGCGGCCGTCGCTTTCCCGAACCTCTACCGTCACCCTCCAGAATCAAAACTAAACAATCGTACTTAGACTGCTGTACCTAGGTTTTCGTCCCTAGGCATTCTTTGTACGAGCGAGTTTGTGTTGTGAAGTAAAAGTCCAGTCCTCCCATATAAATTGTTCTGTTCTTTTATAATCAATGGCAAACACGATGGCGACTCTGCTGGGGACTAACTTCTCCACGGCTGAGGAGTTGGTGACGCAATCAGACGCAACCAAACTTGGCTCCACTCAACAAATGCTGGTCGTCCGGTTCGACCAGCAGGCGTTTGAAGAAATGCTCTCCGACTGGAGCGCTGGCCCGGTCCAGCAGCGGGCCCGCACGAAGAAGGCCCGCAGGGAGTGGAGACCCAAATCATTTGCTCCTCCCCAAGCTCTCGAAGAAGTACTCTGTTGCCCGAGACAGCGGAGAAGACTCGCGTGCGGCCCCAATTCAGACCACAGAGGACTCTGCTGTTCCCAAGTCCGGCAGAAGAAAACACTATGATGCTGGACTTGCAGGGGCAAAGAGGAACTCTGTGCAATCCAAGCCGCATAAGGGCGCCAACCGCATGGGAAAAGCTCATGCGGCCGCAACTGTCAACCGCATGGAGAAAACTCATGCGGCCAGAACTGTCAGCCGCATGCAGACAGCCTGCACGGCCATGACTTCTAGCCGCATACAGAAAGTTGATGCGGCCACAAAGGATAGCCGCATGCAGACAGCCTGCACGGCTACACATACCAGCCGCATGCAGACAGCCTGCACGGCCACCGATCCTAGCCGCATACCATCTACTCCATGCGGCTCACGGTCAGTCTTTGACCGCCTCTCGTACGGTCCTGACCATGGAGGCTCTCTGAAGCATATGCCAGACTCTGTTGTGACCAGCTTGGACTCTTCCTACTACGCACTCTCAGGTGCTAGAAGGAAGAAGTCTCGGGCAGCGCGGGCTCGGCGAGCTCAGTCGACTGTCCCAACTTTCGACCACCTGGGCGTCCCGCTGACTATTACTCGGGCCCCTGATGGAAAGTTGTACAGAACTACCCGTATCCAGCCCCCGGCGGCCAACGAACGGGATAGTTATCAAGAATCTCCCAACAAGGACCAGGGACAAGTACTCTCGCTACCCCCACATCAGGGAGCAGGCAGGAGGCCAACACACTCATGTACTCAGGACTCCCCAGCCCACGAAGCAGGTGACTTGCGCAACGTGATTCTTCACAAGCGCAAGGAAAGAGACGAAGATTTGACGTGCAAAGAGTCCTGTCAAGGACATCAATGCACCCAAGTCATTGTCAACTGCTGCTGCAACAAGGCAGCAGTACAAAAAGACCGACAGTCCGTCTTCCAAAGGTTGCAACACCCAAGCTCAGAAGACGGGACGCTTCTCGTCGCCTCTTGCAATTCTGCTCTGAAGATTCCTGGCAGCGGTAGAGGGAAGAAAACAAATGTCTTCAGCCCGAAAATTTCAACCGGCGTAACCAAGAAATTTTCTTCTAAACGATCGTCTACCACCGTTACAGGAGGAGTTTACCAAGGTACCCGCTCAAAGACGAAATCTGCCACACTTGGAGGCATCGGAGCCGGGGGTAGCACTCCTCCAAACATCCACGACAATCCGGTGTTCCAAGAAGACAATCCAGGGGAAACGGTTCACCCAACAGATGCAGCAGACCCCGACGTCCCCGAGGACGTCCCCAACTCCGAAGACGAGGCAAGCTCTGAAGCTGGGGGTACCACTCTTTCTGAGTCCGAACCAGAGAAAAATATTCCCACATACCCGGACGACTTCTCTGTACAAGGGTATGACTCAGAGGGCACGTCCTCTACCGTTCCTTCCATCTCTCCTCATATGAAGACGGTGTTCATGACAAACAGCAACCAAGAGGGCCCCAGTGATCGCCAACGCATCGACACTCTGGAGGCCATACTGCATGCTTTGGTCAAATCTGTGGACGAGATCAAAGCGGCCATTCCAACTCTGCAAGGAAGAACGCCTGGCCAAACAAGCTTGGGTCCCGCGGTCAATGCAGACTCGAACTCGGCTGCACCAAACCCGGGCGATAATCCTCCTGAAATATCGGCTTCTACCGCTGCAGACGAGGCCAGGGAGGCAAGAAGAGATGTCCAGGAGCTCCGGGCCATGTTCCATGCCCGAGAAAACTGCCAAGACCTCAGGATACGACAACTGTATCCCGCTGCGTGGAGAGAGGTTCCCTTCCCACCAAAATATAAACCATTCCACATCAATCCATACGATGGGAAGACATCTGCAAGTAGGTACATCACCTACTTCGAAGTCACAACCGACCATCTGCCTCATGACGACGCCATCCTTACGCGGCTGTTCATCGGAGCATTGGAGGGGGTCGCCTTCGACTGGTACCGCAACTTGCCGGACAATTGCATCCACTCCTTCACCGGCTTCAAACGTATGTTTCTGGAGAGGTTCTACGAAGTAGGACAAGACGTGACAATGTCCACCCTCATGGATGTTGTTCAGGGAGAAAAGGAGCTGACAAGAAACTATATCGAGCGGTTTCGCCAAACCGCGATGAAGCTGCCTTCCGGTAACCCTGATTCCTCCTTGATTGAAATTTGCCAAAAGAGACTGCTTTCCACAATCAGCCTCTGGATGGGAGAAAGTCAATTCAAGGATTGGAAGACGTTCATCATCAGTGCTACTAGCGCAGAAGACAAGGTGAAGAAAGCCCGCCAACTAGGATTGTACATCTCGGAAGAGGAAGACAAGGGCAAACGCCCTAACGTCAACAACAACAACGGTGGTAACTCTTCTAGCAACCGAGACAACAAGGGCAAGCAAGCTATGGTGGCCGACACGGCCCCAAAGCCCGAATCAAAGCTAGCAGAAAAGCAGTGGCCTCAGATGACCTACTCCTTCGAGGATGGCCATGTTAAACCCATCTTAGACATGCTCATCCAAGGAGGACGAATTCAGCTCCCTCCTCCCAGGCGTGAGTCTCGTCCTGCAGACTTGGAGAACCCCAAATACTGCCACTATCATCGCTATGTCCACCATGCCACACATGATTGCTACCAACTGAAGCGATACATCCAGCATCTCATTGATTCTAAAGCCCTGGCCATTGATTTCGAAGAGGTGACCGTATCAGCCAACATGGTGTCAGTACAATTCGGCAACTTTTCTCCGACAAAGACTCAAGATGGAGTATACCTGTCCCCCGAGCAAGGATGGAGGTCGCTAACCTTCCACCTCCCCGAGACCAAGCTGCTGGTCTAGTGTCCCTTACCACATCACGAGGGGAGATCATGTGGGTCCATCCGGATTTGGTACCTGAGGTGACTCAGTCCGCACCTCCCTCCACTAGCACGAAGAAGAATGGGAAAGTCAAATCATGCCGCACGATCTCGACAGAGGTCGAGGAAGCTACTGCTGTTGTTACCCGCTCCGGCGCACAAACCCAACCTCCGCTGGGTAACTCAGCTGAGGACCATCAGCCGACAGCCGCTGGTGCTTCCGGACCTTCGCAGCCTTCGACGACCGACAAGCCTAGGCTGAAGGAGACCCGCTTCGACAAACCACTCCGAAGGGAGACGCCTCATGGGCTGGAGAGGCCGTACAACTTTGACATCTTGGCGCAATTAGCCAACACACCGGCCAAACTATCGCTATACGAACTCCTGAGACTCTCCAAGGATGTTCGCGTCGCACTAAGCGAGGCACTTCAGAATGCCGACGCATATCTAGCTCAGGCCAACCTCACTGGGGAAAGCTCGCCTGCAGATCTCCAGGACAACGTTTGCACAGGGTCAATGCCGAACATTGTCTTCACTCCGCAAGATATGCTCATCAAGACCAACCTGCACGATCGCCCTCTGTACTACACTGGGTACATTGGCGATATCAAGGTAGATCAGATGCATATTGATCCCGGTTCTTCCATAAACATCATCCCGAAAAGCTTACTACACCATCTGCGCATCCCAATGCATTGCCTGACGCCAACAAGCACCGCCATTAGCGGTTTCAATTCGGGCAGGAGCTACCCGATCGGAAAGATTCGCCTAAAGTGCCAAATCGGCGACCTTCAGTCAGAAGTGACCTGTTATGTCATAGATGCGGACACTTCCTACAATATTCTCCTGGGATGTCCTTGGATACACGATTACATGATCGTGCCCTCCACACTGCACCAGTGCTTCAAGTACGTCGACAAGCACGGCTTCGTGAGAACAGAATTTGCCGACATCGATCCCTTCAAAGGGGTCGAATCCTACTACTCAGACTCATGCTTGTATGAGAAGTCGAAGAAGCATCTCGCCGAAGGAGATACTCAAGCTCAAACTGAAGCAGCATCTGGATCAGAAGAATCTCTGACGATCCACCTCCAAGCCCGCAGGCCTGGCATAACTGCGCCCCTTACAGCCACTCTGCGTAAGGACGCAATTAGCCTCTCTACACAGGAGGAACACATGGTAATCCGACTACCAAGGTCTGGCCAAGTGCCAAGACCCACGACAGAGCCACTGATAATCAGGCTGTCTAAAGCTAGCCAGCAACAAGCAGAGGAGCTCAATCCCTCTGTCAAGCCAATGACGATCCGTCTTCCCAGGATGAATCGGCAGCCGAGCGCTAGAGCCATGGGCACAACAACTAGATGCGCAGTGGGAGAAGCGGTTTGAACAAAGAGAGCCTCCCACCGAGGATGAGGTTGTGCAAGTCGATCTCGGTGATGAGTCCTCTCCAAAGCCTATCTTCGTCAGCGAGAATCTGACAGACGAAGAGCGAGAATCACTACTGCAACTCGTCAGAGAATACATCGACGTGTTCGCCTGGAGCTACAAAGACATGCCAGGACTGAACCCCGAAGTTGCACTCCACAAACTCAACATCCGTCCGGACGCAAAATCGGTCAAGCAACAGCAGCGACGGTTCCGCCCCGACATCATGAATGCCATTGAAGCTGAGGTCAACAAACTGATAGCCAGTGGCTTCATCCGCGAGGAACAGCATCCAGACTGGGTCGCCAACATAGTACCAGTCCTCAAGAAAAGTGGAAAGATTCGAATCTGCATCGACTTTCGCAACCTGAACGAGGCGTGTCCTAAAGATGAGTTTCCTCTCCCTATCACGGACATTATGATTGACAACACCTGCGGCTTCGAGCGCATGTCATTCATGGATGGTTTCTCGGGATATAACCAAATCAAGATGTCTCCCGACGACGAGAAGCACACATCATTCCGAATACCGATTGGCACATACTGTTACACAGTCATGCCTTTCGGTTTAAAGAATGCTGGCGTCACCTATTAAAGAGCTATGAGCATCATCTTTAGAGGCCACTTGCGCAAGACAGTGGAATGCTACGTCGACGACATCGCCGTCAAAAGCCGATCTAAGGAAGATCATCTGCATGATCTGAGGACAGTGTTCGACCTGATGCGAGCGCACAATTTGAAAATGAATCCCACAAAATCCTTCTTGGGCGTATCCAGCGGAAAGTTCTTGGGTTTCATCATCACCTCCCAGGGTATCCACGTAGACCCTGAGAAGACGAAGGCAATCATGGGGATGGGTCCTCCGAGAAATCTCCGTGAACTCCGAGGCCTTCAAGGGAGGCTAGCCTACATCAGGAGGTTTATCTCTAACCTCTCCGGACGATGTCAACCATTCACCCACCTTATGAAGAAAGGCGTTTCATTCGTATGGGATGAAGAATGCCAGCGTGCCTTCGACAGCATCAAAGAATACCTGACGAACCCTCCAGTCCTGGTAGCCCTGATTGCTGGAAGACCATTCTTGCTCTATGTACGAGCGATGGAACATTCTCTCGGTGCTCTGCTAGCACAAAACAACGATGCAGGCCATAAACAAGCTATATATTACCTCAGCCGAATGATGATGGGGCCAGAGCATCGATACACTGCCGTAGAAAAAGAGTGTCTTGCTCTAGTGTTCGCCATTCAGAAGACGCGACACTACGTCACGGGACAAACCATCCATGTCATATCAAGAGTCAACCCCCTCAGGGTCCTCATGACTAAGCCGGGCGCACTCAGCTCTCGTCTCGCTACCTGGGCAATATTACTGTCCCCCTACCACATGATCTTCGTTCCACAGAAAGCGGTTAAAGGTCAAGCTCTGGCAGACTTTCTAGCGGCTCACCCAGGTTCGGAGTCAACCAGAATAGACGAAGAGATTCCAGACGAGGTCGCCAATTCAAATGTGGCCTCTCATGATGCTATATGGCGAATGTTCTTCGACGACGCTTCTAGAACTGGGCCCAAGGGCAACATCGTCGCTGGAGTCGGAATAGTGCTAATTTCTCCCATCGGGTTGGTGATCAATCGAGCTTATTCCCTCACGGAGCCATGTTCAAACAACGTGGCCGAGTACAACGCTTTGGTCATTGGCCTCCGACTTGCAAAAGAGCTGGGGGTAGAGTACCTTGAAGCATACGGCGATTCGCAGCTAATCGTCAATCAGATCCGAGGTTCATACGAAGTTCGTCATGAAGATATAATCCCCTATCACCAAATAGCAGTTGACATCATCTCGTCCCTGGAGGGGTTCTTCATAGAGCACGTTCCCAGGCTCCAGAACATTGAAGCCGATGCCCTAGCAGGCCTTGCCGCTTCCTTAGCAGTTCCGAATCATGCTCATCATCTGGTTGACATCATAGGCCGTGAGTTGGTCTGTCCCAGGAATAATGTTCAATGTGTTGAGAGTTACTCCACGCGGACAGTCGACGAAGCACCAGACTGGAGACAACCATTCATCGATTTCGTAGTCTACGACATCCTGCCAGAGAATCCGAAGGAAGCCACTTCTATCAGAAGACGTTCCCTCAGATTTTTCTACGATACAGAGACAAAAATGCTATATCGGCGATCATACGATGGATTACTGCTTCGGTGTCTGTCAAATACAGAAGCCAAAGAGGCCGTGCGCGAAGCTCATGACGGCGTCTGCGGGGCCCATCAGCCTGGCCCGAAATTATAGGATCGCCTTCGACGAATGGGCTATTATTGGCCCACGATGGTTGCAGATGCGATAGACTATGCAAGAAAGTGCAAAGCCTGTCAAGTCCACGCAGATTTCATCCACCAGCCATCCGAGTTTCTACATCTGACGGTGGCATCCAAACCATTCGAAGCATGGGGAATGGACATCATTGGTCCGATCACTCCACCTTCGTCTAGGGGACACCGCTTCATACTCGCAATCACTGATTACTTCTCCAAGTGGGCGGAGGCTATTCCGTTGGCAGAAGTCAAGACTTCGAACGTGATCAGCTTCCTCAAGCATCACGTAATTTATCGCTTTGGACTGCCCCCAAGGATCATCCATGATAATGGTCCGCAGTTCGCTAACCACGTCTTTTATCGGTTCTGCGACAGACACCGAATCCAGAACATTGCTTCAACACCATACAACCCAGCGGCTAATGGTCTGGCTGAAGCATTCAACAAAACAATCATCAAGCTGCTCAAGAAGTTCGTGTCTTCCAACAAATGCGACTGGAATGAGAAGCTCAGCGAATGCTTATGGGCGTACCGCACTACAGTACGTACGGCCATCGGAAACACACCATTCTCCTTGGTATACGGGAGTGAGGCAGTTCTCCCCTTGGAGACCCAAATCCCCTCACTCCGCGTCGCCCTCACCTACCGATTGACAACAGATGATAATCACCATCGCCGACTACAAGAGTTGGAGGCCCTAGACGAGAAGCGCCTGTTAGCCCAGCAACGAATTGAGCTGTATCAAGCCCGAATCTCCTGAGCTTTCAACAAGAAGGTCAAAATCAGAACATTTCAAGTAGGCGATCTTGTTTTGCCAATTCGGAGGCCGATGGTCATGACTCACAAGACCGCCGGCAAGTTCCAGCCAAAGTGGGAAGGCCCGTTCATCATCGATGCTGTATTCTCTAATGGAGCTTACCGTCTCGCAAAACAAAATGGAGACTTGCTCATGTTGTCCATCAACGGCAAGTTTCTAAAGAAGTATTATGTCTGAAACAACATACCGCGAATATCTCGGACTGTTGAGTTATGTACCCACTGGTACCGCTGAACCCACAGTCTGCCTCCAAATATCTCAGATTGTTGAGTTATGTACCCCCTGGTAACGCTGAACTCACATTCGGCCTCCAAACATCTTAGATTATCGGGTCATGTACCCCTTGGTACCGCTGAACTCACCTACATTCATCCTTAAAATATTCCAGATTGTAGAGTTATGTACCCTCTGGTACCACTGAACTTACATTCTGCTTCCAAATATCTCAGACTGTTGAGTTATGTAATTCCTGGTACCGCTGAACTCACATTCTGCCTCCAAATCTTCCAGATTGTCGAGTTATGTACCCACAGGTACCACTGAACTCCCATCCTGGTCAATCTATATCGCATCTTTTGGGTAGTAAGTCACGTATGATCATACCTCTGAACTTTCTTCCTAAAAGGAGCTCCTTCCTCATGATCCTCTACCCGCACTTCCAGTGCACAAAAAGGGTAACAGATCCACAAATTTCCTAAGACAACCACGTCGATGCTACCTCTGAGTTGTCTCACTTCCATCAAAAACAAACCGCCCCCTCACATAGAACTTCCATGTCGATGCTACCTCTGAGTTGTTCTATGTACCCCTTCATGGAGTCCACTCCTGCCATGTCCTCATTACCTCTGAGTGGGAAGGCTCCATCGAAGAAACCCTCATATTTGCCATGTCCTCATTACCTCTGAGTAAGTATGTTGGTTCTCTCTCAACTTATTATCCGTATCCAGAACCAGGGTACGCCAAGGATAATAGGTCCACAAAAGGTCTCCTATTGGGACAACTACTACAAGCAAAGAATAGAGCGAGTGTGTTCTGTTCATTCGAAATCAGTTACGTGACTACATCTCATGAGCAAGCCAGAAAAGTACTCTATCATTTCATTCAGACAAGAAGGAAGAAGATTACATTGATGTCCGAAAGAAGCAAAAAACAAACTGCTAAAGACAGACAGAAATATCAAGACAAAAGACGGACATTTATGAGAGCCCACGAATCCTAGTTGCGGGGGCGCATATACCAATCCCTCAACCATTTTGCATATGAAGGATCTACTTGAGCAAAATCCTCGTCCGGAGTAGGAAGGTCAGAACTCCCAGTACTACCGCCGTCAGACTGGGGTTCCTCCTTTACAGCAATGGGCGCCAGCTCTCCTTTATGTTCCTCCGTTGTTGGTATCACCTCCTCCTTAACAAACGATGACTCTTGTTTGAGAGGAGGCAGCAGCTCTTCCTTCACAATGATCTCAGCCTTCGGCAAGGATGCTGCAAGAATCAAAAATAAAAAGAAACAAAGTTAGATGGTCAGAGCCTTATGCGGCCCAATCCAGACGAACTCATGCGGCCCTGTTTGAGAGGGCTTCATGCGGCTCGCTTCATAGGGACTTATGCGGCTCTGTTCGAAGGGTCATTATGCGGTTCAGTTCGTAAAGCGTCTATGCGGCCACTAGACAACTCCCATGCGGCTCGGACATGGAGTATACTCCCATGCGGCTCGGACATGAGACGAACATGCGGTCCCTACAAATTGAACAGTTCGACGAAAACGAGGAACGCATTAAAGGCTTGTGCATAAAGCATGCAACAGAGCCGTCTTTGGTATGGTTTTAAAATATGTGATCCGCCCAAACCCTTACCAGCAATGGGGGGTGAACGTCGGGGTGAACTTCAGGCGCCGTGGCTGATGAAGAAGCCACTCCCTTACCCTTTGCCGCAGTCGCAGCCTTGGAAGACTTGGGGGCCATTGTCGATGATGATCGGAGAAGGAAGACGAAGGCAGAAATCTAGGGCAAGAAGAGTTGAAGGCAGAAGAAAGTAAAGAAGTCTCTCTACCCAAAAGACGCTCTTATTTATAGGCAGAAAGGGGGGGGGACGCTTCGATCCGCGTGCTGTAAAACCGACTCTTCAGTCATCAAGGCAAATCCGAGGCAAATTCGAACCGACCCTTGGGATCCTGCCCCAAAAGGCGGCTTTAAATCTCAAGCAAATCAAGGGCAATAAATGAGATACATACGTGGCAAGAAGACGTGGCAGAGAGCATATGCGTTCAGACAGGCCATGCGGCCAGAAACGGCCCATGCGGCCAGAACATCTCATGCGGCTAGGATGCCCATGCGGCTGGAACCTTATGCGGCCAGAAGAGCTTATATATAGCCATACTTCTTATTCAAAGTATTTCAATTTTTCAAATTGAAAACTTTGAAGGGGGTCTTGTAGAAGCATGGAAAAGGACAAGAAAAGTCCATGCGGCTCCAAACAGAAGGAACCTCATGCGGCTCAAAACTTTATGCGCCTCGAGACTCCCCAACAGCTCCATGCGGCTCGGGCAAAGACACGCGGCCCACTTCTACTCCCAATTAATTGCTCTGACGACAGCTCTGACGCAATGAATGACAGCTCTGACACAATGAATGACAGCTCTGACATAAAAGCTGGAATGATGATGGCATGCTCCTTGGGAAAAGAAGAAAATCTTTCTGGCAGGATCCGTCAAGTCCCAAGCACCCCTATGCGGCTGCTCGCTCCATGCGGCTGCCATCCCTATGCGGCTGTCAATTCTCATGCGGCTGCCATCCCTATGCGGCTGTCAATTTTCGTGCGACTGCCCACTTCATGCGGCTGCGTCCTTCATGCGGCTGCTTCTTTCATGCGGCTGCCCACTTCATGCGGCCGCGCTCTTCATGCGGCCGCACCCTTCATACGGCTGCCTCCTTCATGCGGTCGCCTCCTTCACAAAGCTGCTGCCCCCATGCGGCGGTTACCTTCATGCGGCTAGGACTTGGTAGTCACCCGTATGCGGTTCACTTAGACCACACTCATGCGGCTCTGCCAGACGCCCCGCTCATGACGGTTGAGACACGTGGCGATCCTCATGACAAGTTGAGACACATGGCTGTCTTATCCCCTCGGAGTTATGGCTGCTCGCAAATCCTGACAACCAGATTTAGTGCAATCGCCATTATTACTCAAATCAAATCAGATTTGTTGTGATTAAGTAAATGGGACACGTGGCGGGAGATCCAAGCTTGTCATAACAAATTATGAAGATTCATTGCAATCAGTATTAATTGTCCATACAGATTTGGCGCAATCAAGAATCAATTGCTCAGATGTAATGCAATCAAGATTAATGGTCCAGATGATTGGCCGTCGACTTTTCAAGGAGGGAATCATTACAAACCCTAATGATCACACCCCACTCCTATAAATAGCAAGGTGCCATTCCCTTGCAGAAGGATCGGATCCAGAGAAACAAAGAAAAAGAATATAGCAAGGTGCCATTCCCTTGCAAAAGAGATCCTCTCCACCCGGCTGGACACACAGAGAAACAAAAAGGCGCGCACAGAAGAGTCTTCCCATCCAGAGAGCATTTCTTCATCAGAGCCAAGGCTACGTCTGATCGTCCAAGGAGTAAGGCAGAGCGGCCGTCGCTTTTCCGAGCCTCTACCGTCACCCCCCAGAATCAAAACTAAACAATCGTACTTAGACTGCTGTACCTAGGTTTTCGTCCCTAGGCATTCTTTGTACGAGCGAGTTTGTGTTGTGAAGTAAAAGTCCAGTCCTCCCATATAAATTGTTCTGTTCTTTTATAATCAATGGCAAACAGGCATGAGTACTATATATACACAAGATAACATATTTCTATACCTATTTTATACTCTCTCTTTTCTTTTCTTTAAATATTTCATAATATTATATTTTTGCATCTTTTGGGGTAACTAGGTTAAAAAAAATTAAAAGGATTCGCCGCGAACTATGTCGCAAGGACATGGGAAACAATATATGTATCCTTAGCGTGTCCGTACTTGTATCTGTATTTGTATTCGTGAAAAAACATAGGGGACTACATATGTACCTATTTGAAAATGTATGTATTCCATATCTATATCGTGTTTTTGTCTGTAATTGTTTCCGTATTCGTGCAACATAGGCTGCAAAGAAATGTTACTTCTCGTATTTTGATTATTTTGGCAGAATCACAACCACGTCGAATCACTATCAACCATGTTTTGGGTACCTTTTGGAGTGTAGATAATGGCGAGCCATATCCGAGATGAGTGTCGAGAATGTATCATGTCAGATACGTGTTTAGATACGGATATGTGCACAGATACTGTCCTCCAGAGTATCCGTGCAATCAGATGCTTCGTCTATCACCGTGTGGTACACACTTGACTATGTATTTCGATATATGCAATCTATACGTACTGTCTATGTTGCACAAATACGACACAACACGGTAAGGACATGGCAGCATGGATACATCATGTATTTTGGTGTGTCATAGTGTATTTTGGAGTGTACATGGAGCGTCCGGTAAGTGATCGACATGACACGACAACGTTTTCGAAGTGTTCGTGCTTCCTATGTATGTTATGTGTGTGCATGTGTAAGGGCTTCATGGGTTCTTTCTCTTTTTGCATTGGTTTTGCTCGAGTACCGATCGTAATTGTTATCTATAGGTCAGGTTTATCTTGTTTATTTGGATCTGGTCAGGTTTAGTCTAGTAGTGTATATCTGCACAATCATGAAGTATCCTTATCATGAGCCTCCCTATGAATATACACCCTGGAATCCAGAATTTGTTTAATTACGATTAGTTAGCATTACCTGTCTCATTCTGAACCATAACAACTGGTACCTACTTTAGTTTCTTCCTATGACGAGCCTATATTGGTTGCAAGTTATAATCCGTCTATACAGCTGTCTTCTGCCTTTTGGTGTCACATTAACCCCATATTTACTCTTCTTTTGCATCCCTTGAGGAATCAGAGGAAATTGTGTTTTACTCGACTCTTGGCAGTTTGGCTGATATTGTGCTTTAAAGAGGCCTTCTCCCGAGAATGATATCTTTTTGCCTGCCAGAAATTATGGAAGTCATTTTTTTTAATTTACTTTCAGCAGTCTTGTTCTGTTGTCTTCAAGATGCATGTCTTTCTTTTGAATATTAGGTTATTGGTTTCTTCAAATTAAGAAAACCCCTAACTATGTTCGAGTGCTTTACTTGTTCTTTTCATAAATGGTTCACTTTGTCTCGTTCAGGTACTGAAATTAATCAGCTACTTCTCTTCTCACCTCTTCAGTTATAGTTAAAGATGCTTACCGTGCCAAGAGAAGGTGACCATTCTCTGGCCATTGTGGGCTCCCACAATTCTCTCCAACCCTTTGGCCTCACTGGAAAATCACAACAGCAACGGACCTCCAGCCTCGAAGCACCAATCATGCTCCTCACTGGGCACCAGAGTGCCATTTACACCATGAAGTTCAACCCTTCTGGTACTGTAATTGCTTCTGGTTCTCACGATAAGGACATCTTTCTTTGGCATGTGCGTGGAGATTGCAAGAACTTTGCTGTTCTCCACGGGCACAAAAATGCTGTCCTTGACCTTCACTGGACTGCAGATGGCACACAAATCATCTCTGCAAGCCCCGATAGGACCCTTCGTGCCTGGGATGTTGAAGCTGGTGGTAAGCAGATCAAAAAGATGGCTGAGCACTCATCACATGTCAACTCCTGCTGCCCGTCCCGACGTGGCCCACCACTTGTTGTCAGTGGTTCTGATGATGGAACCTCAAAGCTATGGGACCTTCGCCTCCGTGGGGCAGTCCAGACGTTTCCTGACAAGTATCAGATCACTGCTGTTGGATTCTCTGATGCTTCGGACAAGATCTACACTGGAGGTCTAGACAACGATGTGAAAGTGTGGGATTTGAGGAGAAATGAGGTGGTGATGACGCTCCAGGGACACGGGGACATGATCACGGGAATGCAGCTGAGCCCAGATGGTTCTTACTTGTTGACCAATGGCATGGATTGCACACTGAGGATTTGGGACATGAGGCCTTATGCTCCCCAGAATCGATGTATCAAGATGTTTGCAGGGCACCAGCATAATTTTGAGAAGAATCTGCTCAAGTGTGGGTGGTCGCCAGATGGAAGCAAAGTCACTGCAGGAAGTTCAGACCGCATGGTCTATATTTGGGACACAACATCAAGGAGGATCCTGTATAAGTTGCCAGGACATAATGGGTCAATCAATGAGACTGCTTTCCATCCAAGCGAACCCATTATCGGCTCTTGCAGCAGTGACAAGCAGATCTATCTTGGGGAGATTTGATTCTAGTGTTTTGTCACTAGTTTTGATGGGGCTGGTGAAGTTGGGTTTGAAGATGTGTATTTCCTTTTCTTTTGCAGTGTGATCACTTTTATAATCTGAACTTCACAGAGGATTAATGTTGGCTTGAAAACTAGATGAAGAATATCTGTATGAGAATGTGGTTGATGTTAATCTTCTTCGCACTATCTGATGGCTGTAAGCTTTACCAGAGGCTTCATGAGGTCTGTTATCTTGAAAGGTCATCCAAAGTAGATTTCATCGTCAAAATGGAGTTGGATATTGAGTGGAACTCCAAACGAAGAAGATACCGGTGCATGGAAGCTTTCAGTTTCAAACAGAAGGTGAGTCG
This sequence comes from Iris pallida, assembly GCA_029216955.1. NCBI lineage: Eukaryota > Viridiplantae > Streptophyta > Magnoliopsida > Asparagales > Iridaceae > Iris > Iris pallida. The sequence goes on from JANAVB010021600.1 coordinate 42,849,710, forward strand.
ATCTTACGTGCATTAATTTCACATTCCTTGTAGGATATTCAACATCTGGAGGATGCGGGTTTGGGTTATATATATATATAAAAAAAAAAAAGAGAAATATATATATGAGTAAAACTGTTTACATCTTGACCCCTCATAGATCATGCATAAGTGGGAGTCTTGTTGCACTAGAATGCCTTTTTTTTATTAGGATACTCTGCAGCTAATCTATATTATGTGGAAGAATCATGTTTGCATTATAGTAGTTACCTAAAGAAATTTCTTTAAGAGCTAGCTGTAGTTGGAAATAGACATAGTTAGACGAAAGAGTACACACACAGACACGGACGAACCAGGTGGTTCTCAAATCGCTATTATAACCATAAACTGTGTGTGATTGATGAGGGGTCATAGGTCCGTCATGTCTGCTGAAGTTGGAGGGGGACACTTTCCATTATTAAGAAGTTGACATACAATAACACATACTCCAGAATAACACATCAGGTTCTTCGATTCCTTCCAGATGGAGTTAACAACCTTACATTATCATAAAAATAAAAATAAAATAAAAGAAAAAGTCTTTTACTGATACAAGCTCTAAAACTAAGTTTTAAGTAGTTATTAGAAATACAATAGGGAAATTACCATGCCAGGCTCGTCTCAGTTAACTTGTTTTGATGCTGCAACCACAACTGCTGCTCTTTCATCAACTTCTGCTTTGCTGGCTCATCCATTTTCTCTACCCAAGCCAACGACTTGGCGAAAGGTTCACTTGCCATCTTCAATTCCTGTGCTGCTTCCTTGTTAGTCTCGTACACGTGAGATGTCAGAAGTGGTGTCGACGACGGCGATGCCACAACGCCCTTACAACTCCGGCGATCTAGGAATAGATTTTTGCAGCTTCGAGGAAGGATTAGTGATGTACTACTCTTCATCTTCAATATTTTCTGCCTATCGTGCAAATAAACACCATCACTTTGTCTTGTGCTCTCACCCAAAGCCATCTCCCACCCTTCGGAGTACGCCATCATATCTGCAGATTCCTGGCAAGCGTCTGCCGATGGCGATGCGGTACCGAGAAGCAGTATCGGAGGGCTCTGGAGCATGGCGGACATCGGAACGTCCAGGTCTTGGTAATCCTTGAGTAGTTTTTCAAGAGTTTGAAGGAGATGTCCAGGTATCTTCTGAATGCTCGGATACTCTACTGCCCTCCCAATACCCATCTTCAGGCTGTTGGCGTAGAATTCTTCGAGCTCCTCGAACTGCTTTGCAGCCTTCGAGCAGACCTCGAATGTGTCGACGCATGATGGATACGGAAGGTCCAGGAACTTGCTGAGCAGGTGGGAGAGTCCCCTGTTGATGTTGTGGTATAGATCGAAGGTCTCGGTCACGACGTTATAGAGGTACAGTTTTATGAGGAGGTTGGTTTTTGCTCGACCAGTTGGCCTTGTGCCGATTGCTCGGTCCAAAATGTGCTGCCAATGCTCGATCCGCTCGAGCACAAGAGACGGTTCCATGCCTGTCGAGAAGGTGCTGCGGCGACGGTTGTTGGGGGGCACGTGCCCCTTGAGGGACGATTGTAGGCGGGCGTCGAGGTACAAGGCGTAGGTTCGGATGAAGGCAGTGAAGTCCCAGGGGGAGCGCGAAGAGTCGTCGGAGAACAAGGAGAGATCCAAGACGCGCTGCGTGGCGGCCTCGGGGCGGAAGTTGGGACCCGAGTCGGAGATCGTGGAGGAGAGGAGGAAGAGACATTTGAGTGCGACAACCCAGTTGCGGGTGCGGGAGATGCGGCGGCGGAGGGCGGAGGCCACCGCGGCAGCGGCGGAGGGAGAGAAGGAAGCGAGGACGACGACCTCGGTGAGGTGGCGGTCGTCCACTGGAACCTCGTCGTGGGAGGTGGCCTTGAGGATGACGACCTCGAGTCTGGTGGAGGAGCCGGGAGAGGGACGGCGGGACACGTGCGCAAGTCCGATGCTCGTCTGGTCCTTGAAGACGCCAATGGCCTTCTTTAGCTTGTTCGGCATGGCTACGGAGTATTCCTCTCTTCTCTTTTCTTTTTTCTTTACGTCCGTGTTCGTTCTCGCTCCCTCTCTCTTCCCTTCTCTTCATATGAAGATTACGAGGACAAAATTAGACGAGTTTTGAACGGAGGTGGTTGGTTGGTTGTGGGGGAATTTAGAAGGGGGGAAGATTCATTGCTAAAGAAAGAGAGGGACTAACAATTCACTATTTTTTAGAGGCAGACCAATTTCTTCTGACATTTGCGGATTATATATATATATATATATATATATATATATATATATATATATATATATATATATGGTTCAAAAATAAGCTCGTATATGTATAAAACTTACGAAAAATTATAATTTTAATTTTTTTTTTCCTTTTCTTAATTTTTTTTTTTCCGTATAACCGAATATTTTATTTTTTATTTTTCTTCCGCATAACCGAATACTCCATCTTTTATTCACATATATCCATAACAAATTTAAATTAAATTTCTATAAATATTAATTAAAATATAAATATATATAACAAATTTTAATTTTAATTTAAATATTTATATTATATTTTGATAATACTAGAACTAAGAAAAATTATTTTACGTGCAATGCACGTGCTTTATATATATATATATATATATATATATATATATATATATATATATATATATATATATATATGGCTCATAATTCGGATATTCTAAAATACACTAGAAAACCAAAATGTAGAGTGTCGTGTCGTATCCATGTATATACAACATAGCCTAGGTTCGACAAGAAAAAATGTGTCGTGGCTATTGGAGTCGAAAAATTATCGGGGAGAGTACTACCCATGTCCGGCCCGGCCACGATCGAAAATTTGTTAATCTCCAATTTTGTCCCCATCCCTGTTTCTGAATTCCCAAACATGTCCCCGTCAGGAAAAATAAGTTGGTTCCCTGTCGGCTTCGGAGGAAATTGACATCCCTATGTCCCACTCAGGTGAAAAGAATGAATCAATATGAACGCAACAACGTCCGGACTTGGCTATGCAGCAACTTGTTCGGAGTCACGCTCGGTTGAGGCAACTCCTCGTTCAGGTGGGTGGCTTCGATGAACTCGTCTCTGCTTCGCCTTCACACCTAATGAACTGGATGTTTCTAATACATTGAGTAGGTATACTAATAAAATAGGTGAACCCACATAGCTAAGAAAATAATTCGGTTCTGAGTCAGATTGTGTAGAACATGAAAATATTGAACTTGATGCTTATATAGCACTTCACGTTGATTTCTCAAATTTGTACTTGGTCTTTCGATCCCACGACTTGGATAAAAGTATAGTTTCTTATGTTGACACAAAGACTATCGACTTGCTATCATAGTCCATACGTTGCCAGGATTTCAAGACACGTTTCCACGGTCTCAATGCTTTTTATAGCATGCACGTTTGCACAGTTTCAAGGCTTGTCATATGGAGTATGACATGATTTGTGGTACTGCATGAAACACGGTTGGTTCAAGTTAAGCAGGAGGGCTATTGAATAGTCGTTCCTGAGTTGTTGATGAAAAGTATAGAAATATGGAAAGTTCTCGAGACCGTTTGTCGCGAGGCAGTCCCTGATCTGGGAGCTGCATAGAGATGGAAAGTTGATATGAGGAAAGGTTTGGTCGTATTGTTAGTTAGGCCATGCATTTACGCTGAGTCTAGATGTTCTCATAGGTGCGTGGTCATGGACAACTTGTGCACAAGGACGATGTTTCTTCGGATGGTATCCCTGGGCCATGGGACCGATCCGACTTAGGAGGAAACACGATATAGATGAGCTAGGTAGGCATTTGGTGATTCAAAAAAAAAGTGTGTGTGTGTGGTGGTGGGGGCGGGGGGGGGGGGGGGGGGGGGGGGGGGGGTGAGTTTCTACTCTGTCGAAAGGATCTCTGTCTCGACCAAGCTATGTCCAAGATGGGTAGTCAATGCCAGCGACGTTCGTATAGATTGAGTCAAGTGTGCTAATGGTAATTCGTCAGTTGAGTAAAGAAAATGGAAGCACGACACGCAGCACAACTATGAAGCCTAAGATTTGGCTTAAGCAAAGGAACGTGCTTCGGCGCGATTTGTGGCATATGGTTAGTAGTTCGGCATTGAATCCTTAAGTTATGAACTGTATCGTTGTGTTGAACATGGAAGGCTCAGAAGGTAAGTATGGATAAGTTTGATACTTTTGAATAGCACGGTCACGATGCTCCTTAGCACTATCATGAAGTAGGCTTTGTAGTGCTATGAAATTGATCCTAAGACAAGATTAGAAAGACCGCACAATAGTAGTGTAGCTAACTAAATTAACGTGTTGGCTTGGTTTGGGTGGACGATAGGTCTCCCCACATGTGCTTTCTTATGTACTGATATCCCACTAATTTGCTTGCAAGTTCAGGTATCACCCCACTCGTGCGGAGCTCGCTTGGACGTGTCGAGGCATGGAGTTCCTTGACGTTTCAAGACGTGCAACAGCGTGGAGACTTCACCTATACGGAACATAATGTATGGATATCGCCTTCTTCAAGTTGTAAGCCTAAGGGCATCTTATTGTAATGTGAGAGAGAGAGAGAGAGAGAGAGAGAGAGAGAGAGAGAGAGAGAGAGAGAGAGAGAGCATGAGTGTTTGTATTCAGAAAGAGAGAGAGAGAGTGAGATCGAGTAATTGTAATCTTGACCTCGTGCCCTTTGTAAATTTCGTTGAAATGTTCAATAACGATGACTTCTTTTGTATATTTGTGTTATTCAACTTTTCTGCTTGGGACTTCTGTGCGACGATCCCGCTAAGCTGCTCACTCGGCTGTTTTGGTAATTGTCCTGTGCGGATGCACATTTAGGCTCGCGCGTCATCACGTCCAAGCGAGAACGATCGATTCTGCGGAACCGGGACGTGACATATCAATCACTATTATCAACTATTTAAGTTCACGTCAATCAAGCAGTTAATTTTTCAGTCACAACGAAAAAATTATTTTTGGATTGTTGTGTTTTGGATAAATCCAAATATGGATGTATGTATCCATATACATAACTACATCTATCTTATACTCTCTTATTATTATCAATAAGAGAGAAAGCCATGTACCTATCCTATTCTGCTACAATTGTCCTCTTTCTTTTCCTTTTTCATAACATGGACCAAATTTCTCCTCTTTATACATTTATCTATGCATGTTTTGTATTTATCAATACACATTTTAGCGTCTGAGCTCTCTAGCCTAGTGGTATTAGAGCGGACATCCGGAGGGTCCGGCAAGGTTCGAGCACCCCAATTGTGTGTGTGAGTGGGATTTCAAAAAAAAAAAAAATACACATTTTAGTAAAAGTATATTAATAAATATGATGTGAAAATATCCATACAAAATATATTTTTGGCTTAATTGCACTTTGATACCCTCAACTATTCCGCTTTTTCAAGTTGATACCTCAACTATTTTTTTTCAACTTTATACCCTAAAATATTTTTGGACAATAATGCCCTTACCAAAAAATTAAAACTACCACTCAACCCCTCCCCTCCTCTAGCCTCCCCTCTTCCGGCCACCACCCCCGCCCCCGCCCCTCTCCCCGCCGCCCCGCCCGCACCCTCCGCCCCTCCCCCCCCTCCCGCCCCGCCTGAACCCTCCCCCTCCGCCCCTCCCCCCCCTCCCGCCCCGCCTGCACCCTCCCCCTCCGCCCCTCCCCCCCTCCCATCCCGCCTGCACCCTTCCCCCCTCCCCTCCACCCTCCGGCCACCCACACCCCCTCCCGCTCCCTCCCCTCCCTCTCTCGCTGACCTCCTTTCCCGACTCCACCATCGCCGGAGAGGGAGGGGGGGGGGGGTCGCCGTCGCGGGAGGGGGGGGGGGGAGGTGGTCGCCGGAGAGGGAAGGGAGGGGAGGGGAGAAGGGGAGAGGAAAGGGATGTAGTGCCCCGTCCCGCTCAGTCAATCAGAGGAATAGGAATGCCGACGGCGTTCGGACTTCGACATGCAACGGCGACTCGAAGACAGCGCTCAGGTGGGGTAGTTTCGGTGAACTTGCCTCGTCTTAGCCTTCACATAATAAATCGCATGTTTTCAACTTGCACAAGTAGGCTTGATACTAAAAGTGACGAATCCACATAGCTAAAGGGAATAATCCCGACGGTCGAATTGAGTTAGAATATGGAAAGGTCCAATGGTCGGCTTAGAGTTGGTGCACGGCGTGCTTTGAAAATGACACTCGATCCTTCGTCTCGTGGCTTGGGAGAAGGAAAGTTGGTTGAGTAGGCAAAGTTATGAACGTAGCCTAAGTCATAGGCGTCGTCCGCGTAAATGCTCGATAAAGCATACACGCTTCCATGATGCAAGGCTTGGCATAGCCTTTGCTCGTCCCTTGAGTTAAGTTGTAGGCTTGGTGAAGTTAGGCAAAGTGATGGTGGTCGACCTAAGTCATTCCAAGCACGGTCCTACGAGTTCTACGGCTGGGTATGACAACTTAGTCTTACGGTTTCAAGCCCGTCATATAGAGTAAGTCTTGAACGGTGGCGCTGCGTAGAGTTCAAGTTGGTTTACGACACGATGTCACGGACTTAGTGTTTTCAGGCACGGGCCACGGTTGATTCATTGAGTTTGGAAAGTGTTGTGAATAGTTGTTCTTGAGTTGAGTAAAATGATAGGGCAAGAAAGAAGAATGCTCGCGACTACGGGTCGTCGAGGCAAGATCTCAGAGGTGAGACGTATTGCACTTGGCCCTAAAAGAGATGATAACACAAGAGGTGGAATGACTGTGTGAGACGTCAGTTGAGTCGAGTCTTGCATGGTCATGGACAACTTGTCGACAAGGTAGAGTTTCCTCGAACGGTAGCCCGACGGAAGGGGACCGGTTCTTGAGAAGCAGCATTAGCACGTGCTGGATGACCGCACAAGTTAGCGCAAAGGCTTGCCAGCGGGGCTAGCTACCCACCTGGCAAGGGCGGCCGCCTAACAAGCTAAAGGAGTCCAGGATGGCTCTGGGAGTCGGTGACCAAATCATATAGATGAGTCGGCATGGCGGCAATCCGCGTGTGTGCCTTTGGATGGAGTTGAGTTGTTGAATGCGTGTACAGTTGGAATACAATGTTTGGTCCTAAGATATGGCATCAACATAGGCGACGTGCTTCGGCACGAGATGTGGCATCGAGTCTAATGTTGTCAGCATATAAGTTGCATAATTTGGATGTGAGTTGTCCTGAGTCTAAGTTAGGAAAGGCCGCAAGGCAAAGTTGGTCGAGTGACACTTAACCCACAAGTCTTGATTTGGGTCAGTTGATGGTTTAGTAACAAAGGGCCGCGAGGCGGCGATATGGTTGAGTCGCACGTAGTTACGAGGCACGGCACAAAGGATTTGTAGCACAGTCACACAGGAATGGAGCCTCATCGCGTAGTTGCGTCTCTGATTGTGGCCGAAAGGCAAGCACGACTTGATAGGTTAACGTTGTTTGAGTCGACATTGTCGTTGCAAGCACGGGATGGTCTAGAGACACAGAATAGGCCAAGACGTCGGTCCTAAAACTGATCTTAAGGCAAGAGTAGAAAGACAATAAAAAAGGAGACTATGTTGCACAAAGTAAAGTAAACGTGTTGGTTTTGTATGGGTGGGCGAGAAGCTCATTCCACCAGTACAGTTGAGTACTGACACCCACATAGTTTTACATGTGCAGGCACAGGTAGAAGCTCGTGGCGCGGAGCTCGCTTGGATGCGTCGAGGCACGGAGTTCCTTGGCGATTCGAAGCGCGCGGCCGCATGGAGTGAAGACTTATACGGGACATAATGTATGGACATCGCCTTCCGAAGCTTCCGCTGGATCGACAAATGTATTGAGAGATGAGAGAGAGCTGAGTGATTGTAATGTGAGATGAGTGGATTTGAGTGATTGTAATCTTGGCCTTGTGCCCCATTGTAACCTTGTTTCAATATCAATAAAAGAGCTTCTTTGTATAACTTGTGTTTTGTTCTAAATTTCGCTGCTATTATTCAATGTCTCTGCTTGGGACTTCTGTGCGACGACCTCGTCGCAGCCGCTGAAATCGGCCGTTATGGAACCCGCCTTGCACGAGCGCAATCTAGGCTCGTGCGGCATCACGCCTTAGCGAGGACGATCGCTCCTACGGGAGCGGAGCGTGACATAATGGTATCAGAGCACGGCTTTACGTCCTTGGACTATCGATTGAATTCTTTAACTCCGTTGTTTTCGCAAACTCTGAATCGTTGCTTCCGCAAAGTTGATATCGTTGGTGCGCTCTCTCTCAATTGTCCCACGAGATGTCCATACAACAAGTCTAACTATTTTGCAAAACATAGGAGAACAGTTTTTGACAAGAAACAAAAGATGGTTCGCGTAAGCACGGTTGGCTAAGTCGGGCTGGGCATATACACCAAAGTTGCGTCGACTTTAGAAAAGTCGAGTGCGGGAATTGAATAGTGTCGAACAAGAATGAGTTGGACTCGATTGAGTAAAGTGAGTCGACTATCGATAGGGGTGCTATCGAGCAACGATAACGTCGATGCGATATAAGGTGAGGGTGATTGAAATTTGAGGAATCGTTCGGACGGAAAACTTGATAAAGTCGATTTTGATTCGAATGATAAGTTGAGGATTTGTTGAATGACTTCATCCCTGAGTGGTGTATGCGATAGCCTCAGGATGTCGATCGATTGATAAAGGAATGATGTGAATTGAGGAAATACGTTGGTCGATGACTTAAGATAAACGGATGAACGATACGTGAATTTGGTTTGAGGAAAATCGATGTTATGAATGATTCGAGGAATAATGATCGAGCTTGAATTTGAATGTCGAGGAGATTATCCAGTCGGACGATAGCATCATTCGCACGACTCAGAACTTGTTGCAAAGGAAGATCGTCAGGTTACGCATATCATCGATGGTATTGAGGCGTATCAAAGATCGATATGCGATAACTCGGGGGTACTCTGACTCGGCGAATGACGATCGTGCAAGTGTTATTGTTCGGTTGGATGCGATACATAGGATTTTGATCGAGATGAATGTTGGATGAAAATGATCGTGTCTTGATGGTTACGTTGATAGCCACAACGTCGACGATCTTATCTTGCGCGAGTGCAACTCCAGCCTCGCACATGCGTTGCGTCGGATTTGGGGCGATCGTTCCGCGTGAGCGCTGACATGGTGATTCATGTCGCGGGAATGATCGAACTGGGAAAATCAGGACGCGACAACTTTGATTGTCTCGACTTGTTGGCTTGATGTGAAGGTGAACTCGAGGATTTGTAGGACTTGCGATTAATGAATGAATGAAACTTGAGGATTGAGTAGGTCCAATCCGCGTATCGAAAATGAATTAGTCTGGATGCAAAACAAGAGTTACGTCCCGATGAGAATGATTATCTCGCGGGAGCGTGCATGGTGATTCGTGCCCACCGTGGATAATCTGACTCGCGTGAGATCGGGGCGCAACATATTGTTAAGTCGGACGACCTTGTGATCGATTACGTGAATTGGGATGAACGACTTAGGGAATATGAAATGTGAATTATGGTTTAGCGATGGATTATGTTGAACGTGTTCGAAGAGATAGACTATACGAAACGGCTTGATGAACGAGCGATATGTTCTTGTCAAGGATTGGTTGAACGTGAATTATCGTAGGATGGCTTTGCTGAATGACTCGAACCCCGTGTGACAAAACGTTCGGATGTGTATAGGAAATCTGTGCTCGAAGTTTAGAAATCGGAGTGATGCGAGCTTGGGTAGCAAACCCCCGTACTATCAACTTGGTTTGACCTTAGGATGGGGTCAGTGTTGATATTGTTGTTTGGGAACTATGATTCCAATACTGACGGAAAGACATAGCCTAGCGGTTAGGCAGACGTTCGAGTGTGAAGTGGTAGGATTTATGGAGGCACCACTCGTGAGTATCGGTTGACATGCATGTATATCAGGGACGCTTGAATGCGTGCACGATCCGACTCGAGTGGTGATGGCAGGATTCGCTATCACGAGGCTTGGTTGAAATGCATGTATTTTGGGGACGCCTAAGATATGTGCACGATCCATACTAAGTGATACGTTGAATCATGTGAGACTTGAGGAACGGGAAAGTATCGAGAATATCTAGATAGCGAGTTCTGAACAAAAGATTGAGGGTAGCACGAGCGTGGCTCGGATTTGAGAAATGCATAGAGGAAATGTGCGCGAGAGTTGTTGAACATTCGAGTGATAAGTCGATAAGTGTACTCAGTTAGTTTCGAGGACGAAACTTTTTCTGAGTGGTGTATGATGTAGTGCCCCGTCCCGCTCAGTCAATCGGAGGAATAGGAACGCCGACGGCGTTCGGACTTCGCCATGCAACGGCGACTGGAAGACAGCGCTCAGGTGGGGTAGTTTCGGTGAACTTGCCTCATCTTAGCCTTCACATAATAAATCGCATGTTTTCAACTTGCACAAGTAGGCTTGATAATAAAAGTGACGAATCCACATAGCTAAAGGGAATAATCCCGACGGTCGAATTGAGTTAGAATATGGAAAGGTCCAATGGTCGGCTTAGAGTTGGTGCACGGCGTGCTTTGAAAATGACACTCGATCATTCGTCTCGTGACTTGGGAGAAGGAAAGTTGGTTGAGTAGGCAAAGTTATGAACGTAGCCTAAGTCATAGGCGTCGTCCGCGTAAATGCTCGACAAAGCATACACGCTTCCATGATGCAAGGCTTGGCATAGCCTTTGCTCGTCCCTTGAGTTAAGTTGTAGGCTTGGTGAAGTTAGGCAAAGTGATGGTGGTCGACCTAAGTCATTCCAAGCACGGTCCTACGAGTTCTACGGCTGGGTATGACAACTTAGTCTTACGGTTTCAAGCCCGTCATATAGAGTAAGTCTTGGGCGGTGGCGTTGCGTAGAGTTCAAGTTGGTTTACGGCACGATGTCACGGACTTAGTGTTTTCAGGCACGGGCCACGGTTGATTCATTGAGTTTGGAAAGTGTTGTGAATAGTTGTTCTTGAGTTGAGTAAAATGATAGGGCAAGAAAGAAGAATGCTCGCGACTACGGGTCGTCGAGGCAAGATCTCAGAGGTGAGACGTATTGAACTTGGCCCTAAAAGAGATGATAACACAAGAGGTGGAATGACTGTGTGAGACGTCAGTTGAGTCGAGTCTTGCATGGTCATGGACAACTTGTCGACAAGGTAGAGTTTCCTCGAACGGTAGCCCGACGGAAGGGGACCGGTTCTTGAGAAGCAGCATTAGCACGTGCTGGATGACCGCACAAGTTAGCGCAGAGGCTTGCCAGCGGGGCTAGCTACCCACCTGGCAAGGGCGGCCGCCTAACAAGCTAAAGGAGTCCAGGATGGCTCTGGGAGTCAGTGACCAAATCATATAGATGAGTCGGCATGGCGGCAATCCGCGTGTGTGCCTTTGGATGGAGTTGAGTTGTTGAATGTGTGTACAGTTGTAATACAATGTTTGGTCCTAAGATATGGCATCAACATAGGCGACGTGCTTCGGCACGAGATGTGGCATCGAGTCTAATGTTGTCAGCATATAAGTTGCATAATTTGGATGTGAGTTGTCCTGAGTCTAAGTCAGGAAAGGCCGCAAGGCAAAGTTGGTCGAGTGACACTTAATCCACAAGTCTTGATTTGGGTCAGTTGATGATTTAGTAACAAAGGGCCGCGAGGCGGCGATATGGTTGAGTCGCACGTAGTTGCGAGGCACGGCACAAAGGATTTGTAGCACAGTCACACAGGAATGGAGCCTCATCGCGTAGTTGCGTCTCTGATTGTGGCCGAAAGGCAAGCACGACTTGATAGGTTAACGTTGTTTGAGTCGACATTGTCGTTGCAAGCACGGGATGGTCTAGAGACACAGAACATGCCACGACGTCGGTCCTAAAATTGATCTTAAGGCAAGAGTAGAAAGACAATAAAAAAGGAGACTATGTTGCACAAAGTAAAGTAAACGTGTTGGTTTTGTATGGGTGGGCGAGAAGCTCATTCCACCAGTACAGTTGAGTACTGACACCCACATAGTTTTACATGTGCAGGCACAGGTAGAAGCTCGTGGCGCGGAGCTCGCTTGGATGCGTCGAGGCACGGAGTTCCTTGGCGATTCGAAGCGCGCGGCCGCATGGAGTGAAGACTTATACGGGACATAATGTATGGACATCGCCTTCCGAAGCTTTCGCTGGATCGACAAATGTATTGAGAGCTGAGTGATTGTAATGTGAGATGAGTAGATTTGAGTGATTGTAATCTTGGCCTTGTGCCCCATTGTAACCTTGTTCCAATATCAATAAAAGAGCTTCTTTGTATAACTTGTGTTTTGTTCTAAATTCCGATGCTATTATTCAATGTCTCTGCTTGGGACTTCTGTGCGACGACCTCGTCGCAGCCGCTGAAATCGGCCGTTATGGAACCCGCCTTGCACGAGCGCAATCTAGGCTCGTGCGGCATCACGCCTTAGCGAGGACGATCGCTCCTACGGGAGCGGGGCGTGACAAGGGATAAGGGTATTTTGTGGATTTTTAAAAATTTAGGTATCAAGTTGAAAAAAAAAAGTTGAGGTATTAAGTTGTTGAGTAAAAAAGTTTATGGTATCAACTTAAAAAAACGGAATAGTTGAGGGTATCAAAGTGCAATTTAGCCTATATTTTTATTAATATATCAACATTGGGACTTTAGGATACGTGTAAACGATAAATTAGGAGTTTTTATAAAGGCACTACAAAGCTATTCAGGGCTGTACAATTTTTTATTGCAAGTTTGCCAGTCAAAAGAATTGCTAGGGGCACTGCCCACTACATATTATAAAAGTCATCTTTTTCTTCTTCTCTTCCAAATTTCAAATATGGTTTACAATTCATGTTCATGCCTAAATTTCATCCTCTAGTAATTAAATTTTGGTTTAAGATTCATTTTGGACGGATTTTTGAAGTTTCAAATCCATTTTACTTTGTTAATTTGCCCACAATCACGACGAGACCATGATAAAATGTTAAAAAAAATTAAAATCCTTTCTATAGTCAGGACTCAAAAAATTTTGACAGTCCAAACTGTTGTTAGGACTGTCAAAATTTTGGACAGTCTTTTATATAATCTAATACCAAATAAAACAAAAAAAAAACTATCAATTTTTTTGATAGTCTTGTATATAGACAAGATTATCAAAAAAATGACAGTCCTAGTCTGATTTTTTTAGAGCAACATGTGTAAGATTTACATGACCGTTAAAATTTTTGATAGTGATAACGTAACTATGTACAATATTGTCAAAAATTTATATAGTCCTATTTCGTCTCCGTCATGACTGGCGGCGGATTTTCGAAGTTCAAAATTCTAAAATGGGTTCGCAACTTTAGAATTTCGGCCAAAATGAATTCCAAACCAATTTTTAGTTAGTACGATGTAAAATTTATGATTGATTGATTTTTTGAAAATGGAAGAGATGAAGAAAGAAGTTTAGGTTGTTGAAGTGAGAGAAAGAGAAAAATATTTGAGGAAAGGAAGAGTAAAAATTAGAATATTGAACTTAAATTTTAGAAAAAAAAAAATAGACAGTCCTAATTTTTAATAGCCCTGAATAATTGTTTTTTAAAACTGAACTAATCTCGAATAGCTTGTAGTGCTTCTGTAAATTCTTTAAAATCGATATCCATCTATGGTTCAGCCTACAATGGTGGGCCCACCAAATAACTATACGTTCCCGATGCGACAGTAACTTTTGTGCTGAAACGGACGGATCAGTAGGGCGAGGGCCCACTTGACGGAGACGTTTAGGCGGGTGGGTGGGCAAAATGGTAATTTCGTTAATTTGTTTGTATTTTTCATGCAATTAAAATGGCATTAACTCCCATTGATTTGGAAGTAATAAAAACAAATACTGTTTGTGAATTTAGGTGTTTTACATATCTGGAAAGACATGCATTTGGTCAAAATTCATTTAAATTGCCTTTTTCAATTATTTTCGTAAATTTGAGATTTATGCAAGAACTGTAGTACTCATCTTCCCATACGAAAAATTAAAGAATTAACGAAAAATTAAAGAATTCTAGGTTAATGGTGGAATTAATTATTCCAATAATCATAGTTGTATGAAACAAAATGTCATACATACGAGTAATGCTATGACTACAACCAAAGGATTACAACTTGTCACGTGGTCGGTCTCCATTGGAGGGAAGAGGGGAGAGGTGGGGCCGGATATGACTATGTTAGTAGGAGGGTAGAGTAGGTTGTAAGAAGGTTGTAAAGATTTAGTAGTAAACTTAGCATTATTTTTTCTACATTATATATGTGCTATGTGTTACAAGGACATAACTAGACATAATAACCGATGTGACACCTATTTTTTTGTTTTTAGTGTATTTTAGAATATCTAGGTAGGGGTGAGTATTAATAGGTTTTAGACCGAAAATCGAATCGAATAAGAAATTCGGTTTGATTTAAATTTAGTTAGGGTCGGATTCAGTTTCAGAATACCCGAAATTCGATTTTCGGTTTCAGGTTCAGTTATTGGCTTCGAATTCGGTTTTAAAACGAAAACCGAATAGGTATTAGTAGGTGCATCAATACCCTTACCAAAATATCCTCAGTATAAATATTATTTTTCTTTCTCTCTCTCTCCTCTCATTTTAATTCACCGATCTATCTCTCTTCTCCCAGATCTACCAACTGGAAGTTAACCTTGAGGATCTTCAGCACCCAGTTCCCCTTCCTCCTGGCGTCGACGAACGCCACTTCGGAGGGGTCCGCCCTGGGGATCGTCGAGGCGCTGACATGGACGGTCGACATGTGGTGGTAGTGGTAGCCACCAGTGGATGACATGGCGGGCGACGAAGGAAGCTCACGCGTGAAGCGGACTATGCCCATTTCTTTTGTGTTCTCCTGAAGGAAAGAAGGGAGCTCTACGAAGGCTTTGCTTTAGTCCCCCATCCAGGTCCTCGTCGACCCTTCCCGTGCGTCACCAACCGGCCGACAATGGACTTCCTCTCTTAACAAAAGCCAGAATAACATCACAAACTGAACAAGCAACTTTTTCCATCTTCTCGAGGAACAATGTCCTCACAAATTATTGAGAAAAAATTAGAAGAAGAAGAAGAAGAAGAAGAAGAGAGAGAGAGAGAGATCATGCTTCATCATGCCAAAATTCTTCCAGATCTTCGAATCTCTTGAAGACTATGCTTCTTCAAAAAAATTGCAAAAATCGAATAAACCAAATATCAAACCAGTTATTTTGGTTCGGTTTAAGTTCGATTTTTACTTAATTCGGTTCAGTTTCGATTTCAATTTTTTGAACTCGGCGTATTCGATTTTTGGAAATTCGATTCGGTTTGAACCGAATAAACTGAATGATTACCCATATATCTACTTAGTGTGATATATGTCTGACATAATATACTGGGGTTGACCCATTAGTAACAAGTGGACCTAAGTCAACTGCAAGATAAGTTAAAAGAACATGCAAAATCAGAGAATCGACAGAATAAGCATCTAATCGGGAAGATTTTGACATGACCATTTTAATATGGATTTTTCTAAGGGCACCACACATATTACTAGGGGCTATCCCAAAATTTTTGAAAAAAACTACAAGTTTGCCATCAAAATTGTTTACTTGGGACTAGCCCAAAGAATGATATAAATACCAACTTCATTTTATTTCACAACTCTTCTTCTCTTCCTCTACTCTTTTTTTCTCCTCAAAATTTCTAAGTCATAAAATTGTAAACCCTAACCCAAATTTTCTCTAAACCAAGCCATTGTGAAGATTTTGGGTGCAAATTTTAGTTATAGTGTCATCGACTTCTTCCGTTAATGGGTATGTCATCTAATTAATATATTTGTAGACTTTCCAACAATAATTTCACATATAAATTATGATTTATATGTGTTTAATTTAGAAAAAAGGAACATGGAAGAACCCGGGTCATCGAATGTAGTAGACTCTCGTCCCGCTATGTCCGAAGAACACATTTTTGCTTCGGATGCACTCTTGGTAAGTAAATTTTAACATTCATGTCGGGTAAAATTTGGGGTTGTGACACACAGGACTGCCACTACTCTGGCAGTCCACCTCTAAATACAGGACTGCAAAAACCGCGACAGTCCTTTAGACCAGAAGGACTGCCAGAGTGGTGGCAGTCCTGATTATTGCAAGGACTACCTTTCCCTCTGCAGTCCTACATTTTGGCAGCAGTTTGCACATTTTTGGTGTTGTGTTATTTAGCTTTATTAGCTTTAAGTTATATTGTAGGACTTATCATCTTCCGGTATCGAGGTAGCTGCTCCAATTGGCGTCGATGTAGGCCATTTATTCTGGACCGATATGTGGTTTGAATCAAGCGAACGTGCGCTAAATTGGTGCCGATAAGTTGGACGGGCAAATAACATAGTTCTTATGATATCTAGATCGGCCCGAAACCGTCCGGGACAACAAACTACGGTGGTTTCATGTGAACGAGGTGGTGTGTTCAGAAGCCATAAGAAAGATAAAGTTATCCAAAGTAAAGTTTCAAAAAGAAATATTGGAACGAGAAAATGTGGTTGTCCATTCAAAATCTATATTGGAAACGATGAAGAAGCGAAGTGGACAGTCCAAGTCAAGAATGGAATCCACAACCACGAGATGCCGAAACACTATTGGGTCATCCGTATGTCGGATGGTTGAACAATACGGAGAAGAAGATAGTCGAAGACTTGTCCACTTCCGGAGTTGCACCGAGACAAATACATTCCGTTATACGACATGAAGATGAGAAGAACAAGTCTACAATGAAGTCAATATACAACGCCCTATCTTCTTCTAACGTCATTCAGTCGAAATCGAGAATGGCGATACAAGAAGTGCTGAAGTTGCTTGGAGATAATCATTATGTTGAGCACCATAGAAGACATCCCCAGAGCAATGAAGTCATTTCCGATGTGCGCTCCTCCGGCGGAGCACAGACAAACTAATCTATGTACTATAGGTCAAATCATAGATCACTTTGTCATACTAAGGATGATCGGTCATTCTCTGATTCCTCCACCTACAACAGTTTGGTACAAACTAGCACCGGGAGAAGCGAAGTCCTGGATCGAACCTTTTGATCATCAAATCAATCTTGTAGGAAACTGTTGAAGATGGAGGAGCCAAGAGACTTACCGGTTGGCCAATACGACGTCGAAATCGACTGATACGTCTACGACTGAAATGAAGTTTTCATATTTTGTATATGGATGACCCATTTTATAAACATTAAAGTATATCATTTTAAAATGTGAAGTCAAATATATGTTTTTTGTTTTTTTACTTTTTCATGTCTGCTATACGTGTAAAAAAATATCTATTTGTGTGCAATATGTGTATCTCTGTGCAAAATATATCAACATCAATTATCCTCATAGTTTTGATCAAGACTGCTAGACGACTGGCAGTCTTTATTCACATTAGGACTGCCAGTGGCCTGGCAGTCCTGATCAAAATTCACTCACAGTTAGTTTTGATTAGGACTGTTAGACCAATGGCAGTCCTTATTCACATTAGGACTGCCAGTGGCATGGCAGTCCTGATCAAAACTCACTCACAGTTAGTTTTGATCAGGACTGCCAGACCACTGGAAGTCCTTGTTCACATTAGGACTGCCAGTGGCCTGGCAGTCCTGATCAAAACTCACTCACAGTGAGTTTTGATCAGGACTGCCAGACCACTGGAGAATAAATTTTGGATCCCTCATTATAACTTCCGGATTAGGAGGTATAGTTGTAGGATTTAGATGTGGTTCTGCTTCGATATTTAAAGTATCATTGCTACTCTGTCCTTCTTCAATGGTACGAACGAAGAGGGGTTCTGTATCGCTATCTGATGAGCCTGAATCAGAACTCTCAGCATGTTTCCATTTGAAGAAGTCAATTGCTTTAGCATGCTGTTCATAATAAGTATATACAGGTTCACTGTCAATATCTCCTGACAGTTCCTGTTGTTGTAATTAGGACTGCAATTGATCTGGCAGTCCTGATCAAAACTCATTCACAGTGAGTTTTGATCAGGACTGCCAGACCACTGGCAGTCCATATTCATATTAGGACTGCCAGTGGTCTGGCAGTCCTGATCAAAACTCACTGTGAGTGAGTTTTGATCAGGACTGCCAGATCACTGGCAGTCCTTATTCGACAGTGTCCACAAACATCCATAACATAACATCCAAATTCGACAGTGTCGTCGACACAAATACAAACATCCAAAATACACCAAAAAAAATAAAACATAATGTAGCCAACAAGTTAAACATCAAAATTTAAACATCCATGTATCCAAAATACAATTTTCATAATACAAAACATAATCTAGCTGTTATCATGTCGGGCCTTCGTACGCGCCTCCCGATTTTGCATGAAAGGAAATTCGATAGTGTCGTCGATGTGCTCCAACTGGTTCGCGATATTGACACGTTTCTCGTTCTGGCAGCCCGATCGGAGGGATTTTGCCAAAGCCTTCACCCGAGTAGCCTGTAAATGACAAAACGTCAATTAAGTCTACAAATTTAAAAATATTTACAAACTATAATTTATAAACTTACCATCTTGACCAATGAAGCATACAAGACATTTTTGGAAGGCAGATGTCCTAGAGCTCCAACAGCAACGGGCCCTGGATTGATAGGGTTCGACAACTTAGGATGTCCGACTGCCAAGTAGTACGACATGTATTCGTCGCTGTAGTCGTGCATCTCCTTCACCGGTTGTCGAAGTTCTTCCCCAAGCAAATATCGTTGCCACTCGGAGTAGTAGTCGGTCACCCGGTCGAAATAGGGCGGCTTGTAGTTCAAAGGTTGGGTCCCGCACGGAGGCTCCAATAACCTTAATGTGCGTTGCGGCACAGTTTGTACGAGGCCAAACTGACGAAGTACTCTATCAGGCATGTAAGGCTCCGTAATATCATAGCATTTGATCATACCATGAAATAGAGATACTGGTTGCAGATGGCGATTTAACTGCCGAAAATCTCGGTATGGGTGCCAAACTATCTGTAGGACAAAAGTTAAAAGAAAATAGTCAACAAATAAACATACCAAGAAAATAGTCAACGCTATCTACGCGCTATCTACTAACCTCTTCTGGCACCAAATTATCCAGAGCATCACGAATGGAAACCATCGTTTCATGATTTTTAGTTTCCAGCTGAGTTGGCTTCCATCGACACACTCTAGGAAGGTACTCATCATAGCGTGGGTTCATCTCACCCCGCTTGAGCATCGGAAAGTGCTCGTATATCCATGCCTATACAATTTGTAAATGAATAGTCATTAAATTAACAACAAAATCTAGCTAGTCTATTAGTTTAAAAGGTTAGAAATTTTCTTACATGGAGTAGAGTCTGGCATCCCACCATGGTCTTGGTTCCGACACGGGATGCTATACCAAGTTCGCGGTAAAGATTAGCAAGTATACCGCTGCCCCAGGATATGGCTCCTACGTCGTCTATAACAGATAGGTTCACAAGATACCTAGCATGTATAGAGGTTCCCGACTTGTCTGGAATGACGACCGATCCAAGTATGAAGAGCATGTATGTCCGGGCCACCCTCTCAACGGTTTCATCATCCGCCTCATGCGGGCCTTTGAAATTCTCCACCAACCATGACAGAGGAATTCTGTAAGACTTCTTGAAGCCCGGCATGGTTGTATATGTAGTGGCCATAGGACTGCATGACAATATAGGGTTAGTATTATAGGGTTAGTATTTGTAAATAATGGATGTAAATAAAAATAGACAGTTTTCCTTAAGGACTGCCATGTTCCTGGCAGTCCATCATTCTTTTAGGACTGCAAAAGAGATGGCAATCCTGTTTTATAAAAGGACTGCCTGGCTTCCTGCAGTCCTGTTTTATAATAGGATTGCCTGGAACATGGCAGTCCACTTTGGCAGTAGGACTGCCCGTTCTTCGGCAGTCCTCAGAGATGACGCCCACGAGCAGCAGCCGAACGGCCATTTCATGTTCTAGGGTTAGGTTTAAACGAAAAAACGGAGATTTTCTGAGTTCGAAAAGTACTTTCACAAACAAAAAATTGTTCTAACCTAATTTATCATAAAATTTAAGAGATTTTGAAAAAGATTCTTTGAATTGTAAAATAAAATATACAAAAATTAGGGAAAACATACCTAGCTTGTGATGAGGGTTTCATCTTTGGTGCCATTGATGAGATTTGAAGAAATATAAAAGAAAACTAGGGTTAGGAGTTTGGATTGGAGTTGTGGAGAATGATAGTAGGGTTTTGGAGTTTTTGAAGAGAGAGAAATGTTTTAAGGATATGAAATGAAAGAGAGGGTTTGAGGGGTGGGATAGCCCAAAGTAATTTTTGGGCTGTCCCCGGTAAAAGTTTCTCAAACTTGGGCTGTCCCCTAGTAAGTGATAGCCCCAAGTAAAATGGGGTATCCCCTTAGAAAAACCCTTTAATATACTTCGAGTCACACTATGTTTTAACTAAAAGAACTTTTTGCACAATTCATGTATTTATGCTTTTATGACCATAAATTGTTTATTGTTTTTCATTTAAGTTAACCTCCACCTAAAATGACGTCATGTTTTCTATTTTCTTTAGAAAAAATAAGGCATGTTAGCCTATTTTCTTTGTCCTTCCCGGTTTAACTAAAATAAGGCACGAAGCTACCAAAATTAGGAGCTTCTATGGACATCTTTGATCCTGACAAACTTAAGTAGGGCCATATCTATGTCTTTTGTTTGTTACATGACAACTAATGTATTGTTCTTTATAAACGAGTCTTTTACTTACTCATGGACTAAAAAGCTTATGTAGGTCGTCCCTTTTGGAACCATTTACCGGCTTCGATTATTGAATATCCCTACTGCAGAGAGAAGTTTTCTTACTACTTGGTCTCTCATTAAGAGCTTATTCGGTTGGAAGTAGCACAATTAGCTATAGGACCGAACTCCACACTGTAGAATAGCCGTGGACAAGCACCTTTAAAAAATTACATGTAGCTAGATTCCACCTTAAGAAAGAGTAAGGTTATGAAAGAAAGCCTTCGCCTATAGCTTCTATCTCTACTTAGCAGCCAAAATAAAGTGTCCCTTTGACACAATAAATAACTTCATGCTAGTACAAAAGTAAACAACCATGTATGCTCCTTTGATCGTTGTTCACATCTGGTTCTCCCTTTAAGTGGTACGAGAGCTTTGGAACAACAACTACCCCATCTTGCCCTTAAAATGAAATAGCACAACCTTGCTAGGGTAATTGTCATGTCTCGATTCCGTAAAATCGATAGTCGTCTCTCGGGCGTTATGCCGTACGAACCTAAGTTGTGATCGCACAAGACAGTCATAAGGTTATCTGAAACACAAAATCAAATAGAGTACGCAAAAAAATTGAACAACACATTTAAAATGGAAGGAACTTTTCTTCTCATTGATAATAAAACATCTTTACATGACTCCATTACAATCATTGTCGCGCGGGCTTACAACATGAATCGATTACAAAATGAACGCTGATGAGATATACGTTCCATACATTACATCTCCATTTATAAGCAAAATATTCAAAAGACCTGATATCATGGGGAGTTGAGACATCTTTTCTTCTGGACTGAATGTGGAGTCTTCAAAAAGACCAAAACAAGCCTTCAATACACGGACGAGGCTTCAAAAGTACTTGTGTCGCCTTGAGTTTAGTTGGAACACCCTTCTTGGTTCGGGGTACCTGTGGAGAACGAGGATCAATACGTTCACATGTACTGGTGCGTGGCTAATTAAGTACCACACTCTCATTTGGTTGAAGAAATCATATGACTTAATTTGTGATCTTTCTAGCCATCCTAATAAATTTCAGACAAGCATATGATAGGCATAATATAAATTACTCTGGAACTTACCCACGACAGAGTGTGCCGTACAATGTGAGACTTACCATGTTCTTCCATGTCAATTATTATCATTTACTAGCATATTGTGTGCAATTTTTTATATGAAGGTCACTGACACCACAAGCCATCCTGGACTTACAACTTTGTTAGACGGGACCCTTTCAACGCAAGTAGCGAGTACCGCTGAAAGTCCCTGCATAACCCGTGCTAACATTCCGCACAGCTATACCGTGTTTCCTCCTAGGCCGAATCGGTCCCGTGGCCCCGGGGTGCTGTTCGAGGAAACTTTTACCTTGTGCACAAGTTGTCCATGATCGTGCTAGACTAATTTAGTTACTCAAGCATGGTCCACATTAAGACTTAACCATTTTTATCGTGTCCCGCCTTGTTGTGGCATCATTTAATCAACAAGTCTATCTTTTGTTTAACACAGTTCTATATCATGAATCACATAACAAGCTTATAGCAGTTTTATAGAATAAGCAGATGTGTCCCTGCCTTTGCATCTAACATTTCATTCTCAACGATGCTATTGATAGATTTAAGAAGTAAGGGGGTCAAGGGGGAGAAGGGCCAGTCATTCACCTTGATTTTGCTTGAGACGGGAGATTGATTGGCTGCGCTAGACGACGCCTATGCGATCACCTAAAATCGCATAAGCAACTGATTAGAACACTGTTCCATTCAAGGAGTTTGATACGAATGCGAAGTTCGAAAACGCAAGCCATGAAAACCATCGAAAACATTCACGAAAACGCATTCACGAAAACCAAAGCCAAAGAGCAAGTACGGTATGAAAAGCAGAGCAACATGAGGTCTCTTCCGACTCGGCCGCAGAGTCTATTCTCGAGGTACAACCCACTGAATATGGGACTTGATTCTGAAGAAGCCTTTCCATAACGAAAAAAGGATCTTAATTCGATCGTTTCCATTCGACTGATTCACTCGATCCCGATCTATCGGTTCCGACTGAATCGGTAGCGACTGTGTTCTTTTCTCGCACACTCCGTAGACGAAAACATGACACTACACCATAACCAACTAAGAAAAAGTTTCGTCCTTGAAACTTAAGAATAGAACCTACCTCTAAGAAAACAATGAAAAAAAATTTCTCCTTCATTTCTGATTCGAGTTTCCATGTCGATTCCTCGAATGGTTTCTCCAGAGTACGCGGACGAGAGGAACAGAGCAATTTTGAAGCAATTTATCCTTGAGCTCCAAGATCTGCATTGGTTCTTCTATGTACGATAAGTCTGCCTTCAGATCTAGCTATCCCAAATCTACTACATGGCCCAGATCGTGCACATACTTCCGTAGTTGCGAGACGTGGAAAATATCATGCACATCTGACAATGTTGGTGGTAATGCGGTTTGATAAGGTACTGGGACGACTCGCTTCAATATTTCGAAGGGACCGACAAATCATGGACTCAGCTTCCCTTTTGCTCCAAATCTTGTGATTCCTCGCATGGGCGTTAGCTTCAGAAACATATGGTCGCCTTCCAGGAATTCAAAGGGTCTTCGGTGTCACGCCTCGATTCCGCAGTCATTTCACTCGCATTTAACTCTTGGAATCGATCGTCCTCGCTTGGGCGTGATGCCGTAGAAGTTTGGTATTGCACTTGTACAAGACAAAGACGATATATAATTGATAATCTCCAAATAGAAATACATCGCAGTGGCAGAAGCAGACAAATTAAAGATAATGAGGACGTTCTTACTCATTGAATAGAACACATTATTTGAATTGTAGCAGCGAAAATAAGCAAAAAACTTGAAGTCACACAGATATATGTAGAAGTAAGCTGCCTTTATTGATAATTGAAAATAGAGTACAGGACTTGTAATGGAATACAAAGTTTAGAACGCATCTCACTTTACATTGATAGCCATCTATACAAATGTCATAAAGCTTATATTTGATACTTTGATACATTGGATTACAACTCGACATACCGACTTGGCTTACAACTCACTAGTACAACTGATTACAATGTTCCATACATTATGCCCATTATAGACAGAAGATATCATCTTTTGGAAGGAGAGATTTTGCATGCTCAACAAATCTTCGATGCCGCAGGACCAATCAAGCAAATCTTCTTGTACAGAACTTTCCAAGCACAAGCACCTAAAAAGATTGTCCACAACGTGGGTCAGTACATCATCTATGTACTGGCGAGCAGAATCCAACCCACTCGTCTAAACCGACACTAAGCGGTCAATTTTAGTAAGCATTCATTAGAGTGATCTTTCTAGTTGGGGCCTAGCTTCAGTTTACAGTTCATGGGCAATATTCATAGTAACGCATGTAAACATGTTCTAGCAGTGTCCATATGAAGGCATCTCTTAATCAGCGTTTGAGTTAACATGCATTGAACAGGTTATAGCAATCTTGTAAAGGCATCGTTTAGCATATATGTCATGATTGAGCAGTGTTCATTGCGAGGCAACATTGTAGCATTCTGGTATTATCATGTTAAGTAGTATATAATATTTCTTGTGAAGGCAACTCTTAGCAAGACAACACTTTTAGCATATTGAATTTCACATGTTAGGCAGGTTCTCATAGTGAAAGGCAACATCACAGCATCATTTTGTTTAGCATGTTAAGCAGGCAAGATAAACCAACATATATTGAATATGTCACATTTAAGTGATTTTTTACCGATAGCCGACTCCTCGTACCTGCATCGAATACAGATTAGCAGATATACTTACTCTGCCTGCACTAAATATTCATTAGCGTGCATACTGACTACATGACCACTGGTGTTAGTACACCATTTAGGACGTTGCCATATAGCACTTCAACGGTAATTGACGCGTCATTTCACCAGATTGCGAGCTCGAATGAAATGTCCCAATACCACGTACCCTTAAAGTACGTTTACACTTCCCCCATGGTTGGATCGGTCCCCCTAACGTTCCGGGGTACCGTCCGAGGAAGCAGTCACCCCCTTGTATACAAGTTGTCCATGACCATGTGAATGCGTGTCCGACTCGATCGTGAACGTAAACGCATGGTAAAAATATTATAAGTGAGTAAGGTAAACAGTGCATTGTTTCATCTCATCTTATCCACGTCGTCTTCAACGACTTATCATTTCCATCGTTACCAACATTTCCACTTGGTGATCTCGACGATTCCAAACCCCATCATTTCTCATTCATTGATTCATTGCAACAGCTCTCATAACATTCCTTTCAACGAGTAACAAACCACATTCATTCATTTCGTAGGGACATTTATTCATTCTTTCATTGCTTATAAGAAACATGCAACATTTATATCTTTGCAACAGTTATACAGAGTGTATATGATTCAAGTGTTTCATTGAGTTCATTGGGTTGATAGCGTAGCTAGTTTATTTATCATTCTATCATTCACAAGTCATCTTATTGATCAAGTGATAAGCATAAGGGACATTATCGATTCATTTTATGGCATCAATTCACATTAGCAGTTCCAGTGTGATTCATTCAGCAGTTCAATATTCATGTGTTGTTCATTTCAATATTAGGCAACATAAGTATCTCTATTATCCAGCAACTAAAACATGGACATTTAGGGGCAAGTCATAGCATCGCAATACTCTATTTTATTAAGCATGAAGGCGTAGGAAGGAGGGAGGACTGTTCCACTCACTTGCATAAAAGGTCTTCCTTTTTCGATTGCACATATTCCCACTAAGCGTAGCTCCATCAGCGAGTCACGTTCCAATATCCATTCCGTCTAGCTAGCTAAGAGAGACTGCATCAGTCTCAATTCTCTTTATTTTCAACATAAGTCACGGTCCACATTCTGATCGCATCCAACAAGCCAACCAAATGCCTCGCGCGGAGCGGGGCATTACATAATATATCACTCAGAAAATGTTTCGTCATCGAAACTTATGGGAACAACTCATTCTACTAATTCACTTGGTCACAACAAGTTACTTATTCAGCTTCTATTCAATATCCATTTGAGCACACTCGGCCATCTCAAAATTACTATCTAATTGTACTACTTAACTCATCAATGATTCAATCCGTCGTTCTCTTTTCCAAAGTATTTGTACTTATTGATTCACCAACATTCTTCCAGCATTGTTATCTTCGTCGCAGCCTACCACTTCGTTTGGATTCATACACATATCTTAGGCGTCCCCAAAACATATGCATTCAGCCAAAGTCCGTGCTAGTACGATTCAATAAGCTCCCTCTACAGTGTTATCTCTGTCGCAGCTATCACTTCGGTTGGATCCATACACGTACTTTAGGCGTATCCAAAATATATGTACTTAAGCCAACTTCTATGTTAGTGCGATTCGATAAGCCACGATTGTAACTCTTTTCCCCAAATTCGACTTAGCATCATTTCAATTGACTAATTACTTCCCACAATCGCTATCTTTCCAGCCACAACACTCGACATCATGGATAACTCAGATAAGTTCCTTATCCAAGCATAATAATTCTAACATTCAAGCCAAGGGTCTAACTTAGAGTTAACCATACTAAGAGTTCACAACATGCAATTCTATCCCCTTCCAAATCCAATGACATTTCTCACCGAGGCAATTCATCTTTTCTAAAAGATACAATCCGAAGTCATCCACTATCGATTACCCGAGCAAAAGGTACAATTCTATGCGACAGTCAAGGTTAACCCAGCTACCCGACTTTAGATACCGATCTAACATTTTCGTCATGAGCAGTCAATTCCATCTCATGGAATAATTCACTACTCGATACATACAACTTAAGTCTCATCCCACGATTCCAGTTCCCGCTAAGGCCGACATATTACTTCATAAGGGTCAAACATCTCTAAGGCACCAGTTGAAGCATATACTTCCTTAGGTAATACTCATCACAATCTCTCGTTCAATACCAAAAGCTTATTCTACGGGTCGCCAACGGTCACCCCTGTAACACCAGTTTTCCAGAAGAGGGTAATTTTGAAATTTTGTAATTATAATTATTATTTAATGATATTTATTTCATATTATGATTTTTAGTGATTTTTAATTATTTTTAAACTATTTAAATTCATGACTTGTGATTTTTGGTGTTTTGCTAGTGAACAGTAGAGACTGCCTACCCTAGAGCCTAGCCATGTGATTAGGGTATTTAGACATTTTTGGGGTTATTTGATTTTATTATAATTTATTTGAATTTATAGGAATTTTTAGAATTTATTTTGGAATTGTTTGAATGAGGGTTGATTAGGTTGACTTTGACTAGCAATGACCATGGTCGACCAACCTAGGAGCTAACCCTAGTTGAGTTTGGACTTGGTTAGGTTATGCAACCCTAGTTAGACTAGAGTTGACCTATGGTTTGATTATTTGACTCAAGTTAGGATTTAAGTCATAAGGCATGACTTGTGGTTGCACCTTAATCAATAACTTAGCCTTAAAGGCCATAGGCCCACACCACTAGCTAAACCCTAACCCTAACAAGTCTTGGCCAGCCACTACACCCATTGAGAATCCCTCCCTAGAAGTATCCTCTTAGAATTTAGGGCTAGCCTCTTAGGAAGAACAAAGTTTTGGAAGAGGTGAGCCTCCATCTTCAAAAATCCCTAGAAAATTTATTTTACCTCCTTTTTAATCCAAACAAATTGCAATAGGTTCTAATTATTGTTTTATTGCTGTTGGAATTTGTTGTTCTCAGTTTTCTATCAATTTAAAGGAGTTTGGTGGCTTTTGGAATCCTCATTGGAAGGGGTTTTTGTGTTGGAGAACACCAATAGGTAAATCAATGTAAACACCATTAAAATTCTAGTTTTTTTGCATGTAGACCTAGCCCTAAGTGTCCTGGTCCTGTAGGTATTCCTAGACCTAGGTTTTGTGTCCATTTCGTGTCCTAAATGGACACGTATCAGCCTATAGACATAGGTGTTTGATGAAATGTCCCAAAGGATATTTTGACCTGATTTTAGGAAACTTTTTGAATAGAAATTTAGGGTTTGTTGTTGCTTATCATTTTCTGTGGGACTGAGCTTGTAATTGTGTCGTGTCGTGTCGAGATCTGGACACGAACACGCTGTTCTGGCACGGTGTACATTGTCCTGCTACTCGGGGGCAATTACTCCCTGTACACGACACGTGGACACCTAGGAATTGACACAGCCCTAGGGGCAGACACTGACACGAGGTCCTCAAAGTTTAAGACACTCTCGTATCGTGTCGGACACGCACGAACGTGTGCACTGCGCGTGCACAGTGCGCACGGCTGTCACTTTTGGGCACTGATACGGCCTTCGTGTCGTGTCTAGACACAGCGTGGACATCTCGTGTTGACACGAGTGTGTAGCCCTAGTGTGGGCGTACACGTGTGCACGAGTACGTGTTCCAATTCGTGTCGTGTCGTGTCCTAGACCCTCTGGAACACGTGCACGACACTGTGCTGTTTAGTTGTGTCTGTGTTGTGCTCGATTGGGTTTTTCCTTGGTTTGGACACATCTGTGTCCTCGTGGTGGGACACATTTACACTATATGGCATGTATAAACACCCTAACATAATTACCAACCTATAAATTACCACATTGATGTGTTTTGATTCTTCGAAATTGAAGTTTCCTGTTAGGACTGATACATAGTGTTAGTTCCTAATTTCTTGATGTTTATTTCCCTTTCAAGCTGTTTAACTAATGATGTGTATACATGACATGATGTCTGGATAATAGTTGCATGACTGGGTTTGTGCTGGATTGCAAGATTTGGTTGGTATTGATTCGAAATGGGGTGAACCTGCCTATATCCTGATACCTGTACTGTCAGTTGGGTTTTGGGAGTTTAAATATTTCAACTGTTTGATTGAGGGTTTAATTTGAATGTAGGTTCACCCACATACACCTGAAATTAGCTAATGTTAGGTTGTGATTAACATGGACTTCCTTGTTTTCGAAATTGGCATTTAGTTAGATTAACTGTTAAGTGACTGATACATGTATCAAGACTTAAGATCCTGAACTTTTCGTTCTCTGTTTAAACCAAATTCTGGTATTTAAAGTTGACATGTTAGATTCATGCATATGTATTAATACCTGTTAGATAGGTTATACATGATAGATTAGGTTCCATGATTCTGAAATGGGCTTTTGTTTTCTTGAATGGGAAATTGAGCAATTGATTGGTTTTTTTCGAATGTGATGGTTATTACATTGATTTGAGTTTTAATCCTATATCTTGAACTATAAAAGAATGATAGATAGTTCTTCACAATCTGGAAATTGATTCCTGTTTTCGAAAACCTGAGAATTTCAATGTACATTGTCTTGTTTTCTTCCTTTCAACTGTCAACTGGAATTGAGTTTCAGGTAACTATCAAGGCATGTTTTTTCCTGTCATTGTTATTACTTTTTCCTATAACCTTGGTAGTTGGGTTTCGAGCTATGTTGAGATTGATCTATGGTTGACCCACAGATTTCAGTTGGTGCACTCGACCACTGCACACTCCTTGACACACACTTGCACATCATCCACATCACTGATTTCATTCACTGCATTCACATATTTGATTAGCTCTATATATGTATTAGAGGGTTGTGAAGGTTAGACACTTGGGAAATGGCAAGGTGTTGGGTAGTATGGTTTTGTCACTGCTGTGGTTTGCCTTGGGCTTGTGCTAGATTAGTGTGAAGTAGGTTCTTGTTGAGGAGTAGCAGTTTAGGAGATGTGCAAGACATTGAGAGTTCATGAGGAGTTGGAGGGCAGTAGACAGGAACCCTCTTGCCAGGCCTGTGATTGGCTTTTGCATTGCAGCATTGCTTGCCTTGGCTTGGCCTGGCTTTTGCAATGCAGCCACAGGGCAGTAGCAGCAGTATGCTGCAGTAGCAGCAATGGCAGGGCACTGGCCACTGGCCAGTGCCTAGAGCTTTGTGTGTAAGGGCATTGGCAAGGCTTTGAGCCTGGGTTCAATTGAGTATCAAGGAAATCCCCTCAGTGCATGAGCATAACTACCCATATGCATTAGTCCTGTTCAATATTAATATATGTATATGAGTGTTGAGAGAGATAGTGAAGGTTGTGAGTGATATAGGATAGATTTTGAGTTATATATATATATATATATATATATATATATATATATATATATTATAAGTTATAGATACAAGTGAGTTAGGAGTGAGGGGAAAAATCTGAGAGGAGAATGGTGTTCAGGAATTGGGGGTTTGATGTAATGGGATTTGGATGTAAATATATGTTCTAGGTAAGTATATATGAATGTGTGTTAAATATAGATATAGAGACTTATGTTATGACATGTACTAATGCCTAAACTAAAAACCACAATTCCTAAACTCACTCATCCACCTTGGCACACACTATTGTATCACATAATACACTCTAGAGCCACTTGACACTTTACACTACACATTGTGTTAGGTTCTTTTCTTGAGATTTCTGTCACACACACATGTACACAAACATCCCCACATGTAACTTCCCCCTATCACCCTAGGTATATATATGTATATACATATATATGTAGCCTATATGTGCATGTGTGTGTTATTATATAAAATTAGATCAATATTAATACATGTATATGTGTGAAGATGTGTAATAGCCTATGTGTTTAGCCTAGACATATAGCTTATGGCTCATAAACCTGTGTTTATGGCTTGAATGCCAGTGTAGGAGTGTGGTTGGCTTGTATAGCCTAGAAATTGGGTGTGCTTGCTAGAATAGGCTGGTTAGGTCTAGTGGGACTTGTTTGGACCTGGTTTGACTTGTAGGGTTGACCAGAGTTGACCAAGAGTTGACTTTGGTCTAGATTGACCTAGATTCATGTAGAATGTATATTAGGACTTCATTATATCATTTTAGGCTTGTTGTGACTTGTGCTGTTCTGATTAGGAGCCAGATACCTCTCCTCGGACAGTACATTTACTTCAGACATTCAGATACGAGGCGAGTACATTCTCTGATCATTTCATATCCTGCTTAGAATTATTTCCTGCATTAAATTACTTTACTTGATACTGTCACGTTGGTCACACGGATTAGTACTATATGGATCCCTTCTTGAGATGTTATCCCATCAGGGAGCATCGGGTACTCTATGTTCTGTGCGTTTCACTTACATGGCGTATCATATGCTTCTTTGGTTCTTTGATCACTTGTGACATATACCATATGATCACAGAGTCTTCTCTGAATCCTTATCCCATTTATTGGGTCTATCAGAATCCCATTTATGGGACTACTATGTACCACCCTTTGGGGGCTTATACCTTTCGGAGGCTTATCACCCTTCGGGAGCATATCACCCTTTGGGGGCTTATCACCTTTCGGAGGCTTATTATCCTTCGGGGGCTGTTACATAGAAGCATGTACGTAACATAACTTGTTTGGATCCTTGTGTATTAATTGGGGTTACGGGGGAGTATAAATAGCCATGTGAACAATTCCAAAGTAGAATAGACATGTACGTCTCTTTAGTATAGCCATGTACAAATCAAGCCGTTCACATGTCGACTTTGTGCTCTAAATCACTAGTCACTGGTAGCTCTCTACTTATAGTAGATATTTCTATTACAGTTCTCTCTCTCTGTTTACATACTGCATTTCCTTCAGTATCTATATCTTACTTTACTGCATGATTATATTTTCTAACCTGCTATGAACTGTTGAGATGTACTGTGCTCGCTCCTGTCCTGACTGGACCTGTTGAAAATATTACAGAGGACGGAGAGGAGGCCTGGGAGGATACCTTCTACGGGACAGCTCTAGCTGAGGACATCACCCCCACTGCCTTGACTAGTTTAGCTAGGCCTTATCTTATTTTCATGTTGTCTTGAGACTATTTAGCTAGATTTTACTTCTGTTCAGAGATGTGAGTTGTGTATATTCTTTCTTATTCAGTAGCTGAGATATGTACTCTGGATATTTGCTGGGATATTATCTTAGACTTTTCTATCTTCAGTATTTCCTTGAGTTCTATATCTTATCGTGTTTTCTTCTTCCTTAGTTGTGATTGAGTTCATTTACTGCTTAGTATTATATTGCTAGATGTACATTGACCTAGGACAGCGTTCTACCGCCGACATTGCGGCGTAGGCTGGACGTTGTTACGTTTTCGTACCCTCACAGTGGGTGCGGGTCGTGACACGTTTTTAGTGGTGGCCCATGCAGGTCGAGTTTATGTAGTGGTATTCGAACTAGAGTATCACTACAGCCTACAGTAGGATTAGAATATATATTTTGAAGGTACTCAATCACAGTTAGGATTCCTTGAAAGATTCCTGGGACGACCCTTGAGAATCTTGTTTAAACTTCAATTTGAATCATTTCCCTTGTTTTGTTGTTTTTACTCCTTGATTATTGAATTTGATTTTGTTGGATCGTTGTTGATTTGATTTTCCTATCGAGATGAATTTTTATGGCCTGCGTTACGGTACCTTCTGATAACATATGTTGACGGAATAACGGGGATAATAAAAACGTCTACTTGGTTATGGAACCTAGAGTTTATCGCAGCTATATTAGCTGGCGTGGCGGAAACATAGAGACCTGACTCCGGATGTACGTATCTTGGTTATGAGATTTGGAATTTCTCGCAGCTATACTAGTCGGCATAGCGAGAATTCCAGACGACATGATTATAGAGGTGCATGTCCCTGTTATGGACTCTATCATTTATCGCAGCCTTGCTTACTAGCGTGGCAAGGATTCTGAGTATCATGATTTTGGGCAGACGCATATGATTATCAGATCGTATCTTGGAAAGGTTCTTAAATATATCGTCTCTATCTTCATTCTGTTATTATAAATTGTTTTTCCATCATCAAATAATTTAGGAGTAGAGATCTTTTAGCTTTATAGAGCTTATGCATATGTAGTTCTTCTTAGTGTGACGATTTGATGACTTGTGATTAGGCCCCTTGTCTTAGGAATGATAGTATAGCCTGGCTTTAAATAGTGATTCTTGTAGCTAGTTCTCCTTTGTTGATATCTACTAGTTTTCAGCCTTGATGATTAATTTATTTTTATTTTATTTTCTTTTTCTTTCAGTATGGCACCCATGACCCGAGCCCGTCGCCTGAGAGCAGCTGCAGCTACTGAGAGTGTGCCTCCACCTCCTACTGTTCAGGAGGTAGTTATCCCTCTATCTGATCAGGGGGTGGTGGCACCTCCTGCCATTGAGGAGATGGTGGTAGCCTCACCAGAGAGTCTTCCTTTATCTCCTGTCGTTCAGGAGAGAGCTGCAGATTTGCCTGAGACCGAGAGCCCTTCCCTACCCTCTGTACTCCATACTGTACCACCCGAAGGTTTGTTACTTGACGCAGCCCAGATGTTTGGATATTTCCAAGAAAGGCTGTTGGAGTCGCAGAGAGTTCATGAGGAGTCCATGAGGGAGCAAATCCAGAGATTGCTACGTCTGCGGGACTCTGTGCTTCTAGGAGGAGAGCCTAGCTCCAAGAGGGCGAGGAGCAGTACCCAGTCCTACCCAGAGTTTGAGGAGTACCCATTTATCCAGCCTATATCATCATACCCAGCCCAGTCTCCTGTCCAGCAGAGGCCAGGTGAGCCAGAGCCTATCTGTGCCTACTGCAAGAAGTCTGGACACAAGTGGAACAACTGTAGAAAAAGACTAGGATTGTGCCTAATCTGTGGTTCTGCTGCACACTGGGTGCATCACTGCCCTGCTATACCTGCCCCAACCAAGGCCCTGCTTCCAAGAGGGAGTTCTGGTTCTCAGACCTAGCTGGAGGTGAGTTTTGACCTAACCTTAGTATTCCTTTTTGAGAATTTTGATGCATCCCTTGCTTGTATGTTTTGATACCTTGTGATTGCCTAGTACTGTAGCATGGTTGGTATAACTAGATGAGACCCTAGACTGATATTGCATGCTATGACCCCATAGGTTACACTTTTCAACTGTATGATTTAAGATAGATTCTGAGACTATGATTGCTGGGAGTTTAACCTAGAAGGCCTGCTACCATCTTAATTTCGAGGACGAAATTTTTATAAGGTGGGTAGGATTGTAACACCCAGTTTTCCAAAAGAGGGTAATTTTAAAATTTTGTAATTATAATTATTATTTAATGATATTTATTTCATATTATGATTTTTAGTGATTTTTAATTATTTTTAAACTATTTAAATTCATGACTTGTGATTTTTGGTGTTTTGCTAGTGAACAGTAGAGACTGTCTACCCTAGAACCTAGCCATGTGATTAGGGTATTTAGAAATTTTTGGGGTTATTTGATTTTATTATAATTTATTTGAATTTATAGGAATTTTTAGAATTTATTTTGGAATTGTTTGAATGAGGGTTGACTAGGTTGACTTTGACTAGCAATGACCATGGTAGACCAACCTAGGAGCTAACCCTAGTTGAGTTTGGACTTGGTTAGGTTATGCAACCCTAGTTAGACTAGAGTTGACCTATGGTTTGATTATTTGACTCAAGTTAGGATTTAAGTCATAAGGCATGACTTGTGGTTGCACCTTAATCAATAACTTAGCCTTAAAGGCCATAGGCCCACACCACTAGCTAAACCCTAACCCTAACAAGTCTTGGCCAGCCACTACACCCATTGGGAATCCCTCCCTATAAGTATCCTCTTAGAATTTAGGGCTACCTCTTAGGAAGAACAAAGTTTTGGAAGAGGTGAGCCTCCATCTTCAAAAATCCCTAGAAAATCTATTTTACCTCCTTTTTAATACAAACAAATTGCAATAGGTTCTTATTATTGTTTTATTGCTGTTGGAATTTGTTGTTCTCAGTTTTCTATCAATTTGAAGGAGTTTGGTGGCTTTTGGAATCCTCATTGGAAGAGGTTTTTGTGTTGGAGAACACCAATAGGTAAATCAATGTAAACACCATTAAAATTCTAGTTTCTTTGCATGTAGACCTAGCCCTAAGTGTCCTGGTCCTGTAGGTATTCCTAGACCTAGGTTTTGTGTCAATTTCGTGTCCTAAATGGACACGTATCAGCCAATAGACATAGGTGTTTGATGAAATGTCCCAAAGGACATTTTGACCTGATTTTAGGAAACTTTTTGAATAGAAATTTAGGGTTTGTTGTTGCTTATCATTTTCTGTGGGACTGAACTTGTAATTGTGTCGTGTCGTGTCGAGATCTGGACACGAACACGCTGTTCTGGCACAGTGCACATTGCCCTGCTACTCGGGGGCAATTACTCCATGTACACGACACGTGGACACCTAGGAATTGACACAACCCTAGGGGCGGACACTGACACGAGATCCTCAAAGTTTGAGACACTCTCGTGTCGTGTCGGACACGCACGAACGTGTGCACTGCGCGTGCACTGTGCGCGCGGCTGTCACTTTTGGGCACTGATACGGCCTTCGTGTCGTGTCTAGACACAGCGTAGACACCTCGTGTTGACACGAGTGTGTAGCCCTAGTGTGGGCGTACACGTGTGCACGAGCACGTGTTCCAATTCGTGTCGTGTCGTGTCCTAGACCCTCTGGAACACGTGCACGACACTGTGCTGTTTAGTTGTGTCTGTGTTGTGCTCGATTGGGTTTTTCCTTGGTTTGGACACATCTGTGTCCTCGTGGTGGGACACATTTACACTATATGGCATGTATAAACACCCTAACATAATTACCAACCTATAAATTACCACATTGATGTGTTTTGATTCTTCGAAATTGAAGTTTCCTGTTAGGACTGATACATAGTGTTAGTTCCTAATTTCCTGATGTTTATTTCCCTTTCAAGCTGTTTAACTAATGATGTGTATACATGACATGATGTCTGGATAATAGTAGCATGACTGGGTTTGTGCTGGATTGCAAGATTTGGTTTGTATACCTATACTGTCAGTTGGGTTTTGGGAGTTTAAATGTTTCAACTGTTTGATTGAGGGTTTAATTTGAATGTAGGTTCACCCACATACACCTGAAATTAGCTAATGTTAGGTTGTGATTAACATGGACTTCCTTGTTTTCGAAATTGGCATTTAGTTAGATTAACTGTTAAGTGACTGATACATGTATCAGGACTTAAGATCCTGAACTTTTCGTTCTCTGTTTAAACTAAATTCTGGTATTTAAAGTTGACATGTTAGATTCATGCATATGTATTAATACCTGTTAGATAGGTTATACATGATAGATTAGGTTCCATGATTCTGAAATGGGCTTTTGTTTTCTTGAATGGGAAATTGAGCATTTGATTGGTTTTTTTCGAATGTGATGGTTATTACATTGATTTGAGTTTTAATCCTATATCTTGAACTATAAAAGAATGATAGATAGTTCTTCACAATCTGGAAATTGATTCATGTTTTCGAAAACCTGAGAATTTCAATGTACATTGTCTTATTTTCTTCCTTTCAACTGTCAACTGGAATTGAGTTTCAGGTAACTATCAAGGCATGTTTTTCCTGTCATTGTTATTACTTTTTCCTATAACCTTGGTAGTTGGGTTTCCAGCTATGTTGAGATTGATCTATGGTTGACCCACAGATTTCAGTTGGTGCACTCGACCACTGCACACTCCTTGACACACACTTGCACATCATCCACATCACTGATTTCATTCACTGCATTCACATATTTGATTAGCTCTATATATGTATTAGAGGGTTGTGAAGGTTAGACACTTGGGAAATGGCAAGGTGTTGGGTAGTATGGTTTTGTCACTGCTGTGGTTTGCCTTGGGCTTGTGCTAGATTAGTGTGAAGTAGGTTCTTGTTGAGGATTAGCAGTTTAGGAGATGTGCAAGACATTGAGAGTTCATGAGGAGTTGGAGGGCAGTAGACAGGAACCCTCTTGCCAGGCCTGTGATTGGCTTTTGCATTGCAGCATTGCTTACCTTGGCTTGGCCTGGCTTTTGCAATGCAGCCATAGGGCAGTAGCAGCAGTATGCTACAGTAGCAGCAATGGCAGGGCACTGGCCACTGGCCAGTGCCTAGAGCTTTGTGTGTAAGGGCATTGGCAAGGCTTTGAGCCTGGGTTCAATTGAGTATCAAGGAAATCCCCTCAGTGCATGAGCATAACTGCCCATATGCATTAGTCCTGTTCAATATTAATATATGTATATGAGTGTTGAGAGAGATAGTGAAGGTTGTGAGTGATATAGGATAGATTTTGAGTTATATATATATATATATATATATATTATAAGTTATAGATACAAGTGAGTTAGGAGTGAGGGGAAAAATCTGAGAGGAGAATGGTGTTCAGGAATTGGGGGTTTGATGTAATGGGATTTGGATGTAAATATATGTTCTAGGTAAGTATATATGGATGTGTGTTAAATATAGATATAGAGACTTATGTTATGACATATACTAATGCCTAAACTAAAAACCACAATTCCTAAACTCACTCATCCACCTTGGCACACACTATTGTATCACATAATACACTCTAGAGCCACTTGACACTTTACACTACACATTGTGTTAGGTTCTTTTCTTGAGATTTCTGCCACACACACATGTACACAAACATCCCCACATGTAACTTCCCCCTATCACCCTAGGTATATATATGTATATACATATATATGTAGCCTATATGTGCATGTGTGTGTTATTATATAAAATTAGATCAATATTAATACATGTATATGTGTGAAGGTGTGTAATAGCCTATGTGTTTAGCCTAGACATATAGCCTATGGCTCATAAACCTGTGTTTATGGCTTGAATGCCAGTGTAGGAGTGTGGTTGGCTTGTATAGCCTAGAAATTGGGTGTGCTTGCTAGAATAGGCTGGTTAGGTCTAGTGGGACTTGTTTGGACCTGGTTTGACTTGTAGGGTTGACCAGAGTTGACCAAGAGTTGACTTTGGTCTAGATTGACCTAGATTCATGTAGAATGTATATCAGGACTTCATTATATCATTTTAGGCTTGTTGTGACTTGTGCTGTTCTGATTAGGAGCCAGATACCTCTCCTCTGACAGTACATTTACTTCAGACATTCAGATACGAGACGAGTACATTCTCTGATCATTTCATATCCTGCTTAGAATTATTTCCTGCATTAAATTACTTTACTTGATACTGTCACGTTGGTCACACGGATTAGTACTATATAGATCCCTTCTTGAGATGTTATCCCATCAGGGAGCATCGGGTACTCTATGTTCTGTGCGTTTCACTTACATGGCGTATCATATGCTTCTTTGGTTCTTTGATCACTTGTGACATATACCATATGATCACAGAGTCTTCTCTGAATCCTTATCCCATTTATTGGGTCTATCAGAATCCCCATTTATGGGACTACTATGTACCACCCTTTGGGGGCTTATCACCTTTCGGAGGCTTATCACCCTTCGGGGGCATATCACCCTTTGGGGGCTTATTGAAGAACATGTGGCAACTCTAGAGAAGGGTGAATAGAGTTTATATAGAAAATAACCAATTAAAAAATTAACTCTTTCACGAATAATAAATAATCAGAGTAAAATGCGGAAAGTAAATGAAGAGCAAGAAAGCATACGCAAGCACAGCGATTTTAACCTGGTTTCCCTCGTGGAGGACTAGTCCAGGCCTGAGAACTCTAGCTCAGGATTAAATCTACTATTTGTGAAATAGTAGTTTACAACCCGTGCCTTTACTTCAGAAGAGCACGTCAACTTCTTACAGAGGATCGCAGTGGCGATTTGCTTGGAATTGTCCAAGCGACTTCTTCAACTCTTGCACAAGAATCCTAACTGAGAGATGCTGAGCACTCAAGACTTAGGAGGCTTGTGGCTAGTAGATGGGAAGGGTATGGCTTATTTGAGCTATAAGAGAGAAGAGAAGAGAAGATTGGATGATTTGAAATGAGAGAATTCATGGCCTATTTATAGTATTTTTGTAGGCAGAATTCGGCCAGAATTCGGGTAGAAAATTTCAAATATTTGGCCGTTGGACAACTAGCAACCAGCTAACCCTAAAATTAGGGATGCTGATTTCTAGGGGACAGAGTTCGGCCCGAACTCTGTGTGGAGGCAGAGTTCGGCCCGAACTCTGTCTCCAGAGCTCAGAATGGTTCTAAGTGGCCAGTGGGTATTTTTCTGGATGGTGGAGTTAGAGGATTATTGGGTAGGCTATAGGTCAAGTCTCAAGAGCTCAGCATGACACAGTTTACATCAGTCTAGACTCAACAAAAGTGTAAAATACAGACTCAAATAACTGAGAAGCTGAGACTGAGCTGTCGTCTGACTTGAGCTTAATGTAGACGTCGTGTGTCGTATTGAATTATTACAAATATTATTTAGTCAATGTTATCAATATCTGGTTGACTGTGACTTTGTGTCAACAATCTCCCCCATATTGATAATTGACAAAATAATATATGTATATTCAATATTCATACCTGGACACAGTTGATCACAAAAACATAGCTCCCCCATAATCAATGCCAAGCAGAAATAATAGCTCCCCCGTAACTGGTGAACGGTGCCGAGCTAGAATCAATAGCTCCCCCGTAAAGAATGTATTGAACCTGTTGGCCTGATAAACAATATTTCCCAAAAGCACCAAATAGCACATACAAACAAGAATATACATATTTCTCCCCCTTTTGGCATTAACAATATAAACTGCATATGAATAATAATGATGCAACCACACCAAATAGAGAAGAAACTGTATATGAATGATCAAAAGGAGCAACTAGCATAGAATAATAAACTATGATAAGCATAAAATGTCATCACACATAACCAGAGTCATCAAACTACCAGAGTTTTAGTACAACCCAAGTACATAAATCCAAATAAAACTAAATAACTGGAAATCAGAAAACAGAAACTAGAATCATCAGCAGCAGCAGCAGATAGAAAACGCCATCTCCATCATGGAGCACGAGAAGGCCCAGCAGAGTCTGAATGATCAGTGAATGAACGGCTGGGGTCCACAATAGCGGCATCCGGATCCAGATAGCGCATGACCCAGGGGTCGTCAATACGATAACCAGCGCGACCAGGATCCCGCTCCATGGGAATGGGCATAGAGGGGTGACGAGACATGGAATACCGGATATCGTGCAGCGAGTTGCTGAGGGCACTCATCTGCAGGGTAGTCCGATAGTCCATCTGAGTCCAGCGATCGTCCTCCAATGCGAAACGATCTCTGAGCATGGTCTGAATGGAGTCAAGAGTAGCAGAAGGAGGAGGCGCATCCTGTCCAAGTGGAGGTGCGTCGGGCTCCTCATCATCAGAATGCTCAGAAGGCTCAGGAGAAGCAACGACTGCCTGAAGACGTCGTGCCTTGGAAAGGAATGCAGGAGCATGCAAGAAAGGACAATCATGGAGAGGGACAATGAACGCACGAAAAACCATAGGAAGATACAAAGGATAAACCAGGGCTCGTGGTTTCTTCCTATAGTTAATCATCCAGTCCATCATGGTACGTAGAAGATTGAACGGAATGCGATAATGAAGATGATACAAAGCAGAGATCTCAAAATATGTAACTTCATCGGTAGAGCCAGCTTTCGGCAAAATAGTGTTAAAAATAATTCGATGAAGTTCATAGAAATATGGGTTGAGGTGCTTGGCCATAAGCTTGCGAGGACTTATGTTAGGAGCACATAATTCCTCCTTGAAACTCTCAAAAGAAGTTTCACCAACAAATTGGAATTGGCGAGCTTCCACAAGCTTATCCCAAATATCGAGATCTTGGAGTGCAAGATACTCGCCCAACTCAGAAGCATCAAAAGCAATATCAATACCGGCAACCCGGGAATAGATGTGAGTGGCATCGTGAGTCAAGTTACAATAGAACATTTGTATGGCGCTACGATAAATAACAAAGTTTGAAGCCACTAACTCATTTAAGCAAAGATCTTGAAACAAAGATTCAAATTGTGAGAAAATAGTAAAATTTATGGGATGTCCCGCGAAGACCGCACGAGTCCGAAAGTCACTAAACCACTCGTTGGAGGCGTCTAGCGACACAAACAATCGGTCGTCATAAGTATTAGGGTCGCGGGAAGGAGGTGGATTGAACAACAGATGAAGGGGTAGTTGTTGTTCAACGGGTTGCTCAATGGGAGGAGGAGGATTCGAAGAGGAAGCACCCTCGGTTCGGATCCTCTTCCCACGATTGGGCAAGCGAGGAGCCATTTGCAAACAAATAGGGAACTTGAAATAGAGAGGGGGAAGGAGTTATACCTCAAATCAACAATGAACAGTGAAAGAGAATGAGGAAATAGCCCTTCTCCATGATTTTGATGAGCAATGGAGCACTTTTGAGAAAAACTAGGGTTAGGGTTTGTGAAAATATGTTTGGAGAGGTGAAGGTGGTGGAAAGAATGAAGGAGAGAGATGAAAACCCGAATATAAGAGGAGGGTTTTCTTTGGTCGGAGCAAATCTGGACCTTAGGTTTACAATTGATCAAACGGCTGTGGCTGTCCCCGATTCTGGAATATGGGAACCGAATTCGGCCCGAACTCTGTTGGGGACAGAGTTCGGCCCGAGTTCTGGATCCTTGTTCCAGAACTGAAAAACAGGCCAGAAGATGGAAAAATGGCTAAGTATGGAAAAATAAGTAAGATATGAAAGAAATAGCTTGAAAGATTCAATCAATATGAAAAATAGCAGAATAAAATTGTGAAATAGTGAATCAGCAGTAAGAAATCAAAACGAACTATATAATAAATAAGGAAATATATCATAATTCAATAGTTTGAAGTTGCCATGGGTTAGCTGCAGGGGCCGGATCCCAGCTAGCGGTAGTCCTGTGGACTAGTGCACCGTGTCGCTTAGGCTTTTACGCCTTGTTGTCAGAAGGGCCCTTTCGGCTTGTACCCATAGCAAATTTATCGTAAGAGAATCATAATATAATCGATATTTACGCAGGTGAGTTTTAATTTATGACAGCTTCATCTAAAATTCCAAGTTCACGACAAAGGAAATTGAAGCGCTCTTCGGATAATGGCTTAGTAAAGAAGTCTGCTAGCTGATGATCAGTGTCAATAAACTCTAAGTTAATCGTGCCATTTTGCTAATGATCACGCAAAAAGTGGTGTCTAATTTTAATGTGTTTTGTGCGTGAGTGACAGATAGGGTTCTTAGTCAAGTTAATAGCACTAGTATTGTCACGGAATACAGGAATGTGCATGAAAGATAGATAATAGTCTTCAAGGGTTTGCTTCATCCACAGAATTTGTGCACAACAATGCCCAGCTGCGATGTATTCAGCTTCTGTTGTGGATAGTGCGACAGAATTCTGTTTCTTGCTAAACCAAGAGACTAAAGCCTTTTCTAATAAATGACACGTGCCGCTTGTACTTTTACGGTCGACCTTGCATCCAGCGAAATTAGCATCAGAGTAACCAATGAGGTCAAATGATGTTGACTTGGGATACCATAGGCCCACTGTAACCGTACCCTTAAGGTATCGAAAGATACGCTTAACAGCGGTCAAGTGTGATTCCTTAGGATTTGCTTGATATCTAGCACATAGGCAAACACTAAACATGATATCGGGGCGACTAGCAGTTAAATAAAGTAAGCTGCCTATCATACCTCGATACTTACGTTGATCAACGGGTTTGCCGCTCTCATCTGGTTCGAGTTTGGTTGAAGTAGCCATTGGGGTGCTGATTGGTTTGACGTTGTCAAGATCGAAATTTTTCAGCATGTCCTTTGTATACTTCGACTGACAGATGAAAGTTCCATTAGCCATTTGTTTCACTTGCAGACCAAGAAAGTAGTTGAGTTCTCCCATCATGCTCATCTCAAATTCTGTCTGCATACACTTGGCAAATTCTTGACAGAGGGTTTCATCAGTAGAACCAAAAATGATATCATCAACATAAATTTGAATTAATAGAATAGTGTCTTTAAAAGATTTTATAAAAAGTGTAGTGTCAATTTTCCCTTTTGAAAAACCTTTCTCAAGCAAGAAACTGCTTAGCCTTTCATACCAAGCTCTGGGGGCTTGTTTAAGGCCATATAGCGCTTTCTTTAGCTTGAACACGTGGTCGGGAAATTTGTGATTTTCAAAGCCAGGGGGTTGTTTTACATAAACTTCCTCCTTAATAAAGCCATTCAAGAAAGCACTTTTCACATCCATTTGAAATAATTTGAAATTTTGATAATTTGCAAATGCACAAAGCATCCGAATGGATTCTAGTCTAGCAACCGGAGCATATGTCTCATCGTAGTCGATACCTTCCTCTTGGTTGTATCCTCGAGCTACTAGACGAGCTTTGTTGCGTGTGACTGAACCATCTTCATTCACTTTGTTTCTAAACACCCATTTAGTACCAATTATCGAGTGATTAGCTGGTCTAGGAACTAGTTCCCACACTTGGCTCCTCTCGAATTGGTTGAGTTCTTCTTGCATAGCAGAAATCCAAAATTCATCATTAAAAGCTTCAGAAATATTTTTCGGCTCAACTTGTGAAATAAAGGCAGTGCTAGCAATAGAGTCTCTTAGTGATGATCTGGTAGTTACTCCACGTGAAACTTCACCTATCACTAAATTTTCTGGATGAGAAGGCTTGAAAGAGAATTTCTTTGGCAAGCCCTCCAGAGAATTTGTTTCGGTAGAAGTATTCATTGGAGTAGAAGTTGATGGCTCAACGTCATCATCAAGAGTACTTGCTGCACTGTTATCGTCATCAAAAGTCACATTTGTTGACTCTTCCACAATTAGTGAGCGTTTATTAAAGACTCTATATCCCTTACTCTTGGCGGCATAACCAAGGAAAATACCATCGTCAGCTTTGGCATCAAATTTGCCTAAGTTGTCTTTGGTGTTAAGGATAAAACATCTACATCCATAAACTTTAAAATAAGAAACATTGGGGGTTCTCCCAAACCAAAGCTCATAGGGTGTTTTCTTCGTAATGGGACGAATAAGCACCCTATTCAAAATGTGGCATGCTGTACTGACAGCTTCTGTCCAGAAATATTTCGGAAGTGAAAATTTATTCAACATGACTCTAGCCATATCGCCGAGAGTCCTATTCTTCCGCTCCACAACACCATTTTGTTGAGGAGTTCTTGGACAAGAAAATTCATGATCAAAACCATTAGAATCACAAAAATTTTCAAAATCAGAATTTTCGAATTCGCCTCCATGGTCACTTCGGATTCGAGTGATCATGTAGCCTTTTTCGTTTTGAACTTTCTTGACAAAAATCTTAAAA
The DNA here is from genome assembly GCA_029216955.1 of Iris pallida. Taxonomy (NCBI): domain Eukaryota; kingdom Viridiplantae; phylum Streptophyta; class Magnoliopsida; order Asparagales; family Iridaceae; genus Iris; species Iris pallida. The sequence goes on from JANAVB010021600.1 coordinate 42,893,639, forward strand.
ACTGAAATAGCATCACTTTTGTTTGTGAGAAAGAAAACCCAAGTAAATCTCGAAAAATTATCAACAATAACAAATGCATAAAGTTTACCACCAAGGCTAGCTATTCTACTAGGACCAAATAAATCCATATGGAGTAGTTGCAGGGGTCTAGAAGTACTTACAGAGTTGATGGAATGAAATGAGGATTTGGTTGCCTTGTTCAATTCACATTCGGCACATACCGTGTCCTTTTTGAATGTGATGTCGGGCAATCCTCTCACTAGCTTCTTGGTTGATAACCTGGATATAGTATCCATATTGGCATGACCAAGGCGCTGGTGCCAAAGTAATCGTTCATCTTTGTGGGCATATAAACATCTACCTGCATTGTTAGTATCTATAGAAAGATAGAAAATATAAATGTTATCCTCTCTTTTCCCTTCAAAAATAATGTCTTCCGTTGACCTATCATAAATGAGGCAATTGTTTTGTCCAAAGTTAATATCATATCCATGATCAGCGAGATGACTAATGCTGAGCAGGTTATGCTTTAACTCGGTCACTAGGCAGACATCCTTTATTACAGGAGAGGGAGGATGACCAATAATACCATTACCTATTATGTGCCCTTTTAAATAGTTACCGAAGGATACGTATCCTTCTCTCTTCATCGATAGTGATGCGAAAAGATTTGCGTCTCCTGTCATATGTCGCGAGCATCCATTATCGAGAATCCACTTACTTTCAGTTGAGGAGGGAAGGTCCACCTACATCAAGAGTAGATGTGACCTTTGGTACCCAAGTTCTTGAGGGTCCTGAAAAGTTAGTTTTCGGAAACCATGCATATATCTTTTTGTCTACCAGTCTTCTAACTCTACATTGTGGTGAAATGTGTCCATGTGATCCACAGTAAGTACAGATAGCATTTTTATTTACACTAGGAGCATGAGAATAATATCTATAGGCAGCATGATGTGGATGGACATGATGTGTAGATTTTGCATGGTGATCATGATGATGTTGTCTATGTGGCATAGCATGGTGATATTGTCTATGTGGCATGGCATGCTGATATTGTCTATGTGGCATAGTATGATGATATTGTCTATATGGCATAGCATGGTGATATGGCATTATATGGTGATTTTGTCTATATGGAATGGCATGATGATCTTGTCTATATGGCATGGCATGATGATCTTGTCTATATGGCATGGCATGGTGATGATTTCTATATGTAGAGTGATGTTGGTTGTGTCTTTGTGCAGCATGATGAGTATGAGAAGTGTTCTTACGTGCACGTGGTTTTTGTGTTTTATGAAAGTTAGTGTATATAAAAGCATGGTTACGTGCTGTATGAGGATGATGTGGTTGACTAGCTTGAGTGGTGTTGTGCCCATGTGATTGGGTTTGAGGTTGAGCAACCTGTTTTCCCAATTTGGTTTCTAATCTCTTAGAAACAGCTTGCAGTTCATCAACCTTAATATTTAAGCCATATATCTTAGTCATTGAAACCTTGTGTCTACTCTTTTCTTCAGAAAGCAACGTGTTGAGTGTTGTGATTTCTTGTGTCTGTTGCTCAATAGTATTTCAGCATCATGTAAGCTTAATTTAAGCTTGGATACTTCATTAGTGTCATCAGTGGGTGTCGTGTCTCTAATGTTATCAAGTAATAGAGAAATTCTTTGTATTTCGTCTTCAAGACTTTTGATTTTGTCCTTGGCATATTTGTATTTACCGATGACCTTTTTGTGATCATCGAGTAAATCAGTGAAGGCATCGCCAAGTTCATCAAAAGAGAAGTCGTCTAGAGTTTCGTTAGATACCTTGTTGGAAGTTGCCATTAGGCACACATTTGCTTTATCTTGAGGAGAGTCCTTTTCTTCCTCGGAGTCACTCGCTTCACTTTCATGCCAAATGCTTGTGTTGGCATATTTCTTTGATGAGGTCTTCTTGTATGGCTTCTCATAGCGGTTGCTTTTCTTCAAGAATGGACAGTCTTTTCGAACGTGTCCAGTCTTCTTGCAACCATAGCAAGTTGGCTCTTCTTCATCGTCTTCTTGTGGTTCCTTCCTTCTTCTATTGAAGCGAAGGAATTTCTTGAAGTTGTGAACCATGAGAGCTTGGTCTTCATCATCTGAGTTGTCGTCTTCAGTCTCATCGTGCTCAGCCCTTCGTCGATGAGCTTTGAGAGCGATCTTCTTAGTCTTCGGAGCAGGCTCTTCGAAGTCCTTGAGGTCAAGCTCGTGAGTCATGAGCTTACCCATCAAGGTCTCCATTGACATGGTTGTGAGATCGTTCCCTTCTATGATGGCTGTCATCTTAGGGTTCCAAATTTTTGGTAGCCCCCTAAGCAGCTTGCGAATCTTCTCATGATTTGAATATTGCTTTCCAAGTGAAGACAAGGGGTTGATGATGTCGAGGAATCTTGTGAACATCTGTGTGATCGTCTCATTTGGCTTCATCTTGAATGCTTCGTATTCTTGCGTAAGACGACTGATTTTTGATTCCTTGACTTGGGTGGTTCCTTCATGCGTCACTTCTAGAAGCTTCCATACTTCGTGGGATGTGGTGCATGTGGATACCCTGTTAAACTCATTCCTGTCTATAGCACAGAATAAAGCATTAATAGCTCTCGCGTCTAGACTTGCCTGTTTATTCTCTTCGTCAGAATATTTGTCATGGGATTTCTCAATGAGATCACCGTTGACAATTATCCTGGCGGGCTTTTTGTAACCGTCAGTGACGACTGTCCACAGGTCGAAGTCTAGAGACTTGAGATAAAAACTCATCATTGTTTTCCAATACGTGTAGTTAGTTCCATCAAATAGGGAGGCCTATGAGTGGACTGTCCTTCACCGTGATTGGAAATCAAGGATTGTGTGGTTGCCATGGATCAACTCTAGGATGTAAATCCTTGTAAAGAGAACAGAGCTCTGATACCAATTGAAGAACAGGTGGCAACTCTAGAGGGGGGTGAATAGAGTTTATATAGAAAATAACCAATTAAAAAATTAACTCTTTCACGAATAATAAATAATCAGAGTAAAATGCGGAAAGTAAATGAAGAGCAAGAAAGCATACGCAAACACAGCAATTTTAACCTGGTTTTCCTCGTGGAGGACTAGTCCAGGCCTGAGAACTCTAGCTCAGGATTAAATTCACTATTTGTGAAATAGTAGTTTACAACCCGTGCCTTTACTTCAGAAGAGCACGTCAACTTCTTACAGAGGATCGCAGTGGCGATTTGCTTGGAATTGTCCAAGCGACTTCTTCAACTCTTGCACAAGAATCCTAACTGAGAGATGCTGAGCACTCAAGACTTAGGAGGCTTGTGGCTATTAGATGGGAAGGGTATGGCTTATTTGAGCTATAAGAGAGAAGAGAAGAGAAGATTGGATGATTTGAAATGAGAGAATTCATGGCCTATTTATAATATTTTTGTAGGCAAAATTCGGCTAAAATTCGGGTAGGAAATTTCAAATATTTGGCCGTTGGACAACTAGCAACCAGCTAACCTTAAAATTAGGGATGCTGATTTCTAGGGGACAGAGTTCGGCCCGAACTCTGTGTGGAGGCAGAGTTCGGCCCGAACTCTGTCTCCAGAGCACAGAATGGTTCTAAGTGGCCAGTGGGTATTTTTCTGGATGGTGGAGTTAGAGGATTATTGGGTAGGCTATAGGTCAAGTCTCAAGAGCTCAGCATGACACAGTTTACATCAGTCTAGACTCAACAAAAGTGTAAAATACAGACTCAAATAACTGAGAAGCTGAGACTGAGCTGTCGTCTGACTTGAGCTTAATGTAGACGTCGTGTGTCGTATTGAATTATTACAAATATTATTTAGTCAATGTTATCAATATCTGGTTGACTGTGACTTTGTGTCAACACTTATCACCTTTCGGAGGCTTATTACCCTTCGGGGGCTGTTACATAGAAGCATGTACGTAACATAACTTGTTTGGATCCTTGTGTATTAATTGGGGTTACGGGGGAGTATAAATAGCCATGTGAACAATTCCAAAGTAGAATAGCCATGTACGCCTCTTTAGTATAGTCATGTACAAATCAAGCCGTTCACATGTCGACTTTGTGCTCTAAATCACTAGTCACTGGTAGCTCTCTACTTATAGTAGATATTTCTATTACAGTTCTCTCTCTCTGTTTACATACTGCATTTTCTTCAGTATCTATATCTTACTTTACTGCATGATTATATTTTCTAACCTGCTATGAACTGTTGAGATGTACTGTGCTCGCTCCTGTCCTGACTGGACCTGTTAAAAATATTACAGAGGACGGGGAGGAGGCCTGGGAGGATACCTTCTACGGGACAACTCTAACTGAGGACATCACCCCCACTGCCTAGACTAGTTTAGCTAGGTCTTATCTTATTTTTATGTTGTCTTGAGACTGTTTAGCTAGATTTTACTTCTGTTCAGAGATGTGAGTTGTGTATATTCTTTCTTATTCAGTAGCTGAGATATATACTCTGGATATTTGCTGGGATATTATCTTAGACTTTTCTATCTTCAGTATTTCCTTGAGTTCTATATCTTATCGTGTTTTCTTCTTCCTTAGTTGTGATTGAGTTCATTTACTGCTTAGTATTATATTGCTAGATGTACGTTGACCTAGGACAGCGTTCTACCGCCGACACTGCGGCGTAGGCTGGGCATTGTTACATTCTCGTACCCTCACAGTGGGTGCGGGTCGTGACAACCCCATTATTCGGTCAAGTCTCTAAGGCTAGCTATACCGACAGCTAAACTAATCATTCAGGTGAATCCCCTAGCGTGGACGACTACTAGAGTCATAATAGTTTCTTATTCTTAAGCCAACAAGCAACCGACAATTTCCATCGACTCTACCCAAACCTATGGGTATCCACTATGTCTGAGCAACTAATCGTCATTGCCAACTATGTCGACAATTGGTTAAGCAGCCCATGGTGTTTAGGGTCAAGTCTATCTATGGTCATCCTCAAGGAACTAATTTCCACATAGGCTTATTCTAGACTTATCCAACGATCGACTAAGATCAATCTAGAAACATTATGTTTCAAATCCCGACCCGACATATAATTCCCAACAATCCTATTTTCATTCCAATTCTATCGTACCCACATGGATCTATATACCAAGGCTAACTTTTCAAGGGTCATCGATTCCAATCATCTCAACTGAACTATGGAATTATATTATTTGGTCTGTATGACAGAGTCATACCACTAAGTCATAAGCCAGCAATCTATATCCCAACCGACAGCCGTCTATACTGTCACACCATCTACCGACACTATACAACACATTTCGTGGTTCTAAATCTCATTCGTTTTCCAGCCATCAAAATCTCGTACGGACATTTATAAAATCTCATACCGCAAGGGTAGAATATTCATTCCGTTCAAATCCGATAATTCCTTTATCAATTAACCATTCTCTATGCAACACAAATATTCAGGGTCACTACTTGTTACTTCTGTGATAGAATTCAATTCCTCAGGATACATGCACATATGCCACGACTATCTATTTCGCCAAGCTCAAATGCAAACTTTACTAATTTTATTCTTCGACGATCAAGATGGGTTAACACCTGTCGCACCTTAGGGTCCAGTACCGTTTTCCAACATTTACCCGAGTCATCGGCAATATTTCCAAAACTTTTAATTTAGCACCAACTTGTAATAGCCACACAGGATTCCCATCCAACTAGTCTCAACTATCGTTCAATGTTCTAAGCCGCACAATATTCGCTAGCCAAATTTATTACCCACAGTATAACTATCATCCTGCTAGTTTGAGCCATCGCCAGACTGAACAATTCTCAACTAAGGCACTCGCTACACTTTCCGACAATCTCGCTACCCAGCATAACGTCTCCGTCAAGGGACACTCAAGTCATCTAGTAACAAGGCCTGACTCCCAGCTAAGTCTTGGCACTACACAATACTCACAGATAGTCTCATTGCTATCCTATGGAAAGGGTCACGATACATCTCATTATGAAGTGGTAGAGGTAATATACCACTCAGAAATGAAGCCATTCCCAAACCATACCAAACCCAAGTCTATTTCGGACAATCGTGATCTAAATGATCACAACATAATGCCAACATCTCTCAGGGTCACAAATCACAAGCCTCTTAGGGTCTCAAAAGCACTAGTCAACACACATGAGTCAACTCATCAATTCTATTGAACTCATCCATCAATTCTTTCATTCACTATTCTTTCCCAACATCACATACAATTCTCAGCATGTTACAACATACATAGCCACAATTCTCGATTCCCACATTTCGAACATAATTCATAACATAGTACACTATGGCATAGAATCATTGTTGGGTTATTAAATCCAAACCAACAACAATCATTTATTCAGGGGCATCACAATGTATTTAGACTTATTGTATGGAACATCCAGTGAGCAGCCAAGAAGGTCAAAGAACTTTCAGACACGAACAACTTGAAACGACTACATGAACAACAACAGCATAATCGCGGAAGCAATCTTTGATTTAATCGCGGAAGCAACGTTGAGTGATCGCGGAAGCAACTTTGGTTAATTGTCGATGCAACTTTGATTTGAAACGAATCAAATAAGAGTCCAAGGACGTAAAGCCGTGCTCTGACACCAATTTGTCACGCCCCGATTCTGCAGAGTCATTTTACTCGCATTTAACTCTTGGAATCGATCGTCCTCGCTTGGACGTGATGTCGTACAAGTCTGGTATTGTACTTGTACAAGGCAAAAACAGTATGTAATTGATAATCTCCAAATAGGAACTCATCGCAGCGACAGAATCAGACAAATTGAAGATAATGAGGACGTTCTTACACATTGAATAGAACACATTATTTGAATTGTAGCAGCAAAAATAAGCAGAAAACTTGAAGTCGTACAGATATATGTAGAAGTAAGCTGTCTTTATTGATAATTGAAAATAGAGTATAGGACTTGTAATGGAATACAAAGTTTACAACACATCTCACTTTACATTGATAGCCAACTGTGCAAATGCCATAAAGCTTACATTTGATACTTTGATACATTGGATTACAACTCGATATACCGACTTGGCTTACAACTCACTGGTACAACTGATTATAATGTTTCATACATTATGCCCTTTATAGATAGAAGACATCATCTTTTGGAAGGAGAGATTCTGCATGTCCAACAAATCTTCAATGTCGTGGGACCGATCAAGCAAATCTTCGTGTAGAGAACTTTCCAAGCACAAGCACCTAAAAAGATTGCCCATAACGTGGGTCAGTACATCATCTATGTACTGATGAGCAGGATCCAATCCACTCACCTAAACCGACACTAAGTGGTCAATTTTAGCAAGCATTCATTAGAGTGATCTTTCTAGTTGGGGCCTAGCTTCAGTTTACAGTTCATGGACAATATTCATAGTGACGCATGTAAACATGTTCTAGCAGTGTCTATATGAAGGCATCTCTTAATCAACGTTTGAGTTAACATGCATTGAACAGGTTATAGCAATCTTATAAAGGCATCGTTTAGCATATATGTCATGATTGAGCGGTGTTCATTGCGAGGCAACATTGTAGCATTCTGATGTTATCATGTTAAGTAGTATATAACATTTCTTGTGAAGGAAACTCTTAGCAAGGCAATACTTTTAGCATACTGAATTTCAGATGTTAGGCAGATTCTCATATTGAAAGGAAATATCACAACATTTTGTTTAGCATGTTAAGCAGGTAAGATAAACCAACATATATTGAATATATCACATTTAAGTGATTTCTTACCGATAGCCGACTCCTCGTACCTGTATCGAATACAGGTTAGCAGATAAACTTACTCTGCCTGCACTAAACATTCATTAGCGTGCATCCTGACTACATGACCATTGGTGTTAGTGCACCATTTAGGACGTTGCCATATAGGACTTCAACGGTAATCGACGCGCCATTTCACCAGGTTGCGAGCCCGAATGAAATGTCCCGATACCACGTACCCTTAAAGTACGTTTAAACTTCCCCCATGGTCGGATCGGTCCCCCTAACGTCCCGGGGGTACCGTCCGAGGAAGTAGTCACCCCCTTGTATACAAGTTGTCCATGACCATGCCAATGCGTGTTCGACTCGATCGTGAATGTAAACGCATGGTAAAAATATTAAAAGTGAGTAAGGTAAACAGTGCATCGTTTCATCTCATCTTATCCACGTCGTCTTCAACGACTTATCATTTCCATCGTTACCAACATTTCCACTTAGTGATCTCGACGATCCCTAGTCCCATCATTTTTCATTCATTGATTCATTGCAACATCTCTCATAACATTCCTTTCAACGAGTAACAAACCACATTCATTCATTTCATAGGGACATTTTTTTATTCTTTCATTGCTTATAAGAAACATGCAATATTTTATATTTTTGTAACAGTTATACAGAGTGTACATGAGTCAAGTATTTCATTGAGTTCATTGGGTCGATAGCATAGCCAGTTCATTTCTCATTCTATCATTCACAAATCATCTCATTGATCAAGTGATCTATTTGTTTCAACAGCATTAAGTATAAGGCACATTATCGGTTCATTTCATGGCATCAATTCACATTAGCAGTTCCAGTGTGATTCATTCAGTAGTTCAATGTTCATGTATTGTTCATTTCAATATTAGGCAACATAAGCATGTCACGCCCCAGTACCGGAATACAGAGACGGACTAGGCCAGCTACTCCATATGAGGTATGCAAACGTCGTACGACGATCGTGGCTGTCAAGAGACAAGGGGGGTGCATGCTACAATCAAGTCTCCTATTGTCTCACAGAGCATCTATGTCTCAATCATTCAAAGCAAGAAAACGTCAATTAATGAGCATATGAGATAAAGCAGTAAGGCATCCCCGACGCTTCATCAAAATGATCATGGGGATCTAGCTTTATAAGTTAGCTAGCCCAGAGAGTCATAGGTACATAATCGTATTCAGCTGCAGTCTGATTTAATTACAATTATGCAAAAGATAAAATATACAGATTAACCGGCTAAACAGGTGCCGGTGGCTAAACGCCAGAACATAAGAGATGAAAACTATAGTGGTAGAGAAGAAACCCACTCAAGTCCCCCACCAGCCATGCTCCTAGTATGCACCATTGACGTCAGGGAGGAATGTCAGATCCTCAGGCTCTGCTACGTGATCTGGCCAAACAAAACCAGCGGGGTCAGCCCCGAATAGCAAGTACCACAAGGGAGCACAAAAGAGTGAGATAAAATCCAAGCATAATATAATAATACTAGTAATAATAAAGGCTTCCGGTCGTAACCTCGGTCCATAGCCTGTCATAGCACGATAGACCAACCCAACAACCAAACAGGGACATGGGTTGGACCACGCACCATGACAGTCCATGTCCCTCGGCTACTAACGGAAGGTACAAGGTACAGTCAAGTCGTTTTTCCGGCGGCCATTCATTCCTCCGGCTTTCTATATTTTGTGGAGTTATCCCCGCGATACTGATTAAAGGGATCCTCAGATCGTGTCAACCCAGCAGGCTAGCCAAACCATTAGACATATAGCACATTGATTATGCACCGGTCCCCCAGAGGGCTACCGCGCTAAAACATATAACACATAGCTCGTAGGAGTCGGATGTAGTCATCTGCTAAAGGCGAATGAAACCATATCCGTGGCGGCCAGCCCGACACGTCAGGACTGGACCTGGGGTGACTAGTATGGCACGATATCGGGATCCTTCCCACCCAATGCATCAACCAAGTTAGTTGCCTAGTTAATCCCTAGGTTATCCTCGGAGTTCACATGTCGTGGTCACATGCTCACTCCCCTAGATGTCGTACAATGTACGAGCACCCCTAGAAGGGATTGGTTCTGGCTCATGGAGTCATACGTATGTACCCCTTCTTGGTGTAATACAACACATAACACATACCACGTCATTGCTACCGACCATTCGCTATGTAAATACTGGACTCTTGGGTGTACTGGCAGATGTCACGTTGGAACACTTAGCACATTGGATAGCACCTCGGTGCTCACATAGATTGTACCTTAGTACACACATAGGTTTATCCAGCACTCGCATAGGTAGTCAGATCAGGAATGAGGACCAAGACACAAGGACGCATGCGGCCGAGGGTTCATGCGGTCTACGGGACACATGCGGCCGAGGGGTCATGCGGCCAGACTCATGCGGCCAAACTCATGCGACCAAACTGCATGCGGCCAAACTCATGCGACCAAAGACAGGCGGCCAAACTCATGCGGCCAGACTCGTACGGCCAGACTGCATGCGGCCAAACTCATGCGGCCAGACTCATGCGGGCAGACTGCATGCAGCCAAAGACTCAGGCGACCAGACTCATGCGGCCAGACTTGTGCGGCCAGACTGCATGCGGCCGAAATCATGCAGCCAAAATCATGCGGCCAAACTGCATGCGACCAGACTCATGCGGCCAAACTGCTCATCTTCTCCAAAATTCGAGAAAGATGGCCAGGGAACCCATGAACTTCAAACTTGCACAACTCGGCCAAAACAAAACGAAATCTAACTTTTCAAAGGTCAAATTTGGGTAAAATGAAATGCTCTACCACATGGAACAAGTAGATTTTGAAAACAGGCAAGTTTAATAGATCAAACTAAGAAAAATCGAAAATGACATAAACTTAGATCTACAAGAATCCATCCATCAAAACCGAAAATACCAAGTACTAAACTTGTAGAGGATGATGAGAAGAACAATATAGAAAAATAATATCAAAGAAAAAAAAAATTAAGGATGAAAAATGCACAAATCTTTACTTTTGAGCAAGTTGTACTTGCCTAATGGTGGTAGTTGAGGGAATTGAATGAAAGGTTATGAGGAGAGAGAAAAGGAAAAGAATATATATAGAAGGGTTGGGTTGGCTTAAGAAAACCCTATCTCTAAACATGCTATAACCATTCCACTAATGACATGCTTAAAGGCTACATGCAACCATTAATAAATAATAAATAGAATTATGCACATGCTAAATACAGGTTACCATGTACAGGATTCATGAAAGAATACGTACATCGGGATCGGGGAGTGACAAAGCATCTCTATTATCCAGCAACTAAAATATAGGACATTTAGGGACAAATCATTACATCGCAATACTCTATTTTATTAAGCATGAAGGCGTAGGGAGGATGGAGGACAGTTCCACTCTCTTGCATAAAGGGTCTTCCTGTTTCGATTGCACATATTCCTACTAAGTATAGCTCCACCAACGAGTCACGTTCCAATACCCATTCCATCTAGTCAGCTAAGACAGACTGCATCAGTCTCAATTCTCTTTATTTCCAACACAAGTCACGGTCCAAATTCTGATCGCATCCAACAAACCAACCAAATGCCTCGTGCGAAACGGGACATTACATTCGGTAGGTGTCGGCGTAGCTCTTTTGCTGACTCTGTACAATTTTCAATCTTTTCCGAATGAGCTTGACCTTCTCCACGGTCTATTCTACCAACTCTGGGCCAAGAATCTGCCGCTCCTCGACTTCGTCCCAGCGAATGGGTGATCTGCACTTCCGTCCGTACAAGATTTCGTACGGCGCCATCTGAATGTTTGATTGATAGCTGTTATTGTATGCAAATTTGGCCAGAGATAGATGAATGTCCCAACTCGACTTGAAATCAATTGTGCAGAGCCGTAGCATGTCTTCAAGAATCTGATTCACGCGCTCCGTTTGGCCGTCGGTCCGTGGATGGTAAGCCGAGCTAAAGTTCAACTTAGTACCCAGAGCCGACTGAAGGCTACTCTAAAAGCGCAATAGAAATCTTCCATCCCGATCAGAGACGATGGATACTGGCATCCCGTACAACCGCACTATCTCGTCAAGATAAATCTCAGCCAGGCGATCGATGCTCCAATTAACTTTAATGGCAATGAAATGAGCTGACTTGGTTAGTCGATCGACGATGACCCAGATGTCATCATTTTCCCGTGGTGTCTTCGATAGACCATCAATAAAATCCATGCACACATGCTGCAACTTCCATTCTGGAATCGCCAGGTTCTGTATCTCCCCATCCGGTCTCTGATGCTCAACTTTCACCTGCTGACATGTCATGCATTGCGACACGAAGAGCGCCACATCTCTCTTCATTCCGTGCCATTAAAAGTTCGTGCGGAGGTCCTTGTACATCTTAGTGCTGCCTGGATGCAAGGTATATATTTTGTATAGTGCGTCTCCGTCAATATCTTCTTTCCAAGTTCTAAGTCATCCAGAATGCATAGTCAGCATTTCAATAGTAGCACGTCGGTGTCATCTTTCGCAAAGTCAATCGCCTTCCTTGTCGAAATCAGCTTCGCATCTTCTTCAGGTACGGATCATCCTTCTGAGTGGTCTTGATCTTTAATTTTTGCAAGCTCGGCTCTAATTGTAATTGCACCAACTGCACATCTCTGAATCGAACTGTGAGGTCGATGTCCATCTCTTCTATGTCCCATAGTAGTCTGCTGTTGATGCATAGCGAGGCAAGATATTTTTGACTCAGAGCGTCTGCCACAAAATTTTTCTTGTCCGGCGTGCAGTCGATCGTCAAGTCATAGTCTTTGATCAGTTCTAGCCAATGCCTCTGTCGTAAGTTCAGCTCCTTCTGAGTGAAGAGATACTTGAGGCTCTTGTGATCGATATAGATCGCGCACGCCACGCCTTAAAGATAGTGATGCCACAATTTCAACGCGAATACAATCGCCACTAACTCCAAGCCGTGCGTATGATAGTTTTTCTCGTGCAGCTTCAATTGTCTGGAGACGAAAGAGATCACCTTGTCTCGCTGCATGTGCACACATCCTAAGTCCTGGCTTGAAGCATCGCTGAATATTTGAAAACCCTCTATCCCATCCGAAAGTGCGAGTATAGGGACCGAAATGAGCCGCTACTTCAGCTCCTGGAAGGAAGCTTCACAGTCGTCCGACCACTCATACACGACTCCCTTTTGAGTGAGGCGAGTCAATGGCGATGCAATCCTCGTAAAATCTTTCACAAAGCGTCTGTAGTATCCCGCCAAACCAAGGAAACTTCGAATCTCACTAGCCGACGTAGGCCGCCTCCAAACAGCAACGGCTTCAACTTTCTTCGGGTCGACTGCAATACCTTCGGATGAAATGATGTGTCTAAGAAAGGATACGCTGCTCAGCCAAAATTTGTACTTGCTCTGCTTTGCATACAACTGATTCTCTCAAAGAGTCTGGAGCACGGTCTGTAGGTGTTCTGTATATTGCGTCATGTTCTTCGAGAAGACGAGAATATCATCAATAAAGACCACTACGAATTTATCAAGGAAGGGACAAAACACTCGATTCATCAGATCCATGAAGGCAGCAGGGACATTCGTTAAGCCGAATGTCATCACCAGGAACTCATAATGGCCGTATCGAGTACGAAGGCTGATTTTAGCATGTCATCTGGCTTGATCTTGAGTTGATGATAGCCTGAGCAGAGATCAATCTTCGAAAATACCGAGGCACCTTGTAACTGATCGAATAAGTCGTCCATATGGAGCAGCGGATACTTGTTCCAGACGGTAGCTTTGTTCAGCTCGCGGTAGTCAACGCGCAGACGCATTGCCCATCCTTTTTTTCACGAACAACACGAGCGCTCTCCATGGCAAAATGCTAGGCCGAATGAATCCCTTGTCGAGCAACTCTTGCAATTGGACCTTGAGCTCCTTCAACTCTACAGGCGCCTTTCTGTACAGAGCCTTAGAAATAGGTGGCATGTCGGACAACTCGTCCGAAAATACGTCTAAGAATTCTGCCACAGTCAGTCTGACCCGCGTTTGCGCCATCCTGTCGTATGTCTCGAACGGATGCCAAATAGCCTTCACATCCGGAATGCGGCATTGTCACGCCCCAGAACCAGAATACTGGAGAGCGGGGGCAGACATAGCCAGCTACGTATATGAAATGGAATCCATCTCGCTATACGGTCACGGCTGTCTAGATACATGAGGGTTTATCTACAAGCCAACAGTCTCTTAAGGTCATGAACAAGCCTAGTGTCTCAACCACAAGCAAGTAAGTAAAAGTCACAAGATGTATGATCATTAAATATACAATAGTAAGGCGTCCCAAACATTACATATTCAGTTGATCATGAAGCTAGTCGTTACAAAATGTCAGGACTAGCAAGAGTTTAGTCATACATGATCAACCCTAGGATCTGTTAATCATGTTACAGCCCATGGGCAGACAGTAAGTAAGTGCAATCGAGCTAAACAAGTGCTCGTCGGCTAAACGCCTCAAAAGAATATTTTATAATAGAGTGGAAGAGCCAAAAATAACCCACTCGTTGCAAGGATTCCTTCTAGTGTTCACCATCTGGCAGGAAGGTCGGTAGATCCTCTGGAGCTGCTCCGAAATCTGGCCACACAAAACCAGCTGGGTCAGACCCCAGAAAGAGCAAGTGCCACAAAGGAAGCTTCACTTAAGAACTAAAACCAGCAATCAGCACAAGATATAAATAAAGTAAGAACTGGGAATAAAGAAAATACACCAGGATGATATACGACGAGATAGCCATGGAACTATTCAGATAACCAGGTTACAACCCGTAAACCAAACAAGGACCGGGTTGTAACCCTTCGTCTGAACAGAACTTGGAATTCTCACCATTTATCGGTAAAATAAATACAAGCATTCTGGTCATGCAGTAACCTGGAACAGGATCAGGGCAAGACTAGACAGGTTAGACTCCATCCAATCATTTCACGGCCAAACAAGAAGTACGGCTTGATACTTTAACTAACTAGGGTTGTCACAAGCCTAATTACTAACAAGATGCAGCGAGATTATTCCACAGCCACAAGCCCTACAGACCATCCAGGTTACCCGGGTTAAAAGATTAGAGTTGAATTCAGGTGGGTACACCGTCCAGGAAACGAATGTACCCTTAGGTAGCTTGAAGGGTGCAACACATGACAATGTGCTGGAAATGTTCCCTACTCGATGGCAGGCTACAGATCCCAAGGCGTGCCCAGGTAACGGGATTGCCTGTAGCTGGGAGATCTCTTCATGACTAGTGTATTAATCTATTTATTAGCCTTAGTCCATTTCAATGGGTACTCCTGACCGTGGTACTCAGGAATCCCCTCCTAGACATGATACAAGATAGGATGGATTATTTGTGCAAGCACAATCGCCCACGGTGTCCAGGATTTATTATACAGGTCATGTCATGTCAGGTAGCCGTCGCAACAGCTATTCGAGATAATCATGTCAGGTTATCATGCCAAGTGTACTTGTCAGGAGTGCGCCACGATGGGCCACTATCAGGTCATGTCAGGTTACTCATGTCAGGAGTGCACCACTACGGGTCACTATCGTGTCAGGCTCAGTTATCAATTCCAAATATATCAAGTAAATTCATGATTATCAAGTTCAGGACAAAAAGGCGTAAGGATATAAAATGGACGTAAAATATCTAATAAAATATCAATATACAAGGATATAGAAGATCCAGGGTAATCAGGCTACGCTCAGGTCAAGCTACGCTCAGGTCAGGCTACGCTCAAGTCAGGCTACGCTCAGGTCAGGCTACGCTCAAGTCAGGCTACGCTCAAGTCAGCGTACGCAAGTCATACGCTTCCAAAAGGCAGCGTATGTACTCAATACGACTCCTCGTCAAGCAAGCGAGCGTATGCGAGTCATACGCCTCCAAAAGGCAGCGTATGGGGTCCATACGACTCCTTGTCAAGCAAGCGAGCGTATACGAGTCATATGCTCCCAAAAGGCAGTGTATGGGGTCCATACGACTCCTTGTCAAGCAAGCGAGCGTATGCGAGTCATACGCTCCCAAAAGGCAGCGTATGGGGTCCATACGACTCCTTGTCAAGCAAGCGAGCGTATGCGAGTCATACGCTCCCAAAAGGCAGCGTATGGGGTCCATACGACTCCTTGTCAAGCAAACGAGCGTATGCGAGTCATACGCTCCCAAAAGGCAGCGTATGGGGTCGGACTACGCTGCGCTAAAGAGGGCTCGCAGCTTAGTAGCGCAGCTAAAAAAGCTCGTGCACTGCTCACTGTCTTCTCCAAATCAGCAAGAACTCCATGGTTTAAATGTCAAAATTGGGTAGAATAAAATTCTCTACAATATGGAACCATCAAAACTTGAAAACAAAGAAGTTTGATAGATCAAAACCACCAAAATCCGAAAATAACTAATTTCTAGATCTACAAAAATTAAAGCCTCAAAATGGAAAATGACAAGTTCTAATATGTCTTAGAAACATGAGGAGAAGCTAATGGAACAATAAAAATGGGTTCTTTTGTGAAAGCAAGTTGCACTTGCCTAGACCTCTCTCTCCCTCTCTTTGGTAGGTAAGGAAGTAAATGAGGAAGAAGAAGATGAGTAATGAAGAGAGAGAAAGAAGAAATGGCAATAAATATCAAAGGTGGTGGTAGGTAGGGGGTTTATCCATGGTTCATGATGAACCAAAATAATCCCAACCGAACCAAGCCAACCCGGGCCAAGAATAAACCAAGCCAAGCCAAGCCATTAAGAAAACTAAACAAGGAATCATGCAATACAAGAATAAATACGTACACGTATTCCAGAAATACGTAATACGAACCACAGTCATTACAGGCATCCTTCGAGCAGATATTGTCGAGATCATCATGCAGGTCGGCAATGCTTCACCACACGAGTAGCATAATTCGGTCATTCCATGTATGCTAAAGGTAACCTTCTTTCCTGTGCAGTCAATGGTGGCGTTGCAAGGGCCAAGCCAATCTATTCCCAGAATGATGTCATAGTCCTTAATGTCTAGAACTATCGCATCAAGATAGACCTATTTACCTCCTATACAGATGATTCTGTCTCTGCAGACTAGGTTTGCAAGTAGTGACGTGCCCGACTGTATGTTAACGCTAAGATTAAGGCCTAACGGTGTCACGAGAATTTTGTGCTTGGCAGCGAAGTCTGCTGATATGAAACTATACGTAGCATCTGAATCAAACAGTACACGAGCATGTTTGCTATTGAAAAGCAGAATATTTATCACGACTGTGTCCGATGCGAACGCTTTATCCCGTGTCATGGTGTAGACTCGTCCCTAGGCATTAGGACGACGGTCTTGGCCATTGGGTTGTGCGGCTTGAGGAGGTCGAGACGCCTGTCCTCGATTTTTCTAACAGTTTTGCTATGGGGGGCATTCTGATTCTGTCTTCGGACCATGCAGTCTCGAGATTGGCGACCCCTTTTTTGCAAAAGAAGCATCCTCCGTCGAAGACAGAGCAGTTGTGGGCATGGTGTCCGAGGTGGTTGCACTTGGTGCAATGAGGTAATAGGTTCTGTCCTTTGTAGCTGCCATTGTTTGGACGCTTTGCAGCATGATTGTTGCCTCCCGTATAGCTAGGACGTTTGTGGTTGAAATGGTGCACAACGTCGGCAGCGACGGGAGGGTACTGGCTTTCAAGGCGGAGAGCATGATTCGGAGCATCGTCTGTGGTCTTATATTCCGGCACCGCCACATGAGCAGCGATAGAGGGCCACAAACCCACTTTGAATCGTCGCATGCGATAGTGCTCTGTAGGTAGAAATATACCAGCAAATTTGGACAATTTATTGAATTTTGCTACGTATTTTTATACTGTTTTGTTCCTCTGCCTCAACTGTATGAATTAATTCTCCTTGTCCTAATGAACGGCTGAAGGAAGGTACTTGACTTCGAAAGCTTTGCGGAACATGGCCCAAGAGATCGGCGTTGAGTTGTTGTCGCGTCGAATCTCGTTTGTGCACGGCCCACCAGTCCTGCGCGTTCAAACGTAGTTGAAGTTGTGCGCATGCGACTTGCTTGGATTCTTCAATGCCGAGGAGCTCGAAGTGATCTTTCAGCTCTTCCAACTAGTCGATTGTCATAGAAGGTCCCTCGGTACCGCTAAAAGAAGTGCAACACGCTTTCTTGAACTCTGACACTTCAAAGTTGTAACTTCTCGATGTTGCAGGTTGATGCACGGGCTCCTCTGGGTCGACTTCAATAGGTCAGACCATAGGCTCGGTGACAGCAGGCACGGTTGCAGATTTTCCATTGACCACAATCGTTTGGACAATCTGTTGCAGAGTATCAAGTTGCTTTTGTTGCATCTTAGATTATGCTTCGAAGAAAGCTTTGAATTGGGCATGTCGCGCCTCCGCTTGTCGGTGTCAGTTTTTAGACTATTTCTGTCGCGCCTCCATCATGTACAGCATCCTCTCGACAGCATCGTTAGAAGGTCCGGCCCACGATCTGTTCGAGCCACTCGAAGCACTCTGCTCATTCTCGGCAGCGGGTTCCGTAACTTCTAAAAACACAAAGACAACACACATTAGTCTCAAAATATTACGGGCTTAATGTATGGAACAACTTATCTCATTGACACGAGGTCAAAGATTTGAGACTCTAGACGAGAAGCCAAAGGATGTAAAGCCGTGCTCTGATACCATTATATCACGGCCCGATTCCGTAGAATCGATAGTCGTCTCCTGGGCGTGATGTCATACGTACCTAAGTTGCGATCGCACAAGGCATAGTCATAAGGTTATCCGAAACACAACATCAAATAGAGTACGCAGAGAAATTGAACAACACATTTGAAATGGAATCAACTTTTCTTTTCATTGATAATAAAATATCATTTACATGACTCCATTACAACCATTGTCGTGCGGGCTTTCAACATGGCTCGATTACAAAATGAACATTGATGAGATAGTCATTCCATACATTACATCCCCATTTACAAGCAAAATATTCAAAAGACCTGCTATCGTGGGGAGTCGAGACATTCGAGACATCTTTTCTTATGGATTGAATATAGAGTCTTCAAAAGGATCAAAACAAGCCTTCAATACACGGATGAGGCTTCAAAAGTACTTGCATCGCCTTGAGTTTAGTTGGCACGCCCTTCTTGGTTCGGGGTACCTATGGAGAGCGAGGATCAGTACGTTCACATGTACTGGTGCATGGCTAATTAAGTACCACGCTCTCATTTGGTTGAAGAAATTATATGACTTAATTTGTGATCTTTCTAGCCATCCTAATAAATTTCAGACAAGCATATGATAGACATAATGTAAATTACTATGGAACTTACCCACAGCAGAGCGTGCCATGCAATGTGAGACTTACCATGTCCTTCCATGTCAATTGCTATCATTTACTAGCATATTGTGTGCAATTTTATATGTGAAGGTCACTGACACCACAAGCCATCCTGGACTTACAGCTTTGTTAGACGTGACCCTTTCAGCACAAGTAGCGAGTTCCGCTGAAAGTTCCCGCATAACCCGTGCTAACATTCTGCACAGCTATACCGTGTTTCCTCCTAGGCCGAATCGGTCTCGTGGCCCCGGGGTGCTGTTCGAGGAAACTTTTATCGTGTCCCGCCTTGTTGTGGCATCATTTAATCAATGAGTCTATCTTTTGTTTAACACAATTCTATATCATGAATCATATAGCAAGCTTATAGCAGTTTTATAGAATAAGCAGATATGTCCGTGCCTTTGCATCTAACATTTTATTCGCAACAATGCTATTGATAGATTTAAGAAGTAAGGGGGTCAAGGGGGAAGAAGGGTCAGCCACTCACTTGATTTTGCTTGAGGCGAAGAGACTGGTTGGCTGCGCTAGACAATGCCTACGTGATCACCTAAAATCGCATAAGCAACTGATTAGAACACTGTTCCATTCAAGGAGTTCGATACGAATGTGAAGTTCGAAAATGCAAGCCATGAAAATCATCGAAAACATTAACGAAAACGCATTCACGAAAACCAGAGCCAAAGAGCAAGTACGGCATGAAAAGCAGAGGAATGTGAGGTCTCTTCCGACTCAGCCGCAGAGTCTATCTTCGAGGCACAATCCGCTGAATATGGGACTTGATTCCGAACAAGCTTTTCCATAATGAGAAAATGATCTTAATTCAATCGTTCCCGTTCGACCGATTCACTCAATCCCGATCTATCGATTTTGACTGAATCGGTAGCGACAATGTTCCTTTGTCGCGCATCCCGTAGACAGAAATGGGACACGATGTAGGGACGAGGCACTACAGTAATAAAGATCACATTTGCTCAAATCGAGATTCGACTGTCTCCACAGCTCCGCTCAAGAACCAGCAAGTTTGAAAGAAATTATGGAACACTCTTCGTTGCCTTCCTTTATGGACAAGCACAAACATGCTAGACTCTCAGACTAGTGCTAATGCGTTGATGCAAAACTTTTGGCTTAAATATAGTAAAAACTATATTCTTTCCTCTTGGAATTCTATTTTGCTCCATAAGATCAACATAGTGTTGCAACAACTACTTAAACATGAAAGCAATTCCCTAAAAGTGGTAACTTTCTACCAAAGACACGAATGAAAGACCAGGGAGTAACTACTTATGAAGTAGGGTAGTTACCAGTAGTAACTTCTAATAAATATGGAAGTTACTGAACTGAACAACCCCTGCTACAGTAAAACCGTGATGCTGAGATGGAGCATCAGTTCCGCAGTGCTACCTAAATAGCTACTCAGAATCGCATCTCACGTAACTGCAGTATTGTAGAACCAGTACAGCCCACATAACCGTGCCACTATATTTCATGAATTTGTTGTTGTCATGCCCTAATCTTGGAGGATCATAAAGTCGCCACTGGCGTAATGCCGTATAAGCCTAAGTTGCGCTTTGTATAAGGCATAACTTTCACAATAACAAATCTCTTTTCTTTTACTGACACTTGTAACGATTACAAAGAAAGGCTCTTCTTGGCCAACTCAAAATACCAACTTGGCTTACAACTTTCGATACTGAAAAGAATTACAATTGACGATGACCCAAACGACATCGTTCTCCTATGGCATCTTCGGCAAACCAACAATGAAGTCCATACTGATGTGCTCTTACTCTGTGTCACTCCCACTTTTCATATATAGGGGTAAAATGGTCATTTTTGTATTTCTAGGAATTTTACAATTTTTTATTTAATTTTATTGTTATTTGGGGATTTTTAGAGTCCGGTTCAAATTTCAGCTCATTCTGACTTGTATCGGGGACCCGGGGTAGCTTAGACTCTGATCGGAACCCAATTTTAGGTTAGACAAGGCCCATAAAATCCCACAAATTAGTCTGGTACCATTAGATAATTTTTTCGTGACTTAATCGGCCAATTTGTAGATTTTAACTTGGCCGTTCCGAACCCGAAAAATTCCTAAGTCAAAATTTGGCCTAAAGGAGGCTTGGAGGGCATTTTGGACATTAGCCAAATGCCCCCAAATCCCCATTCATGGCCGGCCACCTATGGAGGTCCATCCCTACTTCATTTACTTCTTCTCCACTCAAATTCTTCCCCAAATTTGATTTCCCCCAAAACCTAGACCTAGAAATTGAGATTTGATCTCTCAAACTTCCATTTCCCCCCAAATTTCTTCCATATAACCACTCTATACCATCAAGGGAGGGTGCTACCTAAGTTTGGGAGAGAAGTGCAAGGTGGAAGTGTCCATTCTTCAAGAATCTTCGAATCGGAGAGAGTTTCATTAGGATTTACTCCTAATTGGTAATTTCCTATTCTCTAATTCAATTTTCTATGAATTTTATTGATTTTGGAATCCATAGGAACCACACCATGGTTGTGTCCATTTAGGAAGAGATTAGAGGCCTATGGGAGACTCCTAGGAGGACTAGGATTAGTGTTTGTGTCCTTGAGTTTGTGTGTTCATATATGTATACATGTTTATATAATTGTGTGTGTGTGTGTGTGTCCATATATATATATATATATATATATATATATATATATATATATATATATATATATATATATATATATATATATATATATATATATATCTGTGTGTGTGTGTGTGTGTGTGTGTGTGTGTGTAAGTGTGTGTGTGTGTGTATGTGTGTATGTGTGTGTGTGTGTGTCCATGTATATGTATATAGATATAGATATATATATATTTATAAGAGTTTGTGAGTATATATATATATATATATATATATATATATATATATATATATATATATATATATATATATATATATATATATATATATATATTTGAACCCATAGGAACCACACCATGGTTGTGTCCATTTAGGAAGAGATTAGAGGCCTATGGGAGACTCCTAGGAGGACTAGGATTAGTGTTTGTGTCCTTGAGTTTGTGTGTCCATATATATATATACATGTTTATATAATTGTGTGTGTGTGTGTCCACATATGTGTGTGTAAGTGTGTGTGTGTGTCCACGTATATGTATATGTATATATATATATATATATATATATATATATATATATATATATATATATATATATATATATATATATAGAAAGATGGGGCAGACCCAGGACAGCCGCTACCGGAGGGAGTCCCTGGCCAGCCGCCGCCGGAGGAAGTCGGAGGGTGCCCCCATCCTCTCCTCTCTGCCCCCCCTTCCCCTTGGGATTTGGTGGCAAGGCTGGCCGGTCGGCTTTCCCGGCCAGCCCACTCCCTTTGGCTTCTTCGTGCCACTCGGAGGCCCCTCCTCCCCTGGCTGGCCGTCCAGCGCCTGGTCCGCCCCCCAGTGGGGGCCCCCCCTCACCTCACCGGCTTCCCTCCGTCCGGCTCCACTCACCTCCCCGGCTTCCCCTTCGTCCTGCCACAACCCTCTCGGAGTGGTCGCCATCATCGGCGTAAGCGGCGACACCACTCCCGGGCGAGGCGTCGGGCTTCCGGCCCTTCTCCTCCGCCGGTAGCTCGCCCGGAGGATCAGCGCCATCGACCTCCTCGCCGAACGTCGGCTCCTCCCGCCAACCCTCGGCCGGAGCAGTGCACGGCCCCATCTCCCCCGGTGGAACCCCCCCTCGTCGCCCCCTCTGCCGCGCCACCTCACCCGGTGAGGATCAACCCCGCTCCCTCCCCGTGGTGCTCGTCTACCCCGGACGTGCCCTCATCGTGGCCCTCAGCCCCCTCCGGCCTCGGCAGATCCTCCTCCCCCTCTCCTGCCTCCGCCTCCGGCACCGCGGCAACTTCCCCGGCCGCTCCCTCCTTGTGGCCCAACTCCGCTCACTCACTGTTGGGTGGAGCCTCCTCCTCTCCGGCCTCCGTCTCCGGCCCTGCGGTCGGCTTTCCAGCGGCGTCGCCCCCCGCCCCTGGCCGCTCACCAGCCCCTCCCTCCTCCGTCATCCCCCCTCGATGAATTCCCCGCCCTCCGGCGTTCCCTACGCCGGATGCTGGCTCCCCGACGGTGAGTGCTCGCGTCAGCCCGGAGGTCGTGCTCCCCCCCCCCCCCCGCGGGAGCCTGCGTCCTTCACCTTCGGCCTTCTTGTCGCCTCGTCTGGTCCCCATACGGCCGCCGTCGCCCCCCGCCTCCGCTTCTCCACGCCGTCGGGTTCCTCCCCTCGACGGAAAACCCCCCTTCTCCCTCCTCCGAGCCCTCCGCCGGCGGAGCATCCGCCTCCGTGTTCTGCGCGGCCCCGGAACTCCCTCCTCCGTGCCCTTCGCCGGCGGAGCCACCGCTCCGGGTTCGTGCCGGGCAGGGACACGTGCGCCTCGGTTCGCGCGCGCTGTCACCTCGGTCCGCGCGCCCGCGTTGGACAGCCCCCCCGCGCCTCGTGGCGTGCGTCCCGCTGCGTGTGGCGTGCCCGCTAACCCTCCCACCTAGGGCCGTGTGCCCTTTTCTTGGGCAGCCTGTGAGCCGCACAGTTCCCAAAGCGCGTTTCCCCCCCTCGGGTTACGTGCGACGGTTCGAATTCGAATTTCGAATTTCTAATTTCTGTTTAGTCCACTGTGTTCTGTTACTACCTGGTGTTAGGAGCCCATTTTGTGTTTTGTGGGCTCCACAACTGCTGTAACGCTCTGCATGAGCCACCTTTTTCTTTCAATAAATTTTCCCATTTTGCTAAATATATATATATATATATATATATATATGGGTATGTGTGTTTGTGAGTATATATATATATATATACATATATATATATATATATATATATATATATATATATATATACTCACAAACACACATACCCATATATATATATATATATTTTTTTTTTATATAATATATATATATATATATATATATATATATTATATATATATATATATATATATATATATATATATATATATATATATATATATATATATATATACAGACTCACAAACCCACATACCCATCTATATATATATATATATATATATATATATATATATATATATATATATATATATATATATATATATATATATATATATATACAAAATATATATATATATATATATATATATATATATATATATATATATATACAGACTCACAAACCCACATACCCATCTATATATATATATATATATATATATATATATATATATATATATATATATATATATATATATATATATATATATATATATATATATATTTTATATATATATATATATAGATGGGTATGTGTGTTTGTGAGTATGGATGTGTGTGTGAGTTCAGAGAGGAGAGAATTAGAAGAAATTAGAGAGTGAGAGGAAGAGATTAGAGAGTGGGAAGAAGGGAAGTTAGAGAGGAATAGAAGGGAAGATAGAGGGAAGAAAGGAGGGCAGCAACAGCAGCTATGGGGGGGTTTGGGCTGCTGTTTCCCCCCCCTAAAAACAGCAATAGCAGCAACAGCACCAGCATGAACAGCAGCAGCAGTAACAGCATAGATAGCAGCAGCAGCAGTAGCACCACAAGCCCCCTCTTTAACCCCCTAAAAATCCCCCTAAACCTATATATATATATATATATATATATATATATATATATATATATATATATATATATATATATATATATATACCCACTTATATACATATATTTATACACTTATATACCCCCTAAATAAA
This sequence comes from Iris pallida, assembly GCA_029216955.1. Classification (NCBI taxonomy): domain Eukaryota; kingdom Viridiplantae; phylum Streptophyta; class Magnoliopsida; order Asparagales; family Iridaceae; genus Iris; species Iris pallida. The sequence continues at coordinate 42,918,495 of JANAVB010021600.1, forward strand.
CCCCCAACAAGTCCCATGAGTGAACGTGAGAAGTGAGTTTTGAATGAGTGTGAGTAGAATTAAGGAATTGTAGGATAGTGAGTGAGAAGGGGATTTTGAGTTCCGAGTGTCCGAACGCGTCCAAAATTGGATGGGACTTAGATAATGTGAATTAGATTTTGTGGGTTGGCTCCCGAGTTGAAATTGGGGTTTCGTGTGGGAGTAGGACGATGGTATCGCTCGATATCATTGAGTATCTCGCGATACTCAAGATAATCGGTAAATCGACAACATGAGTCGTAAGATGGACTAGATGTCCACTCTACCTAGGAAGCTTGGTAGGTAATGATAGTATAGGCTAGTATCCTACTACCCTAGGAAGCCGGGAGTGAAACTCCTAAGGTAAAGCTACTTGGTCTTAGTATTAGAGTAGACGGGTAAATGGGGTAAGTAGGGATAATGCTCAATTCTCAACATTTGAGTTTTATACTTTAAGATATAGCTAAAATTAGGTTATTATGGTTGGTAATGGTTAGGAATAGTGGACTCGGACTAGCTTTGACCTTGGTTGACTATTTTGACCAAAAGTCAACCGAAAGTCAACCGAAGCCTAAAATAGCCTAGAACTTAAACTTGACCAGTTGACCCAAAATCAATTGTTAGTCAATGTTAGTCAAGTTTGACCTAAAGTTGACCTAGAGTTGACCTAGGGTTGACCAGAGTTGACCAGTTGACCAAAAGTCAACTGTAAGTCAACTGTTGACTTAAATTGACCTAGATTAATTTTGTTTGACTTGCATTGACCCAGTTTAACCTAGTTAGGCCTAAAATGACTTAGATTGACCATGTACAATCTAGTTTGATCTTGTTTGACCTAGATTGACTTAGTTTGACGTGTCTTGACCTAGTTTGACTCAGTATGACTTAATTTCACTTCCAAAACATTATATTGATACAATATTCCATCTATAGGTCCTCGAGGCACTGTACTTGGACTCAGTCGATCTATCCATCACATTGCATGCGAGTACATTCTCTGACACTTTTCTAATTTACGATAATTTTTATAATTTATGTAATTAGTGTAGATATGCTTGGTCTCGACACATTGGTCACACGGGTTGGTATTCATGGATCCCGACATGAGATGTTATTCCTCGTTATCTTGGTGTATCTTGTGCAAGCCTCCTTGTAGTTCTTGTACAGTATATGGACACCGATTCTCGAGGAGACTTGCTCCCTTCTCGTAGAATTCTGTGTCGTAACGTGTCTTGCTTGGATCCACTCTACCAGTCGGGGACGGGGAGTGCTAGTGTAGATGTGTGGTCAATACCCGTCTTGTATATCTTGTGAACCTTGTGAATGCCAATCCTACACACCACACGTATGATCGGCTAGATCATAACCTTGTGCAGACCCAATCCAGCCACATGTTGTAGCTAGTACTTACACACTTAGATAGATGATTCTTGATTCTTGTACATGCAATGATCAGTTTTACTTGTATTGTTCTAGCTCTAGATTTACAGGTTACCATGCCATAATACTCACATGTACATTCCATGATTTCTTGTATATACTCTCTATTTACAGTCTTATAGCTTTTGTCATATCTTGTGAACTGTTGTTAGTTGATTGTACTCGTTCCATCCTGACTGGATATGTTAATAAAATATTATAGATGCTGATGAGGAGGATTACAGTACCTACTACGGTCCGGATGACGTAGTGGGTTAGACTTGGAGACCTTGGTCCAGCAGGGCTTAGCTCCGCCCGACGAGCCTCTAGCTTAGTTTAGTTATAGTAGATATTTTGGACTGGACCTTGTCTCCAGCTTGCTACTTATGTTATGATATTATATTTGGGATTGTATAACTATATTGCTTGTGTTTTTCTCTCGTTGTTGAGCTGGATTTTGCACTTGTGTTTATATCTATCTGGTTTTTCGTGCCATACTTCTTCTTCCTTCTCGATTGTGATTGAGTTATCAGTATTTCATATTATATACCTCCGTACGGAGATGACAGGTTATTATATAATATTTTTTGGCTAGTAGACCTACAGCGTTCTACGCCGTTTTTACGGTATAGGCTGGGCGTTGTCACGCACTTGTGCCCCTACCTAGGGTGCGGGTCATGACACTCTGGAATGACAAGGTTCTGCATCTCTCTGTCCGGTCTCTGGTGCTCAGCTTTTACTTGCTGACAGGCCATGCATTGCGACACAAAGAATGCCATATTTCTCTTTATCTCGTGCCACCAAAATATCGCGCGAAGGTCCTTATACATCTTGGTACTGCCTAGTTGTAAGGAATAATTTGCGTAATGCGTCTTCGACATTATTTTCTTTCTAAGTTCTGCATCATCTGGAATGCATAGCTGAACCTTCACCCGCAAATTTTCGGTCTCGCCTTCCTCAAAGTCGGTCGCCTTATCCGTTGAAACTAGCTCTCGCATCTTCTTCAAGTACTGGTCGTCCTTCTGAGCGGACCTGATTTTTTAGTAAACTTAGCTCCACGTGCAATTGAGCTAGTTGCATCCTGTAATCCCTCTTCCTGAAATTTTGAAATTTTATTATTATTATTTATTTGAATTAAATGGTAATTTTTGGAATTTTATAAATATTTTAATAAATAGTTATTATGATAGAAGGCTTTAGTCATGGTTAAGATTTGGAGTACAAGATGACTAGAAATTTTGGCACGAAGAGTGTAGTCGAGTGCTTTGACTTATATTTTAGCTATGATAGGGAAGACCGAGCCATAAGTATGTTCTAACAAGGAAAATCAGTCAAAGTTATGACTTAACCCCTATAGACATTTTAATTATTTACTAATTAAATTATTGACTTTTTAGGTGACTCATTTGTGTTAAACTAGTCAAATTGGACCCGAACTAAATCCAAACCCATATAGAAAGGTAGTGCGTCCAGAGACGTCCATGTATTTATGCATTTATTATATATTTCATATTTTATTGTAAGGGGCTAATAAATATTTTCTAAATATTGGTTATATATAAAGTATAAGTGTTATTGATATTAATACTTTATTTTAAAAACATATGATTTGCTCTTAAATTTATATTAGGTAAATGATAATAATTTTCTTAAAATGTCTTTTTGGGTTTTTGGAAATTTTTAGACTATATATATATATATATATATATATATATATATATATATATATATATATATATATATATATATATATATATATATATATATATATATATATATATATATTGTAACTTCACTCTCCTGAGATAATTTTTTTTTATTTCTTTAGCCTTACTCAATTTTGATTTAACAATTTAAATCAAAATTTTTAAATACCTTAATGTATGTGGGCTAAATCATTTTCCCTGATTTCTATTTTAGCCTTGGGCCTCATTCTTGGGCCCCTCTTTTAATTTAGGATAAGTATTTTACACCCTCAACTTCATTTCCATTCCTTTTTATTACAGTAACTGAACCTTCATTTCCTTCTCCCTAACAAAATTTGGCAGGGAGGGAATCCAAATTCCCGCCCCTGTGTGTTTGGCACCCATGCCAACTTCAGCTATTTAAGACCATCTCATTTCCATTCATTCCCATCCATTTCCTTCCATTAGTTCTTCCCTCTTTCTTCCCCAATCGAGAGTTCCTAAACCCTAAATGGGAGTGACGATCGAGAGAAGTTGAGGATGAGCCTGAGCCGTAGTGGAACACCTTCAACCTTCTACCAGTTGGTTCGTAGCTTCAATTTCAGGTAACTCAGAGTAATTCCTTGAGAATTGGATCGATTTCTCTTGATAATCGTTTCTGAACCCAACTTCATTTGATCTCCTAGGAAAAATTCCTTCCCTGATGGTTGAGGTTTGATTGGTCGAATAATTCTTGTGGATTGTTATGAATTGGTAAGTTTTACTTTTCTAAAACTGAGATCTAGATCTAGATCTGGGATGTTCTTAAACACCATTTTGATTCCTAATTTCTTGTTGTCAATCAAGGATATTGTGTGGATTCTTGAGAGAGAGAGAGAACAGGCTTTCACTTCTCAGATTATAGCAGGTAATCCTTCATCCTTTAGGAGCACCAGCTTATAGCTATTTAATGATCTGTAGATTTAACCATTAATTTAGTGCTGGGAATTTTGGGAGGATTTCAACTGATCCTTGTGTGTACAACTGAGAATCCTGTTATGTGTTCAGATATGTGATTTCGTATATGAATAGATATGTGATTTCATATATGGATTTATATGTGCTTTCATATATGGATTTGTATGTGCTTTCATATATGGATTGATATGTGATTTCATATGAGAACTGATAATTGATTTCATAAGAGGATTAATGTTGATTTCATATGAGGACTGATATTTGAGTTCTCATTTGAAATGGCGTTGGACTGGACTGAAACTATTTCCCCTGTTTTAGACTGAGTTCTACATATTCAAGTAAATTGATGTTAAAACCTGGAAGCTTAGTATGTTAGCCTGCTGGTAAAGTCCTGAAATGTTTGGCTACCTTCCTTTAAGTCCAGGGACTGATATATTTGGATACACAGTTGAACTTGAAATATTGATTGCCTGGGTTGCATATGTTAAGTCTCTCCTATCTTCCATAGTGAGAATTTAGGTTAGTTGCCTAATAGGAATGCAGGAATGTAAGGGTAAGATTTTGGGTTCCCTGGGATAAATTCTTGGCTGTAAACCATATTACAAACACTGTTTTATAGTGGCAAGTCCTATGTGTAGATGAATTAGATTCCAGAGATTGAGACTAAACCATGGAATCGATGTCCTAAGATTGGTCTATTTTCAGAAGCTATTTCCTGCAAATTGGGTTACCAGTTTTATAATTAAGTAGTGTTAACTGCAACTCCCTGCCCTGTTTAACTCCAATCTAAATTATAATTGGTAGTTGAATAGTTAAGTTCAGTTGTAATGAGCTATTGCACTAATATCAGTTTGACCTATCAGCCAACCTGGAAGCTGATTAATATCAACTCCAGGATTTAGATCAACATCAGTTTCTATTTTGTTAAATACATGCATTGTACCAGTTTTCTAAAATGGTTGTCAACTCTCTTTAGATTGAAATATTTTCAGTCTTGTAAGAACTAAATTGGAAGGTTGGGCTGGTCGACCTTGAGACATTTAGGAATTTTTACAGTAGGATGGGTCACCTGGGTTGTAGGATATTCATGAGGGTGTGGGGGTTGGTTGAAACCAAATCCTAGAATACTTGGCTAAGGACTGTTGATATCAGTTTTGCTTAAGGACTGTTGGACAGAGTTTTGTTAGGACTGATTGATATGAAATTACACAGGACTGGTATTGTGAGGTAGTGAACCTGGATTAGAATATAGGATTATTAAGCTACAGGATTTCATGTTAGAGAGGACTGATTGTAGTGATGTTCTGTTAGAGGATTGAGTACTCACAAGATTGAATGATAGCTTGACATGATGATTTAGAGTAAAGGCTAAATCATGGAATCAATGTCTTGAGGATTGATTGTTTCAGTCCTATCTTGGACTGAATTTGGACTGGATGGGATATTAGACTGAAATTCCTATTCATATAGATGAGAGACTTGCAGTAGAGACTGTTATAAATACTTGGGAACATTGAAAATCATGAGACTAAATCATGAGTTTCCAGTTGAAAGGAATTCCTGGAACCTGAGATGGTCTTAACTGATTGCAGGACTGAGTACATCAGTCCTATAAACTTAACTAAGATGATTGTATACTAACTGGAAATCAAGAGATGAATGAGTGTAGCCATATTACAACAGTTAGGACTATGTCCCTATGCAATACACATTGAGGAATTAGGAATAGGCAAGTCATGTACAACTGGGAGTCTTTTAGACTGTCAAACAGGACTGTCCTGTTCAGGACTTAATTTGGTGTTAGTTGGTGTGGAGTTTGATTATTGATTGAACTATAAACTGAATTGGACTGAGGATTCAGTCCTACATTAAGGACTGAAGGGTTTAAGTGCCCTATTGAGTTTTGAACTCTTATCATTTAATGTGTATCAATGATCAGGTCATTTGGGTGAGGAGGATTAGGGTCCAATAAGCAGTTAGCTAGGATAAGGATTGTGTGGGGCTATTCATCACTTGAGGGTTTACCCTTGTATTTAGAATATAAACTCTCTTGTAAATACATGGTTAGAATATTGTAGAGTTATAATAGAAGTTGACTAGTATTATAGATAGAACTTAGAATTATTTAGTGATCTTAAGTTTAAGTATCAACTTTACTTTTTGACTTATCAAACTGTAATTATAAAAACATGAGTATTCCCAGCTCTACTACCCTTTTTCGATCATCCGGAGCAAGGCAAGTATACTCCACGAATTTGTTCATTTCTCATGTCTTTCATATCCATTCTTGTATCTCCTTGATGACACGATATATCACGGTATTGTCTGGTTTCATGTTCCATGTATCATTTGCGTCTGGGAGGGGAAATAATATAGATATGTGATCAAACCCTGTTACTACTCATGTGAATAGCTTGGGTCCCACACCGTGCACGCGGGGCCAAAGCTGTACCATTTCAGGTTCATTGTATCTACCCAAGCCGATCATAATCTAGATGTATTTCAAATATTGCACATGTCAGGATTCAGTTTGTATTTCAGAATTTTATGGTTGTATTTCAGGTTCAGGCTGTATTTCATGTTCAGGCTGTATTTCATGTTCAGGTTATACTTCATGTTCAGATTGTATTTCATGTTCAGGACACTTACCATGTTCCCTGTTTTACTTTCAGTATTTTCTGTTCAGTTCATGTCTTGTTCTCATTTCCTGTACTTTACATATATTCTTGTTTCTTGATTCATACCATAATGTACATGTTCATTTTCTTGGATATACTAGCTTCGCTCCTGACTGGATAAGTTGCAGGTGAGTTGGAGGCCTTGTGTGACACATTCTATGGCGAGGAGCCTATTGATGCAGGAGAGCTAGCTGGTGCTGCTCTTGACTTAGAGGCTGCAGAAGCCTAGAGCTTTCCTTAGTTTTTTTCTATTATTTTCCTGTATTGAGACTAGTAGACTTTCTGTCATTTCTGGAATGTAATAAATTCTGATATTGTACTTTTACTCTGGGGCACATTTATAGATGTTGTGTTGTCATACTTGTCTTGATATCTGGTTAGTTTCCCTAGATTGGTACAACTTACTTTGTTGTGTCTAACGACAAAGGCTGGGCGTGTCCGACTCGTATCCGGTTATTCGGGAGCGGGTCGTGACATGTTTTTAGTGGTGGCCCATGCAGGTCTATCCTAATAGTTCCTAGGTCTTAGCGTACTATTGGGGGACTTGATTTAAACTAGGGGATACTTGATCACAGCATAGAAAAATCGAAAAATAATGGTATATCTGGTATATCAGGTATATTGATATTCTATAAACACTTGTTGTATTTAGGTCTAGGTTATTTTAACAGTTTTCTGTTTTACAGATAGTTCAAAAGCATGCGACACTAGAACTGTTGATCCACCTACATTTGAAGGTTTCGAGCTTCCACTACCTTCTATCGCCACTACTATCCCCATGGGTAGTACGCAGTTAACGGAGACGATTCAAGAGTTCCTTGACACCAGCAGGCCGTCCTTTTCCAATCCAGACTTGCAAATGTATTTCCCGAGTTAGAGAGGACTTCTGACTTCCAGAACCTCAGACCTTGGACTTCCTCGACACCGAGCGCATATCTTGTACCGAGGATCAGATCGAGAACCTGAAGCCGCCACTGAAGATCATCTCAGCATGTGAGGATCCGACTTCTCTGAAGATTAGAGCCACCAGCCAGGAGATCCAGAATGTAGCACAGACAATAGGACGCGACGGGAAGCTGAAGTTCAGGAGGAACATGAAGACTTATGATGAAGATAGCAACTACTGTGGACCCGCAAAGCATCGCAACACTCAGTCGGCATTTTTTCGGTCACACAACCAGTTGCATCATCGGGAGCAGATCTCAACAGCCAGCATGTCAACAGACGTATAATCCTATCAGGGGCTCTGCGCTTCAGCCCAGCGGGAGATCCAGACTCAGATTCAGATGACGACCACTTGTATTTTCTGTCATCGCCAGGACATCACTACAAAGAGTGCCACAAAAGACGGAGGCTATACTTGTAATACGGATCGCCTGTCCATCAAGTCAAGGATTGCCAGAGACCATTGATCACACTGCCCAAGGACGAACACACCGGGACTACAGCAAGGGGACCAGCCTCTCTAGATTCAGCAACCACATGGAGCACTACCGCAGGGATCAGCCTACGCCAGGACAATTTAAGGAGGTTAGAAAGATTTCCGTCCCGGAGGAAATACTGAAGATAGACTGAAGACAGAAGATTTCTTTTGCATGGTTGGGAAAATCATGTATCTTGATTAGCAATCTAGTCTTTCCTTAAATTTCTTTCAACATCTCGACCATTTCTTGAAACTTCTTGTTTTCTATTTTGAACCCTTGGTTGATGTTCGAAACTTATTTCGAGATATTGTTTCCTATTCGGCAAACTGGTTTCAGATCCATAATTCGATAATTATTTAGAATCCACTATTCGATACCCTGTTTCATATTCATGGCTTTGTTTTTGGCTTCTATTTGAATTTTTCTATTCGAACCATGTGCTATTCGAGATTTTATTCCTATCCGAAATTTCACTTTGGAACTTGTTCCCAATCAAAACATTATTTGAACCTTCACTCCTATCTTGACACTTGCTATTCTAGACCTCGTTTGAAGATTTTGTTTTCTATTTTGAGACGTTGACTAGTTTCCTACATGAATTCTATTTCCTATTCATGACTTATTTTCTGTTCGAGATTGATCTCTATTCGCGATTTTGTTTTGACCTTATTTGAGAATTTGCTTGTTCCATATTTACGATTCAGAACCTTGTACTCTATTCGTTGATTGATACTCCTCCATTCACTCTTCGTAAACTTTTTTCTTATTCAAAATTTCTATTCAAGATTTTGTATCCTATTTGTGACTTTGTTGATGTCTGATTTTCTATCTAAAATTTGTTTTCTGTTGAAATTCCTTTTCCATTCGAGGTATTGTTCGAGACTTCGTTGTCATTCGAGATTTTGTTATACATTGATTCATGTACAAGGTTTTTGGTCCTTATTTCGAGACTTTGCCTTCTATCTGATACATTGCTTCTATGCAACCTTCGCGGCTTCGTTATTCGGGATTACGTTCCCTATACGGAATCTTGTTACCATTCCAGATATCAGTTAAAATTTTGTTATAATTTGAAACTTCGCTCCCTGTCTGAAATTTTAAATCTCCCTGGTTGCCCTTTTGTACTTACTGATTGGATTCATTGTCGTCTCTTAGTACCTCATAAACCCTTGTATTCTAATAGTCAGATAACCTCACCATCTTCTTGACTTGGACTATTGAAACTCATTTTGAATTCCTTGGAACTCTTTTGAAATTCCTAGGGATAAAGTCAAGAGGCTATTCGATGACCTACTATGGCATGACAGTTGCGCGCTGCAGCCATTAGCTGGATTATGGAGACTGAGGGTTCACTGCACCCAGTAGCGCACTGGCGAGGCAGGAACTCCAAGTTGAAGTGATTTCAGACATTCATAGGTTTCGGGTATTATTAAGACTTTGTCCTGAACTCTTTATATTTAGATCTCTTGAGTTGCTTCGTCGATAATTGTTTGAAAATGGATAAGGTTGACAGATTATTCGGTGACATATTGTTATTTGAGTCACGGAGCCGAAGTTCACTGCAGTCAGATATATACTGACGGGGTAGGGATTTTAGGCAAAGTGATTTCAAATAACTATATATTCCCGGACACCATGGAAACTATATCCCTTTTTATATGATTATTGGTTTTCGAGAATCACAGATCCTTGCACGTTTATCCTGATTTGATACTGTATCTCCTGAATAGTTCGTACGTTCCCTCAAACAGCCCTTGCTAGTTTCCCTTCTAGCATTTTATCGTTATATAATTGATTTCCTCAAAATTATACATTGTCAGATTTGATTTCGTACTTCATTGTGACTTGTCTAAACTTCGATCTAAAGTCATGTCTATCTGACCATGATTTTCTATCTTGTTCTAGTCTACCTGTGTTAAACTATCGATTTTTGATCGTACATAATAATTGTGTATTCATGATTTTGCTCCTCTAAGATGTAATTGAACTTCATTCCATTCGTGCCTATTTAATCCTTGATTATTGTTAGATCGTATTATTTTTTTCTTGTGAGTAATTATCATAATTGATCTCAAGGCTCAGGGCATCTCAAAGTTACACAGGATCGGCAGAAGTACTGGGCGGACAACAGCAGATGGTCACCGAAGTAAGCAGTTAGAAGTAGAGTGTTCCTGAAGAATCTCGCGACCAGAGGCACCATTTGTTTTGGCAGAGGCAAAAAGTTCAGCCCGAGATTCATCGGGCCTTTCGACGTGACGGCGCGGATTGGCGAGATGGCATATCGACTAGCGTTTCCAGCTAGCTTGGAGGGAGTGCATGACGTTTCCACGTGTCCCAACTTCGACGCTATATTCCAGATCCGAGCCATGTGGTGGACTATTCAGAGCTAGAGGTGGGTCCGAGATAGACCTACGAGGAGCAGCCAGTGGAGATCCTTGATCGGAGGGAGAAGCGCTTGCGGAACCAGACTATCCCACTTGTCCGCGTCATATGGAGGCATCACTCTCCGGGAGAGTCCACATGGGAGTGCGAGGACAAGATGCGGGAGTGCTATCCTAGTTTGTTTGTTTGAGTGTACTTGATATTGAGAATTTTAAATACAATAAAAATGACTTGTGTTTGAATTTTTGTGATTCTGAGATTTACTTTGTGGATCTTCGAATTTCGAGGACAAAATTTTTCAAGGGGGGGAGATTTATAACTTCACTCTCCTGAGATAAATTTTTTTTATTTCTTTAGCCTTACTCAATTTTGATTTAACAATTTGAATCAAAATTGTTAAATACCTTAATGTATGTGGGCTAAATCATTTTCCCTGATTTCTATTTTAGCCTTGGGCCTCATTCTTGGGCCCCTCTTTTAATTTAGGACAAGTATTTTATACCCTCAACTTCACTTCCATTCCTTTTCAATACAGTAACTGAACCTTCATTTCCTTCTCCATAACAAAATTTGGCAGGGAGGGAATCCAAATTCCCGCCCCTGTGTGCTTGGCACCCACGCCAACTTCAGCTATTTAAGACCATCTCATTTCCATTCATTCCCATCCATTTCCTTCCATTAGTTCTTCCCTTTTTCTTCCCCAATCGAGAGTTCCTAAACCCTAAATGGGAGTGACGATCGAGAGAAGTTGAGGACGAGCCTGAGCCGTAGTGGAACACCTTCAACCTTCTACCAGTTGGTTCGTAGCTTCAATTTCAGGTAACTCAGAGCAATTCCTTGAGAATTGGATCGATTTCTCTTGATAATCGTTTCTGAACCCAACTTCATTTGATCTCCTAGGAAAATTTCTTTCCTGATGGTTGAGGTTTGATCAGTCGAATAATTCTTTTGGATTGTTATGAATTGGTAAGTTTTACTTTTCTAAAACTGAGATCAAGATCTAGATCTGGGATGTTCTTAAACACCATTTTGATTCCTAATTTCTTGTTGTCAGTCAAGGATATTGTGTGGATTCTTGAGAGAGAGAGAACAGGCTTTCACTTCTCAGATTATAGCAGGTAATCCTTCATCCTTTAGGAGCACCAGCTTATAGCTATTTAATGATCTGTAGATTTAACCATTGATTTGGTGCTGGAAATTTTGGGAGGATTTCAACTGATCCTTGTGTGTACAACTGAGAATCCTGTTTTTGTTCAGATATGTGATTTCGTATATGAATAGATATGTGATTTCATATATGGATTTATATGTGCTTTCATATATGGATTTGTATGTGCTTTCATATATGGATTGATATGTGATTTCGTATGAGAACTGATAATTGATTTCATATGAGGATTAATGTTGATTTCTTATGAGGACTGATATTTGAGTTCTCATTTGAAATGGTGTTGGACTGGACTGAAACTATTTCCCCTGTTTTAGACTGAGTTCTACATATCAAGTAAATTGATGTTAAAACCTGGAAGCTTAGTATGTTAGCCTGCCGGTAAAGTCCTGAAATGTTTGGCTACCTTCCTTTAAGTCCAGGGACTGTATATTTGGATACACAGTTGAACTTGAAATATTGATTGCCTGGGTTGCATCTGTTAAGTCTCTCCTATCTTCCATAGTGAGAATTCAAGTTAGTTGCCTAATAGGAATGCAGGAATGTAAGGGTAAGATTTTGGGTTCCCTGTGATAAATTATTGGCTGTAAACCATATTGCAAATACTATTTTATAGTGGTAAGTCCTATGTGTAGATGAATTAGATTCCAGAGATTGAGACTAAACCATGGAATCAATGTCCTAAGATTGGTCTATTTTCAGAAGCTATTTCCTGCAAATTGGGTTACCAGTTTTATAATTAAGTAGTGTTAACTGCAACTCCCTGTCCTGTTTAACTCCAATCTAAATTATAGTTGGTAGTTGAATAGTTAAGTTCAGTTGTAATGAGCTATTGCACTAATATCAGTTTGACCTATCAGCCAACCTGGAAGCTGATTAATATCAACTCCAGGATTTAGATCAACATCAGTTTCTATTTTGTTAAATACATACATTGTACCAGTTTTCTAAAATGGTTGTCAACTCTCTTTAGATTGAAATATTTTTAGTCTTGTAAGAACTAAATTGGAAGGTTGGGCTGGTCGACCTTGAGATATTTAGGAATTTTTACAGTAGGATGGGTCACCTGGGTTGCAGGATATTCATGAGGGTGTGGGGGTTGGTTGAAACCAAATTCTGGAATACTTCGCTAAGGACTGTTGATATCAGTTTAGCTTAAGGACTGTTGGTCAGAGTTTTGTTAGGACTGATTGATATGAAATTACACAGGACTGGTATTGTGAGGTAGTGAACCTGGATTAGAATGTAGGGTTATTAAGCTACAGGATTTCATGTTAGAGAGGACTAATTGTAGTGGTGTTCTGTTAGAGGATTGAGTACGCACAAGATTGAAGGATAGCTTGACAGGATGATTTAGAGTAAAGGCTAAATCATGGAATCAATGTCTTGAGGATTGATTGTTTCAGTCCTATCTTGGACTAAATTTGGACTGGATGGGATATTAGACTGAAATTCCTATTCATATAGATGAGAGACTTGCAGTAGAGACTGTTATAAATACTTGGGAACATTGAAAATCATAAGACTAAATCATGAGTTTCCAGTTCAAAGGAATTCCTGTAACCTGAGATGGTCTTAACTGATTGCAGGACTGAGTACATCAGTCCTATAAACTTAGCTAAGATGATTGTATACTAACTGGAAATCAAGAGATGAATGAGTGAGTCACGACCCGCACCCATTTTTTTTTAAACGGATACGAGACGTGTCCAAGCCAGCCTATGCCGCAGTGTCGGCGGTAGTACGCTGTCACGGCCATGAAGATCAAAATCACAAATAATGCTCATTCACATAATTAATTTAACTTACAACGATCACAAGTTTTACATTTGTAGAAAATACAAACTTGTACAAATAAATGAATGACTACAACTCAACTATCTAGCTAGTCTCTAGGCTTTTGTCTGCAAGTATTTCCGTCACTCCCCAAGCTAAGTGAATCCACGGCTAACCTGAAAATGTTAGTTTCCAGTCAGGAATGGAACGAGCACAATTCACTGAATGCAATTTCAAATAAAGAAAATGACTATAAAACAAAGGTTAGACATCAATTATGAGTTTTGAAAATAAACAGTAAATACGAAAAACCAATAGTAATAAATAGACACAAAATACTTTCCCCAACTGTTAGAAGTACCTTTGATATGTGATCAGTCTGGGCCACTACACCGCATGGTCTACGATGTCTACTTACAGAAAAGTAAGCACTGTCTACGATGTCTACTTGCAAAAAATAAGCACTGTCTACGATGTCTACTTGCAGAAAATAAGCACTGTCTACGATATCTACTTGCAGAAAAGTAAGCACTGTCTACGATGTCTACTTGCAGAAAATAAGCACTGGCTACAATGTCTACAGCAGAAAATAAACACTGTCTACGGTTGGATCACACATCCTTGGTACTTCTCATTCCCGACTCAACAATTTATAATAGAGTATTAGAATCACATAACCAATGAATAATCAATGAAATATAGTAAAGATCAATATCTAAATACAGACAATAAACTGTACTCGCCTGTGGTCCTCTGCTGGTGAAACCGACAGTCTGAACTACTCAATGCCATAATAGTCAAAACCCGTACAACAGTCCCCGGAAGCTGAAATAAACATTACCAATATTCTTAGAATAGTCAAAATAGCTAGGATTGTATGTCCTTAAGTCCAATTCTGGACACAGGGGAAAACGGTAATTTCGGGTCAAAATGGTGTCTGCCGTTGGACCCACTTTGCACCGAAAAATGTGCCAGAGTCAACGGTCTCTAAAGTCGTCAAACTATATGTCTACGGATCCAGTTTTTCATTACGAACCCAACCGTATCTCCAAAGTTGGATTTCGGCGAGCCGTGCACAAAATCGCCCGTTGAGTGGGACCGTGGGGCCCGCAAAACGATAATTTTATCAACAGTCTCAGAATCGGACCAAACTTGGCATACAGGACCAGAAAAATGATACAGTCCTGTTGGCAGTTTCGTCTCGATCTGACGAGCATGCACAAAGTAATTGAGAAATCTGCACAGGGGCCGATACGGTAAATTTTGACGGATACGCATCAAATTTCGTCGCGCACACGCGACCAATTCGAATTCTGCCAAAGTCGACACGACCACGAAGCCGTTACGCACCTTTCGATGCCTTCGGTTCTTGACCACGTCGCCCGGAATGGCGGGACGGACGTGGTTTCGGAGGGTTTTTCAATATTTTAAAACAGGTTTTCGACAAACTTTGGGATTTGATTTCTCGATACAGAGTCGACGAAATCCGATTCTACAAAAAGGAAATCGAAGCCCTATAGGTTTTCTAGGATTGTCTTTAAATAGTTTCTCAAAACTGTTGATAGACTGACGGGAATTTGCCTTCCAAAATGGTGTTAAACCCAACAACTATTCTGTTTTGACAGATTTTTGCCAGTTTTGGCGTCGTTTTCCTGGTCGATTTAGCGCGTTTATATACAAAGTAATTGAAAGGATGTGAAGACATACATGTTGACTTCGTACAGAGCAATCGGGACGACGTTTCGTCGACCGAGGAGGGAGGATTTCCGTCACGAACTCGGGTGTTTGGGTCGGCTGCTGCTGTCATCTGCTCCACTGTTTCGCGCGGGCCTGGCCGATTCTGACGCTGGTACGGTGGCGGCGTGGCCGGCCGGCGCAGTGCGGCGGCACACATGGCTACGATGTCGGCGCTGGTGTGGAGGGCTAGGGTTTTTCGATACAACCCCTCTCGTATGAGCGTGGGTATGTATTATGTCCGAGGAACCCGAGCGCTGGGGGGTTCTGTGCGTGGGGCTTGGACTCAGGGGTGGGCTCGGGTTGAGTGTGGGCTGGGGGCCTGGCTGAGCCCGAGCTC
>JANAVB010021600.1:42935240-42982714 GCA_029216955.1 Iris pallida
ATTTATATTTATTCAACCACATAAAATAAAGAATAAGAATAACAATTTTAATAAACTAATAATGGATACCATCATGCACAGTCTAAATATCCCAAAACGTACAAGGACCTATTTTATACAAATATCATTGAATAAGCTAATATAATATTTTTAATATTTAATGAGAATACTGAGAAAATCATTGTACCATTAAAAACAGCTACGACACCATCATACCAAAATACATCGACACGAATGTCATTGGACGTCCCGCATGACTACATGGGCTTGGCTTGGTACGGGTCCAGTCCGGGCTGGTTCGGTACAACCGGGTCGCTATGAAGTCAATAATTTAATAATAAATATTAAACTATTTATAATGGCCATGCTATAACTTGGTCTGGTTTTTTAGTTAGGACATCACTATGTCTCGGCCTTCCCCTATCAGGGCTAGTACACTAGACAAGGCACGCCATTGCACTATCCGTGCCACGATTTCTAGTCACCATGCACTCCAAACTCCACCAGGGCTGAAGTCATCAACCGTAATAATTGACTAAATAATATCTATAAAATCTAAAATCACCATTCCAATAAATAAATAATAATAGAAAATATTCTAAGTTTTTTGGAAGTGCAGCTACAAATCTACCCACCTTAAAATAATTTCGTCCTCGAAATTCTAATTCATAACTATTCCTTAAATTCAAAAGGAGTTTCTACTATTACCTCTAATCTCCTTAAATTTAATTCCTCAAAAAAGTTTATATCCTTCTCATTGGCCATTTCGGCAACTACAAATCTCGAGGACTTCTACCCACCTTTGGTCACGCCACTCCCTCAAAGCTATGTCACTAAAATTTTATAATCATCCAACTATTTGCTATAATTGCTACCAATCGATATCTACTGAATACGGCACCTATAAATCTTTCATATCTATCAAAATAACCCAAAATCTAACAAACAACAATTTTACACAAGTAGCAAAAATATTGGTAATTCTAATAAGCATGACTATTTGTCACTCTACAATAGGAAGGTCAGGAAGATAAGAAAAATAATCGAGAGCGAATATAAAGCTTCCAGAGTGGTAGAGGATACCAATAATGTAGACAGAAAAAGTTTATAAACCATTGACCTATTTGCTAGATTGGGCTACTCTAGTCCAGTCACTTGCTAAATCAAGAACCCTTCTTTTCTTAGAGGGGCTTACAATCCGTGAAATAGAGAAGTTTTTCTCGAATTTCTGAACAGGTTCCGTAAAAGAACGAAATTTGAGAAATCAAGATTGTGATCTTTTGCGCGTTATTTAAATACCGAGCAAGGGATAAATGCAATACAAGTTCGTATCGCGACTTCCCGGTAAATGGAATAATTTACGAATGACTTCACACTCTAAGAGGTAAAGATTATATAATAGTATAAGGACATATTTCAATTAGTTCGATATTATAGTCCAAATACGGTGGTAATGCATAGATGGGTTCTACTGGGTCTTAATGGGTTCTCTATTGGACATCAGTCGCTGGTTGTATAACCTTGGATTTCAATCTATAATGGTTGAACAATGTCCCAATGATAACTATTTCTACTAGGTTAGGGTAACCTAGAATAGGTTTTTCACCCAAGTGGTCGAGCTAGTTGCCAGTCTGGTTGGTTAGCTAGGTCCCTAAAGCCCAAAATGTGTCTTCCTTCGTGACTTTTGTGTTTAAGTAGCACGAAAGGACACAATTGAGTAGCACACTAGTGACATGTGCGTAGTGGGCGTCGAGTAGATCACAACCATATACTGGACCGAAAGGTATGAGTCGAGGTTGAGTCTCTAATTATAGTCGATAAGTTTATCGGTACTATGGTAAAGGTTATAGCTAGTCCTTTTTACCTGAAAATTGTACCATAAAATAGAGTACAAGAGAATGTGTTTGAGTGGGACATGATATCCTAGATGAAGGTGGACTCGTCTATATCTTACATATGAAATTTGTTGGAAGGTAACAGCTGGTCTCGTGCTCCGAATACTAATGGCACGGCCGAGGACACGAAATGATCTAAATGAAAAGTGGGAGTCCAAGGGTACTAATCATCATCCTAACGGAAGTTATTCTAATCACTCGGTAATCCTGGTATATCCTAAAAAAATTTAGGAAGCTTACAGTCTACCCACCTTAGAAGCTAAGACATAGTTTTAGGAATATTGAGGTTAGAGGGTTCCCAAAGTCCGAATACTGTACCTCGACTCTTTGTTAATAGGGAATAAGACACGGCGTATCGGGACAACGGTAGATATAGTCAAGTCAAGGATCGTTTCTCAATAAATGGAAAACGAGCGTGTATAATGACACATAGTCGACAATATAGAATGATCCACTCTTCCACAGCATCCAAGGGTTATCGACGGGGTAACCAACTCTAAGGCACATCCTATAAAAAGATTTCTAACAACTGAGTCGTGAGTTTCTATTTGTGTCAACCTGCCAGACTATCGTCACAAGAGTTGTAGTGATCGTGTATTGCTGTTGACAACTGGTAGATCATAATATGACAGGATATTTAAGCTATGGTATTGGCTAAGCTAGTGACTGTGGTATTCCAACACTAGTTAGGTCTTAATAATAAAACTTACATAACTAGAGCAATATTGTTGGAAACCAAACTTGGGATGAGTGTCACGGTAAATGATTACCCTATTGTCCACTCATCTCATGTCTAACTGTGGCTTCGGTCGAGGAAGGGTTGGTTCAAGGCTTAAGGGTTGCTAGTTAAGGCAAGCTTCCAGCAGATAATTTGAGACTCGCAACCTTTGGTCTCTAAAGAATAGGTAGTCTCCTAGGTAGGCATTTCGACTAAGGGTAAAATCCTAATCATTCTCAAATTCGAATGGCTAGAAGGTCTCAATAGTAGTTTGAGGGTCGAGAGGAGAACGAGTAACTCAGTCATATGACTAGCCGATGGTAGCTACACTTGTGTATACCACTATCATAGCCATGGGGATACTCTTGTAATGCCTGTGGTTCGTATTACGTATTTCTGGAATACGTGTACGTATTTATTCTTGTATTGTATAATTTTCTTGCTTAATTTCCTTCTTGGCTTAGTTTATTTCTGGTTCGGGTTGGTTGGTTCGGCTTGGCTTGGTTTTGATTGGGTTCATGATGAACCTAAGGTGAACCCCTACCTACCACCACCATTTGTATTATTAGCCCTCTTCATTCTCTCTCTTCATTATTCATCTTCTTCTTCCTCATTTACTCCCTTCACCTACCAAAGAGAGAAGAGAGAGGTCTAGGCAAGTACAACTTGCTTCCACAAGAGAGCTCATTTTTATTGTTCCATTAGCTTCTTCTCATGTTTCTAAGACACATTAGAACTTATTATTTTCCATTTTGAGGCTTAACTTTTTGTAGATCTAGAAATTAGTTATTTTAGGATTCTGGTGGTTTTGATCTATCAAACTTCTTGTTTTCAAGTTTTGATGGTTTTATATTGTAGAAAATTTTATTCTACCCAATTTTGACCTTTGAAATGTTGGATTTAGACTTATTTTGACCAAGTTTTGGACTTTTGAAGCTTTGGGTTCAACCCATGGAGTTCTTGCTGATTTGGAGAAGACAGTGAGCAGTGCACGAGCTTTTTAGCTTGTGCCACTGAGTTGTGCGCGCTCTTTAGCGCAGCGTAGTCCCCATACGCTGCCTTTTGGGAGCGTATGACTCGCATACGCTCGTTTGCTTGACAAGGAGTCGTATGGACCCCATACGCTGCCTTTTGGGAGCTTATGACTCGCATACGCTCGCTTGCTTGACAAGGAGTCGTATGGACCCCATACGCTACCTTTTGGGAGCGTATGACTCGCATACGCTCGTTTGCTTGACAAGGAGTCGTATGGACCCCATACGCTGCCTTTTGGGAGCGTATGACTTGCATACGCTCGCTTGCTTGACGATGAGTCGTATTGAGTACATACGCTGCCTTTTGGAAGCGTATGACTTGAGCGTAGCCAGACCTGAGCGTAGCTTGACCTGAGCGTAGCCTGATTATCCTGGATCTTCTATAGCCCTATATATTGATATTTATTAGATATTTAACGTCCATTTTATATCCTTACGCCTTTTGTCCTGAACTTGATAATCACGAATTTACTTGATACGTTTGGAATTGATAATTAAGCATGACCTGATAGTGACCCGTAGTGGTGCATTCCTGACATAATAACCTGACATGACCTGATAGTGGCCCGTCGTGGCGCACTCCTGACAAGTACACTTGGCATGATAACCTGACATGATTATATCGAATAGCTGTTGCGACGACTACCTGACATGACATGACCTGTATAATCAACCTGGACGCCGTGGGCGATTGTGCTTGTACAAATAAATCAGTCCTGTCTTGCATCATGTCTAGGACAGGGACTCCTGAGTACCACGGTCAGGAGTACCTACTAAAATGGACTAAGGCTAATAACTAGATTAATACATTAGTCATGACGAGATTTCCCAGCTACAGGCAATCCCGTTACCTGGACACGCCTTGGGATCTGTAGCCTGCCGTCGAGTAGGGCACATTTCCAGCACATTGTCATGTGTTGCACCCTTCAAGCTACCTAAGGGTACATTCGTTTCCTGGACGATGTACCCACCTGAATTCAACTCTAATCTTTTAACCCGGGTAACCTGGATGGTCTGCAGGGCTTGTGGCTGTGGAGTAATCTTATTGCATCTTGCTAGTAACTAGGCCTTTGATAACCCTAGTTAGTTAAAGTATCAAGCCGTACTTATTGCTTGGCCGTGAAATGTTGGATGAAGTTTACCAGTTTATTCTTGTCTTGATCCTGTACAAGATTGTTACATGTCCTGATTTCTTATATTATCTTACCGATAAATGGTGGGAGAAACCAAGTTCAGTTCAGACGAAGGGTTACAACCCCGGTCCTTGTTTGGTTTACGGGTTGTAACCTGGTTGTCTGAATAGTCCCATGGTTATCTCATCGTATATCATCCTGTACAAGATTGTCTTTTATATATTCACCTGTTATGCTTTTTCTTAAATTATTGTCTATCATTATGTAATTATATTCTTGTGCTAATTGCTGGTTTTAGTTCTTAAGTGAAGCCCCCTTTGTGGTACTTGCTCTTTCTGGGGTCTGACCCAGCTGGTTTTGTATGGCCAGATTCCGGAGCAGCTCCAGAGGATCTACCGGTTCTCCAGCCCGATGGTGAACACCAGACGTAACCAGGACAACGAGTGGATTTCTTTTGTCCTCCCACTTTATTGTAAAATTATTCTTTTGAGGCGTTTAGCCGCCGAGCAAGTGTTAGCTCGTGTATATTTTTACTTACTGTCTGCCTACGGGCTGTAACATGATTGGCAACCTAGGGTTGATCATGTATGACTAAAACTCTTGCTAGTCCTCACATTTTGTAACGACTAGCTTCATGATCAGCTGAATATGTAATGTTTGGGACGCCTTACTATTGTATATTTGGTGATCTTACATCTTGTAACTCTATTTACTTGCTTGTGATTGAGACACTAGGCTTGTTCATGACCTTAAGAGACTGTTGGCTTGTAGATAAACCCTCATATATCTAGACAGCCATGACCGTATAGTGGAGTGGATCCCATTTTATTATACGCAGCTGGCTATGTCTGCCCCCGCTCTCCAGTATTCTGGTTCTGGGGCGTGACAACTCTGTATCTCTCTACCATCACGAGCTTTCGTCTTTCCAAATCGGTGAAAGACAAAAACAATAAAGAATTCAATGGAGATGTTACTGAATACAATTTTGTGATTCAAGGGCGAACATATAATTCAAGAGGAATTGTCAATGCAGTCGCGGATGAGATCCTAGATACCTATATATCTCCATCCACGTAGTGTAATTAAACGAAGAGCGAACCAAATGCATCATGGTTGATCAGACCATAATACACTGATTTTGATTAGACAATAAGTTAGCAGGCGTCCCCACTAAACATATGCCTCGAATCAAGCTCGAGAACAGAATGAGCTTGCAAAACTAAGCTGTAACAGCAGCGTTTGTTAAGATAGTCGAATACAATTATGCGAGATTTTTGAAAGAAGGCACAAGTAGTTCGAGTTTTGTGAGAATCAAATCTTACCCGATGTTCTTGCTTATACAGTCTTCCTACTATCTTCTTATCCACAAAGCCTTGGTCGACTAATGGGTTATGGACTTCTAGATTCCATATTCTAGGTAAACTTATTAGCGTCAATCAATATCCTCGTTAATAGGTCACAAGGACCACGGAATGCTAGATCGGGAGACCCGCTACCCAATCTCACCGAACTTCCACTACTATTGGCTTCGGATCTTATAGAACATACAGGGCACCGTCCTATCCTCTATAGTATCCTAAACCTGTAATCATGTTTGAAGCCATTTCACCGAGAGTTATGCCTCGCCCGTATACTCGGGCTGTGGTAAACCCTTGGATTCGTGATTTCAGGGTGATATGCTATTCGATACTCTACCTTTTTATTGGCACAAGGGTTACGGTCAAAAGAGGACCTCTAGCCATAGTTTTTGGTATGCTCTATAACCTATATTTTTTTAAACTAATTTCAATTCTAGGGGTTGTGTCTCGCCAGTGCGCTGCTGGCTGTAGTGTTTCCATAGTCTCCCAAAATTCAATTAAAAGGCGACAGTGCGCTGCTGTCCTACCATTATGAGTTAACTAATATTCCTTTAACTATATATGTAAAAACTCATGAGCTTCTAGAGATTCAAGCAGGTCGACTAGGAAATGTAAGCATTTGTTCTATCAATCATAACCCTTAAAATAAAGGATTGAACTGGAAAGAAATATCTGAGGACAAAGAAATACAACATTCTAATATCTATTCCATGTGTATTCAAACCACAGAGGAAAACCTTTGGATCGAAACTAACTTAAGGTTCATCTATGAATATCATAAAAATAATAACTCTTAGGGCAAAAAGAGGAACTAAATAGGCGATTTGACTAAGATATGAGGATGATATATAAGAGGCAAAGAGAAGGAATTAAATAATTCATCTAGGTTAGGTTATCACTTCTATGAAGCCCTGTCTCATTAAGTGAATAACCTATCCACATTGGATCATATTATCATATCAAGAGAAAATAGTGTATTTATGGAGATATGACAAACTATCAACATTAATAACTCCTCATCTAAATTGCATGGCCTAGACTACCCATCGGTCAATTTGTATAAGGGACTCCTAGTCCTAGTCATCTTCTTAAATTAAATTAATTTCTAATTCGTGAATGAGCATTTTTAGTTGTAGGCTCGCAATAGTACAACTGAATTAAGTACTATCACGAGTTCGCATGATTTGCGAAGACAGACCTGCATGGGCCACCACAAAAACTTGTCACGACCCGTACCCCTTTTTTTTTAAACGGATACGAGACGTGTCCAAGCCAGCCTACGCCGCAGTGTCGGCGGTAGTACGCTGTCACGGCCATGAAGATCAAAATCATAAATAATGCTCATTCACATAATTAATTTAACTTACAACGATCACAAGTTTTACATTTGTAGAAAATACAAACTTGTACAAATAAATGAATGACTACAACTCAATTATCTAGCTAGTCTCTAGGCTTTTGTCTGCAAGTATTCCCGTCACTCTCCAAGCTAAGTGAACCCACGGCTAACCTGAAAATGTTGGTTTCCAGTCAGGAATGGAACGAGCACAATTCACTGAATGCAATTTCAAATAAAGAAAATGACTATAAAACAAAGGTTAGACATCAATTATGAGTTTTGAAAATAAACAGTAAATATGAAAAACCAATAGCAATAAATAGACACAAAATACTCTCTCCAACTGTTAGAAGTACCTTTGATATGTGATCAGTCTGGGCCACTACACCGCACGGTCTACGATGTCTACTTGCATAAAAGTAAGCACTATCTACGATGTCTACTTGCAGAAAATAAGCACTGTCTACGATGTCTACTTGCAGAAAATAAGCACTGTCTACGATGTCTACTTGCAGAAAATTAAGCACTGTCTACGATGTCTACTTGCAGAAAATAAGCACTGTCTACAATGTCTACTGCAGAAAATAAACACTGTCTATGGTCGGATCACACATCCTTGGTACTTCTCATTCCCGACTCAACAATTTATAATAGAGTATAAGAAACACATAACCAATGACTAATAAATAAAATATAGTAAAGGTCAATATCGAAATGCAGACAATAAACTGTACTCGCCTGTGGTCCTCTGATGGTGAAACCGACAGTCTGAACTACTCAATACCACAATAGTCAAAACTCGTACAACAGTCCCCGGAAGCTGAAATAAACATTACCAATGTTCTCAGAATAGTCAAAATAGCTAGGATTGCCTGTCCTTAAGTCCAATTCTGGACACAAAGGCAAAACGGTAATTTCGGGTCAAAACGGTGTCCGCCGTTGGATCCGCTTTGCACCGAAAAATGTGCCAGAGTCAACGGTCTCTAAAGTCGTCAAACTATATGTCTACGGATCCAGTTTTTGATACGAACCCAACCGTATGTCCAAAGTTGGATTTCGGCGGGACGTGCACAAAATCGCCCGTTGAGTGGGACCGCGGGGCCCGCAAAACGGTGATTTTATCAACAGTCTCAGAATTGGACCAAACTTGGCATACAGGACCAGAAAAATGATACGGTCCTGTTGGCGCAAGTTTTGTCTCGATCTGACGAGCGTGCACAAAGTAATTGGAAAATCTGCACAGGGGCCGATACGGTAAATTTCGACGGATATGCATCAAATTTGTCGCGCACACGCGACCAATTCGAATTCCGCCAAAGCTCACACGACCACGAAGCCATTACGCACCTTTCGATGCCTTCGGTTCGTGACCACGTCGCCCGGAATGGCGGGACGGACGTGGTATCGGAGGGTTTTTTCAATATTTTAAAACATGTTTTCGGCAAGTTTCGGGATTTGATTTCTCGATGCAGAGTCGACGAAATTCGATTCTATAAAAAGGGAATCGAAGCCCTATAGGGTGTCTAGGATTGTCTTTAAATAGTTTCTCAAAACTGTCGATAGACTGACGGGAATTCGCCTTCCAAAACGGTGTTTAAACCCAAACAACTATTCTGTTTTTGACAGATTTTTGCCAGTTTTGGCGTCGTTTTCCTGGTCGATTTAGCGCGTTTATATACAAAGTAATTGAAAGGATGTGAAGACATACATGTTGACTTCGTACCAGAGCAATCGGGACGACGTTTCGTCGACCGAGGAGGGAGGATTTCCGTCACGAACTCGGGTGTTTGGGTCGGCTGCTGCTGTCGTCTGCTCCACTGTTTCGTGCGGCCTGGCAGATTTCGGCGCTGGTGCGGTGGCGGTGGCCGGCCGGCGCAGTTGCGGCGGCGCACATGGCCACGGGGTCGGCGCTGGTGTGGAGGGCTAGGATTTTCGATACAACCCCTCTCGTATGCGCGTGGGTATGTATATGTGCCGGGGAACCCGAGCGCTGGCTCGGTTCTGTGCGTGGGGGCTTGGACTCAGCTGGGTGGGCTCGGGTTGAGTGTGGGCTGGCTGGGCCTGGCTGAGCCCGAGCTCACTGTTGTGGGCTCAGTTCCATTGGGCTTTTGACTTCTTTTATATATTTTTTTTCTAATTCTTTTACTAATTAGATATATACATAGCTATATATATATATATATATATATATATATATATATATATATATATATACATATATTCACATTTACCTATATATACACGTATACATTTACATATATATATATAGTTTTTATATATATATATATACATACAAATATATGTGTACATCGTATATATTTATATATACGTACACATATACATTATACATATATCTATAAAATACTTATTTAGTTATATATTCCTACACATTTATAATATATAATATTTATTTATATATATTCACACACACACACACACACACACACACACACACACACACACACACACACACACACACACACACACACATATATATATATATATATATATATATATATATATATATATATATATATATATATATTTTTATATATATATATATATATATATATATATATATATATATATATATATATATATATATATATAATATATATTTATATATATATATATTATATTATATATATATATATATATATATATATATATATATATATATATATATATATATTATATACATATGTTTAATATATATATTTATTCATACTCACATATATTATACGATGTATTTATATATACATACGAATATACCTATATATATATATATATATATATATATATATATATATATATATATATATATTTTAATAAAAGACATTATATTAGAAAATAGAAGGAGGCTCACGAAGAGCATTACAAGCGGAACAGGACTGAAAAACACAAAAGAGTCCTGTTAAGCTAGGTAATAACAGTAAAAAAGTAGAAATAAGGAAAGTCGAAATTTTGGAGAGCCAAAATTCCCTAGAGCAAGTGTGTTCCTAAACAATTTGAAAATTCGAATACGAAATTTCAAATAATTTCGAAACAGGGGCTGAGCCACGAAAGGTCGGGCGGGAAAGAAAAAGGTAAGTGGGCACGCAAGCCAAAGCGGCACTAGTCCCGAGGATGGGAGCGCACGGCCCTAGGCGAAGGGGTGGCGTGCTGCCCGAAGCAGGGCGCACTGCACGAGGGGGCCTCGGGCCCCCCCCGGCGCGCCGACCGAAGCGACCCGAGAACCGGCGGTGGACGGTGGAGGCAGCCGCAGGGGCCGGCGAGGGCCGGTGGGGGACGGAGGCGACTCCTCGGCGGGGAGCAGAGGAATGGAGTCGCGGGGCCCGATGGGGGCAAGCGCCCACGCGCGCCACGTGGGGGTCGAAGAGCCCGGCCCAAGGAGAAGCCTCGGGACTCCCGCGCGCATCCAGCGGAAGAGAGGGCGGAGCAGGCCCGGGCGGCCACGGCGGACAGCAGCACTGCGGCGGGAGGAGAAGCCCTCGACGGCAGTGGAACTGCGGGGAGGAACCGCCGGAGCCCCAACACCGGCGAGAACGAGGCCGGTCCACGCGTGACCCGAGGGGGCAGAGCCGGACGAAGGGTCTGGGGGGGCAGGGACTCGACCGGAGGAGGATCGTGCTGCCACCGAAGAGGGCGGTGGAGGGATCAACCCGGAACACCCCGGCCGAGGAGGAGGGAGGAGGGTCTGAAGCGGAGGCGGGGAGAGGAGCGGGAGGGTGGTTGGCTGACGGGGCGGGGGGTTCCTCGGCCAGGGACCCAGAACCACTGCCTGGAGTAGGGGTCCTGCCAGTAGGCCCCGGCCGACGGGGATGGAAGCGAGGCAGAGGCGGGAGGCGGAGGAGGGGGTACGGCGGCCGAGAAGGGCAGGGACGGCGGGAGGACCGCTGCTGCCACAGGAGGGGTTAGGGCGGGTTGGGATCCGGAAAGGGGAAGGGAAAATCCGGCCACGGCGGTGGGAGCATCTGAACGGAAGACGGGATGGGGGTGGATGGCCTCGACCTGGACGGGAGGAGCCGAGGGGGGCAGCTCTGATGAGGCGGGAGGAGGCGAGGGAGGAGGAGGGCACGCGCGGAGCCCTGGCGGAGGAGCGAGCGCCGGGAGGGGGACCACATCCACGGCGGGGGAAGGTACAGATGCTGAGAGAGGAGCTGGAGGAGACAGAGGGGAGGGGGCTGACGGGTCGGAGGGCTCGTCGGTCGGACCCGTATACAAATACACATGTATATAATATTTATTTATGCTTATATTCACATTCACACATACAATATTTATCATATATTTATATATACATATATATCTTGATGATAATAAATAATAATAAATAATTTATATTTATTAACCACAATAAAAATAATAATAATAAGACTAAGAATAAGAATAATAATAACAAAATTTAATAAACTAATAATGGATACCATCATGCACAGTCTAAATATCCCAAAAACGTACAAGGACCTATTTTATACAAATATCATTGAATATAAGCTAATAATAATATTTTTAATATTTAATTAAGAATACTTAGAATATATTCATTGTATCATTAAACAGACTACGACACCATTCATACCAAAATACATCGACACGAATGTCATTGGACGTCCCGCATGACTACATGGGCTTGGACTTGGTACGGGTCCAGTCCGGGCTGGTTCGGTACAACCGGGTCGCTACGAAGTCAATAAATTTAATAACAAATAATTAAACTATTTATAATGGCCATGCTATAACTTGGCATGGTTTTCTTAGTCAGGACATCACTATGGCTCGGCCTTCCCCTACCAGGGCTAGTACACTAGCCAAGGCACGACATTGCACTATTCGTACCACGATTTCTAGTCACCATGCACTCCAAAACTCTACCAGGGCTGAAGTCATCAACCGTAATAATTGACTAAATAATTATCTATAAAATCTAAAATCACCATTCCAATAAAATAAATAATAATAGAAAATATTCTAAGTTTTCTGGGAAGGGCAGCTACAGAATGTAGCCATATTACAACAGTTAGGACTATGTCCCTTTGCAATGCACATTGAGGAATTAGGAATAGGCAAGTCCTGTACAACTGGGAGTCTTTTAGACTGTCAAACAGGACTGTCCTGTTCAGGACTTAATTTGGTGTTAGTTGGTGTGGAGTTTAATTATTGATTGAACTATAAACTGAATTGGACTGAGGATTCAGTCCTACATTAAGGACTGAATGGTTTATGTGCACTATTGAGTTTTGAACTCTTATCATTTAATGTGTATCAATGATCAGGTCGTTTGGGTGAGGAGGATTGGGGCTATTCATCACTTGAGGGTTTACCCTTGTATTTAGAATATAAACTCTCTTGTAAATTGTAACACCCACTTTTCTAAAATGAGGGTAATTTTGAACTTTTATAATTTTGATTAATCGATAATAAGATTTAACTCATATTGTAATTTTTGGTAATTTTTTTAATCAATTTAAAACTATTTAAAATATTGAATTGTGATTTTGATGGTTAACTAGTTAATTTCTAGTTTTGCTAAGCTTAGAGACTAACCATGGGGACCTAACCATGTAATTAGAATGACTATTTACAACTTTTTAGGCTACGGGTATTTGGTCATTTTGTGACTTTTGAATTATTTAGGATTTTGATTAATTGGTGAATTTTAGATTATTTTAATAATATTTAAATTGATGTATTATGATTTTGGTTATTTTAAATATTTTAATATTTTGGAAAATTTTTATATTTTTAATATTGTTTTTATTGGACTTGTTTAGTCAGGTTTGAGTTTCGTCTCGTTCCGACTTGTATTGTGACCCGGGTAACTTGAACTCTAGATGGGACCCAATATTAAGTTAAGCATGGCTCACAAGGCACAACATTAAGTTAGTTAATTAAACTAATTTTTATCATGTTATAATGGTTAAGTTAGAGACTCAAAACTAGATCATTTTGACCCCAAACTTGAACCTAGTCTAGACTTAACCATATGAGACTAGAGAGGGGCAATTAGGACATTTTCCATTAGCCCTAATGGACTCTTTATGGCAGCCACCTTTAGGAGAGAATGATTCATTTCATTCATTACAATCTTGCCTCTTTTATTTTCCTTTTGTTCTTCCCCAATTTTAGAGAGCCTTCCCATTGATTTGATCTCCAAATCAAATCATTCCTTCACCAAACCTTCCCTCAATCATTCCCATTCTCCAAGGGAAGGGTGCTACCAAGGATTGGAAGAGGAGTGCAAGGAGGAGTGTCCACTTTGAGGGATCTTCGTATCGGAGCCGTGTCCTAAAGGATTTCATTGGGATTCCACTCCCAATAGGTAAAACCCATCCTCTAAATCGATTTTCTTTGCATATAAATTAGTTTTAAATCCGTAGGATGTATTCTCATGCATGTGTCCCATTTAGATTCAAATTTGAGGCCATTTGGAGCTCTCTTGAGGATTTTAGATATGTATCTTGTGTCCTACTTGATAGATCCCAAATTAGGACACCCCATGTGTATGTATGTATGATAATAGTTTAAATAGATATTTAAATTGAGTTTTATAATGGTTAGAGAGTGGATTGATCTTAGTTAGGATGGTTAGAATGAGTTTCATTTGGATACCTATGATTGTATCTAAGTATCTTGGCCTATATGTGTTCTTTTGTCAAATTCGTCATAATTTTTATCCACGTTTTTATTAACCAAAGCAACTTAGAAATGTCATAACTTTTAGTTTAGAACTCCGATTTATCTCCTTTTTTTTAAAAGAACCGTATCGAAGTTAGATTTCCAAATATATATTTTAATAAGCCAAATTCTTTTTGTAACTTTCTGTAGAATTATTTGAGTGTCAGATGTACGAAAGACGAACGTGTTTCGGTATTTTCGCAATTTCGGGAGCTTCCGGACACGAAAATGCGATCCGTTTAAAGTTTCGAAAAGCTAACACAAAGGGATACGACATACTTTAATCCTAGAATTTAGTGAATGCCCAATTGGTACAGTATTGGTTTTAAGTAGAAGAGTGACTATACGATATATGCATTTTGTGTAACCTATGAGCCTATGTAGTATGGATATTAAATGAATATAGCGTATGTAATGCATGATATATTAGATGAATGAAATGATATATATATATATATATATATATATATATATATATATATATATATATATATATATATATATATATATATATATATATTTTATATATATATATATATATATATATATATATATATATGATATATATTCTCTTACATTAATGTATATATATGGTTGAATGCAAGCATGTAGGAATACAATTAATATAATGCATATAAGCAATGCATGAATGAAAGAATGATATACAATATATGCATGAAGATATATATATGTAATGATAGATATGAATGCATAATGTATAATATTGTAATGCAATATATAATGATAACATGTATGGTAATGTAGAGTATAGGATGCAAGCATGAATAAATGGAGGAAATACATGTATATAGGTAATATATAATGTAATATATGAATGCAAGCATGCAAGATAATGTATTGTATCCATATATGATGTATTCAACTTAAAGATAATGTAATATATGAAAGGAATGAATGATAATATATAATATAATATATAAGGTAATGCAAGGTATGAAATATATGATGTGTGCATGTTTGTATGTCTCTATGTTAATGTATGAAATGATATGAATATACAATGTATGCATATGTATAAAACATGTAGGTAATGCATAGATGCATGAATGAAATGAATGTTTGCAATATGTTAATATAAATATAAGTATCTAATATGCATGAATGTAAGTATAATATAATACAAGTATACATGTATGTATCATGTAAATATAATATACATGATATGTATGTATGTATGCATGTATACAAGGTAAGTATGTATTTATGTATTTCTACAAACTGAATTAACCTATAACCTTTTACACACATGCATTCGTACACCATTTGACATCATGTATCCCATGTCACATACACCTACCTATCACTAAATTTTAGAACATTAACACATATCCTTTCACACACATGCCAAACACACACATACTTACTTACTCTTTTACCTCTCTTTCTCTATATATATATATATATATATATATATATATATATATATATATATATATATATATATATATATATATATATATATATATATATATATATATAATAGCTTTCCTATATATATCTATGTATATGAATATGTGAATAGTGATGCTTATATATATATATATATATATATATATATATATATATATATATATATATATATATATATATTTGTGTGGGATGTACATATAGGTAGCCTATATGTTATGAGTGTACTACAATATATTAGATATATATATTGTTATGTGTCACGATCCGCACCCGTTTTTTTTTTAAACGGATACGAGACGTGTCCAAGACAGCCTACGCCGCAGTATCGGCGGTAGAACGCTGTCATGGCCATGAAGATCAAAATCACAAATAATGCTCATTCACAAGAATTAATTTAACATATAATGATCACAAGATTTACATTTGTAGAAAAATATAAACTTGTACAAATATTGGAATGGCTACAACTCCGCTATCTAGCTAGTTTCTAGGCTTTTGTCTGCAAGTACCCCCGTATCTCCCATGCTAAGTGAATCCACGGCTAACCTGAAAATGTTGGTTTTCAGTCAGGAATGGAACGAGCACAATTCACTGAATGTAATTTCAAATAAAGAAAATGACTATAAAACAAAGGTTAGACATCAATCATGAGTTTTGGAAATAAACAGTAAATACGAAAAACCAATAGCAATAATTAGACACAAAATACTTTTTCCAACTACTAGAAGTACCTTTGATATGTGATCGGTCTCGGGACAATTATGCGACACGGTCTACACGGTCTAAAGTTACACGGTCTACAGTTACACGGTCTACAAAAAATATTACAGTAAAGAAACACTGTCTACAAAATAATAATCATGATCTACACAGTTTAAATGCAGTAATAATCACGGTCTACACTGTCTACTTTGCAATAAATAAATCACTGTCTACACTGTCTACAAGAAATAAATGTAACACGGTCTACACGGTCTAAGGTCAGATCACACATCCTTGGTACTTCTCATTCCCGACTCAACAATTTATAATATAAAATAATCACATAACCAATAGCCAACGAATGAAATATAGTGAAAATTAATATCGAAATACAGACAATAAACTGTACTCGCCTGTGGTCCTTTGCTGGTGAAACCGACAATCTGAACTACTCAATGTGCCACTATAGTCAAAACCCGTACAACAGTCCCCGGAAGCTGAAATAAACAATACCAATGATCTCAGAATAGTCTAATTAGCTTATATTGAATGTCCTTACGTCCAATTCTGGACACAGGGGCAAAACGGTAATTTCGGGCAAAAACGATATCCGCCGTTGGACCCGCTTTGCACCGAAAAGCGTGCCAGAGTCAACGGTCTCTAAAGTCGTCAAACTATATGTCTACGGATCTAGTTTTTCGATACGAACCCAACCGTATGTCCAAAGTTGGATTCCGGCGGGCCGTGCACAAAATCGTCCGTTGAGTGGGACCGTGGGGCCCGCAAAACGACGTACGATTCAACTGTCTCGAAATTGGACCAAACTTGGCATACATGACCAGAAAAACGATACGGTCCTGTTGGCGTAAGTTTCGTCTCGATCTGACGATCGTGCACGAAGTAATTGGGGAATTTGTAAAGTGCACGATACGATAAATTTCGACGGATACGCATCAAATTCGTCGCGCACACACGACCAATTTGAATTCCGTCAAAGCTCACACGACCACGAAGCCGTTACGCAGCTTTCGATGTCTTCGGTTCGCGACCACGTCGCCCGGATTGGCGGGACGCACGTCGTGTGGATGAATTTCTTGATTTTAAAAAAATAGATTTTTGTCAAACTTTGGAATTCGATTTCTCAACACATAGTCGATGATTTCCAAATCCCCAAAAAGGATTGTGAAGTCCTATAGGTTGTCTCTAACTGTGTTCAAGTAGAATTTTTTATTCTGGCACTAGATCGATTGGAATCGATCTTCAAACTCGAATGATTGGACTGCTATTGGTTCTGTTTCAGGACAGAATTATTACTGAACTTGGGTTCGATTTCTCGTCTAATACAGACGACTACGATTTGAACTAAATGACAGAGATCAAAGTTGGTTAGGTTGTGTGCGTACCGGAAGAATTGGTTCCCAAAATGGTCTAGCGAGCACGACGGAATAACCCCGCAAAGTTGGCCCCGCGGATGGCTGCCGCTGTGCTGTCCTGCTCTTGGCTCGTCGCGCGCGCGCGGATCGGCGGCTTGGCCGGCCGGCGGTGGCTCTCCGCTGCGCCCACGCAGGCCAGGGGTCGCCAGGGATTGCACGATCTTAGGGTTTTGGTGGTTTCTCCAGTTTATTCCCGATGTACGTATATATATATATATATATATATATATATATATATATATATACGTACATCTAGGCCCCGACTAAATTCCAGCTAGTCCAGCGGGATTCACAGCCACCCCCCCGAACAAGTTCGAGTATATATATATATATATATATATATATATATATATATATATATATATATATATATATACTCGAACTTGTTCGGGGGGGTGGCTGTGAATCCCGCTGGACTAGCTGGAATTTAGTCGGGGCCTAGCTGGGTTTGTGGGCATGGGATGAGGGTCTGGTCGGGCTCGGCTGAGCCCGGCCTGCTGTGCTTATGCCTTTTTTTTCTTTTTTTTCTTTTTCCTTTTTCAATTCCTTTATCTATATCAATCTATATATATAAGTATATACCTGTATAGATATACGTATATATATGTATTTTTATATATACACATATACATATGCACTTGTATATATATTCGTATATACACATACATATATTCCTTTATCTATATATTTATATATGTATACATAATATTATATACGTCTATATATATATACACGTATGTCTCTATATTTATATACACGTACACTCATATATATATATATCTACACATATACACTAATATATATATATATATATATATATATATATATATATATATATATATATATATATATATATATATATATATACACACACAAATACACACGTATATAATATCTCTATATACATTGTCACGACCCGCACCCTAGAATTTGGGCACGAGAACGTAACAACGCCCAGCCTACGCCGCAGTGTCGGCGGTAGAACGCTGTCCTAGGTCTCAATGCATCTAATAGTATAAGACTAACAGTTTATACTCCCCGAATGGGGGTGACATAGCAGATACATACTCAATCACATCTAGGGTAGAGCATAAAGGAAGATAGATAAAACATGAAATCCAAAAGAGGTACAACAGAGAGAAATCTAAGTGTCTAAGATACAAACTCAGAATACATCTCAAAACTCAAATACAAGTAATCCATAAAATAATACAACTCCAGACAACTAAGAATAGCTAACTAAACAACCTCTAATGGTCTCCTCTAGGCTAGCAGGCAATCCCGAGCTATCTGTAAAATTTTGTCAACGTATCCTGTCAGGAAAATGAGCAAGTACAAAACACCAACAGCAGTTCCATGTGAATTGACAAAAGCTATAAGAGACAGTATAATAAAATACAAGACAAAATCAACTGGAAATATATATCATGATGTGAGTACTGTAAATGACGATAATGTATATGTATGTATATATATAGGGTGACTTGGGAACTATTCGGAAGCCGAGTTACAACCCTTAAACCAAACAAGGACCGGGGTTGTAACCCTTCTCCCGAACAGAACTTAGTCCCCCTAAGATAGTAAATATAAAAAGTGCCTTGAATTATTAGTGCGTCATGTGATCGGCTTGGGAAGGCTTTCCATCTGACCGGCTATGAACCATGATGAAACGTAAGGCCGGTCACCATGGAAAGCTATGAACCGTGGGGTTAGGCTTTACCCGTCGTGAGGTGAGGGTATAGCTATGAACCATGAGTACAATAGAACCATGAGTACCATAAAACCATGTGGGAATTGATCACACAACCACTAATAACTCCCCATCCCCCGACTAGTATAAAGGATCCGGACATAACACGTCATAACACGAGATTCGAGAGCAGGGGGCCAGCCCACTCCCAAATTCATGTCTATACAAGTACAAGTAACAAGTCGAGTCATGTACTAATATACCAAGTAAACCAGGAATAACATCTCATGACAGGATCCGACAAAGACTAGTCCGTGAACTATCGTGTCTGGAAATCAAGTAAGTCACTACAACTGAATCGGATATAGCAGATATCAAGACAATAAAAACTATCAGTGAATGTACTCGCCTGCGGTCCTGAGCTGATAAGTATAGAGGGTCCAACTGAAGCCACAGAGTCCTATTTAAAGCAACACAGGTTACAAAGTGTTCAAGTTATATTAAAAGAGTCTCTACAAGAAATCTATATTATTCTAGGTTCTTCTAAGTCAAATTAACTCTAGGTCAACTCCGGTCAATAATCTAGTCAAACTAGGTCAAGCGTTGACTCACAGTTGACTTTGGGTCAACTGGTCAACTTTGGTCAAACAGGGTCAACCTAGTCTAATTATTGAAAATATAAAGTGTACTTCGTTATTCGTACGTCGAAACTTACGACACGTAAATCGAGATAAGAATATCAATGGTAAGGTTGATAATCTTATTACAGTGATCCACGTGTCCATCTTGTCAATTTCAGCGATGTGAGATCACTGGAATTGACTGAGCTCAATTTCGTTGTACTAATCTCGAAATACAAACATTATAAGAATTAATTATTAATTAATTATTAGAAAGGTTAAACTCAGAGAAACTATCAACAAACATTGTCGGACGATGAAATGAACATCGCCAACGTGTCCAGAATGGTCAAATTAGCTAGGATAGCCTACCCAACGGTCCAATTTGGACACAAGGGCAAAAAAATAATTTCGGGTCAAAACGGTGTCCGTGTCAGAGCCGTTTTGCACCGAAATACGTGCAAGAAAACAAGTCTACAAAATATAACAAATTATATATCCACGCAACCAGAATGTCGATACGAACCCAACGGTATCTCCAGAATTGGATTCCGTTGACCCGATCTCAATTTGGCCCGTTGACCAGAACTTAGGATTCCGGTTTGCACGGAAATGCGTGCCGGAGCCAAAGTTCTCAAAACTCAGCAAACTATAGGTCAACGAGTCCAGAATGACGATACGAACTCAACGGTATATCCGGAATTGGATTCCGATGAGCCGGTCTCAAAATGACCCGTTGGCCCGGACATTGGTGTCTGACTTGCACCGAAATGCGTGCCCGATCCAATGTCTACCAAAACCTAGCAAATTATATGTCAACGAGTCCAGAATGACGATACGAACTCAACGGTATATCCGGAATTGGATTCCGATTAGCCGGCATCAAAAAGTCCCGTTGACCCAGAAAGTGGGACCCGCTTTGCACCGAAATGCGTGCCCGGGCCCACGTTCTCCAAATCTAACAAATTTTATATGAAAACATGCCAGAACGACGCCACAAGTCTAATGGTGGTGTCAGAAATGAAATCTGGAGTCCCGTGTTCAAAAATGGAATTTTACAAGTTGGAAATTACGAATTCGGACGGCCAACTTTGGCGTCGAATTCAACCAATCAAACAAGCTCAAACTGAAATGAAATCTAAAGGGGGCAGGAAGAGGGTTATACCAGCTTCGCACCGGAACTGGTAGCACGCCAAACGGAGCTGCGGTGGAGGAGATACAAGCTGACGAAGTTGGCCCCGCGAAACTGTCCAAATTTAATACAATTTAAACGGTCAACTTGGTGGCCGGTTTTCATGTATCAAACGATAAAATTAACGGACGAAAATTGACAAGAATGAAGGTGGATATACCGAGATTGCGAGGGAGCAAAGAAATCGCCGATCCAACGGTTGGATTTCCGGGAAAACGCGTGCGAAGTTGCTGCAACGGGGCGCCAAAACGAACTTCATTTCGTGCGCGTCACGACGGGACGTCGTTCAAAACGCACGAATCGCCTCCGATACACGACGGGGAGACGGACGACGGCCATGGGGCCTACCCCGGGGGTGCGCCCGGCCAACGGGGGGTCGGCCACGCTGACCACGTCGCCGGCGGCGGCGCGGCGGTGGCGCGGCAGCGCTGCCACAGCGCGCACATGGCCCCGCTGGTCGCAGCTGCTGCTGTGCTTGCTGTCGTCCACCGCACGCGCGGGGCGGCGCGGCCACTGCGGTGGCGAGGGCGGCGGGGTTGCGCGCAACTGCGGGCAAGGCGGTTGTGGTGGTGTTGGCGGAGGAGGAAGGAGATGAGGAGATGGAGGATGGTCGGGTGGAGCATGGGAGGAGGAGGAAGGAGAAAGCTGGGGTGTTGGTCGACGGCCGACGGCGCAGCGGAGGCCGGCCAGGGGAGGTCGGGGGAGGTGAGGTGATGATGGCTGGAATGGTGGTGGTGGCAGATTGGTGTGGAGGTGGTGGTTGTTGAAGACCATGGTGATGGTGGTGATGAAATGAATTGAGGAGGAGAAGATGGAGAGAAGGAGCTGTGGGAGGTTGCCGTCGGTGGAGTGGGGTGGCCGACGGCCAGGGGTGAGGAGGAGGAAGTCGAGTGAAGGAGGAGGGGGTCGGGTTCACTGCTGTAGGAGTTGTTGTAGTAGTTTTGAAATGAAAAGGATAGGGAGGAGAGAGAGAATAGGATAAAGGAAACAATTAATGAGAGAGAGAAAGAGAGGATAAGAGAGAGGGATGAAAAAGTTGATCCCCACAATTTTAGGGCCGGCCACATGGCCAAGGGGGATTGTGGGGAATGAATGGTCATGATTAAATGGGAGGGAAAATCAAATGGCCAGAAATTAATTGCTAAATGGGTCATTCCAATAGGGATTAAAATAAATGGAAATTTCCTATTAAATAATAAAAATAGATGAAATGAGAAATTGATATTTTTGGACAATAAATATGAGGGTGTCCCGATGGAGGGCAACATGGAGCTGGACTGGGCTCGGTGGAGCCGGATTGGGTGAAAATTGGACATCGAGCAAAAATAGAATTAAAAAATAGGCGTTGATGATCATGTGCAAATAAGTAGCACATGGGGATTCCAATGAATGGGACACAAGTGGCGGACGGATAGTTGGCTCAAAGTGGGCCATGTCTATAGTTGGGGCTGACAGGTTTTGGTCGACAGGGGACCCACAAATCAAGTTGGAAAATGAATGTGACGCCGTGGCGTGAAATAAAATCGGGTCACGCGTCGGGAAAGTTGTGCGAATCAAATGGAGCCCAAAATGACATGAATGAGTGGGAAACGAAGGTCATGGGTGACGAGCGTCTCGAGTAGATCATCAATGAGGAGTTGGTTTCAAGGAAATGACTGGTCTGGCGCTTCCAATTTAAATGTCATGGTAACGCGCTGAAAATGATCAAGGAAAAGAGTGGGAAAATAAATATCAACAAAATGGTCTAAGCCGACCCGAAGTTCAACGAAGCAGAAAGAGCACAAGAGAACAAGTTTGGATGGGACACTATATACCGTCATGAAGGTAATCGTGTCCACTCTAAAACTCGTGAAGAGGATTTCCAGAATTGAACATCCCTGATACTCCAAATATTAATGGCACGGAAAAGGCACACTTAAGGAAAATAATTCAATAAATTATTTAATGAAACTAATAAATCAAAAAATAAAAAAAAATCAACCCGAAATTCAGGGTGCTCACATACATACCTATTATCTTATATATATATATATATATATACAATACGTACATATATTTTTATATACACATATACACCCACGTACATATATGTATACACCTCATATATATATTAATAAACACCTGGTTGACCAAAACATAAATAATATGTTTATATATATTAAATAAACAAAATACTAGATAAATAGTATAACTAACAGGAGGCTTGTATGTTAAGTATTTTAAATAATCTTAATAATCAAATAATCGAATATCTAGAAAATATGACTAAACCTTATGGAGAATCCCATAAAAAGGCCCTGACTATTTAATAATAATAATAATACCAATTTTCTACCCATAACTAATGTTTAGA
Organism: Iris pallida; assembly: GCA_029216955.1. Classification (NCBI taxonomy): domain Eukaryota; kingdom Viridiplantae; phylum Streptophyta; class Magnoliopsida; order Asparagales; family Iridaceae; genus Iris; species Iris pallida. The sequence continues at coordinate 42,958,817 of JANAVB010021600.1, forward strand.
AAATAATTGCCAATTTCTAAAATATATATACAAAATACTTGTATTTACCAAACATGTCTACAAGGCCGTATTTGGTCCCACTACATGCCTACATGGCTTGGATTTAGTACGGGTCTAGTCCGGGCTGATTTGGTACAACCGGGTCTCCTAATGTCAAATAATATTAAATATAATTAATTAAACTATTTATAACGGTCATGTCACAACTTAGCCTGGTTTTTCTAGTTAGAGCATCACTATGGCTTGGCCTTCCTTGGCCTGGCTAATACACTAGTCAAAGCACGTCACTGCACTATCCGTGCCACGATTTCTAATCACCTTGTACTCCAAATTTAATCATGATTAAAATCATCTACCATAATAATTAAGTAAATAATCATTTCTAAAATTCAAAAAAAATTATATTTAAATCAAATAAATAATAGAAAAATAATTCAAAAAATTCGGGAAGGGGAGCTACAAATCTACCCACCTTAAAATAATTTTGTCCTAGAAATTCTGACTCATAATGATCCCTTAAAATTCATTAAGAAGGTCTACCTGAACCTTAACCTCCTTAAATTTTAATTCCTCTAAATAGTTTATCTCCTCCTCCTAGCCATTTTGTAACTTTATGACCTACAGGACTACTACCCACCTTTGGTCACACTACTCCTTAAACTAAAAGCTTATAATCTGCTAAATAGTTGCTAACAATTCTACCAACAATTATCTAGGCATCTGGTTTCTAAAACCCTCTCGTATCTATCAAGCAACACAAAAACTTAACAAGCAAATTTATACAAGTAGGTAAGAATATTGCTAAACTCTAGTAGGCATGACTATTCGTTGCTCCGATGTAGGGAGGACAGGAAGATAAGGCAGAATAATCGGGAGCAACTGTGAAGTTTCAAGAGCAGTGGAGAGTATCCAATGTTACAGATAGAAAGGAAGTTTATGGACCACTGCCTTATCTGCTAGATTGGCTACTCTAGTCATGTCGCTTGCTACGTCGAAGAGCCCTTCGTTACTTAGAGTGGCCTGCCATCCGTGCAATACGGAAGTCTCGTTCTCGGAATTCCAATTCATACAAGGTTCCATAACGGAACGAAATTTGAGAAATCAGATTGTGGTCTTAATGGGTTCTCTATTTGGACATCAGTCGTTGGTTGGATGAAAATTGGGTTTCAATCTACATGGACTAGACAAGATTCCGATGATAAAACTATTTCTACTAGGTTAGGGTAACCTAGGATAGGGTTCATCCCAAGTGATTGAACTAGTTGCCAGTCAGGTTGGTTAGCTAGGTTCCTAAAGTTCAAAATGCGCCTCCAGTGACTTTGTGTTTAAGTAGCACAAGGGGACACAATTACATGGCACCCTAGTGGCATGTGCATAGCGGGCTTCGAGTAGATCACAACCATATATTGGGTCGAAGGAATGGGGTCGCGGTTAAGGCTCTAATGGAGGTTGGAAAGTATACCGGTACTATGGTAAAGGTTATAACTAGTCCTTTTAACCTGAAAGTCGTACCATAAAAATTAGAGTACTAGGGAACGTGTCTGAGTGAGACATGATTTACCTAGATGGAGGTGGACTCGTCTAGATCTTGCATATGAAATTTGTTGGAAGATAATAGCTGGTCACGTGCTCCTAATATAAATGACACGGTCGAGGACACTAAATGATCTAAATGGAAAGTGGGAGTCCATAGAGCACCAATTATCATTCTAAAATAAATTATTCTAATCAATCGGTGATCCTCGTGTATCCAAAAATTTTAGAAGGCTTACAGTCTACCCACCTTAGAAACGAGGACATGGTCTTAGGAATATTGAGGTAAGAACATTTCAAAATCAGGATGTTGTACCCCGACTCTTGGAAATAAGAATAAGGTACGGCGTAACGGAATACGGTAGGTATAAATCAAGTCAAGGATCGCTCCTCAATAAATGGAAACGAGTGTGTACAATGACACATGGTCGATAAAATAGAATGACCTACTCGTCCACCGTACACAAGAGTTATCGATGGGGTAACCAGTTCTAAGGCACAACATAAGAGAAGAATTCTAACAACCGAGCTGTGAATTCCTATTTGTGTTAAGCCTGCCACACTATTGTCACAAGAGTTCTAGGGGTGTGGGCCTAAGGGTTTCTAGTCAAAGCAAGCTTCAAGCAATAAATTAGAGGCTCACGCCATTGGTTTTCTGAGAATAGATAGTCTCCTAGGTCGACATTTTGACTAAGGGTAAAACCCTAATCATTCTTAAATTTAGATGGCTAGAAGGTCTCAAAAGTAGTTTGAGGGTCGAGAGGGGAACGAGTAACTCAAACTCATGGCTGGCCGATGCTATTTACACTTGTGTATACAAATAATATAACCAGGTGGATACTCTGTATCTCTCCACCATCACGAGCTTCTGTCTTTCCAAATCAGTGGAAGACAAAAACAATAAAGAGTTCAAGGGAGATGTCACTGAATATAATTTTGTGATTCAAAGGTGAATGTATAATTTTCAAGAGAAATTGTCAAAGCAGTCGCGGATGAGATCCTAGAGAAATCTATATCTCAATCCACGTAGGATAATTAAATAAAGTGCAAACCAAATGCATCATGGTTGATCAGACCATAATACACTGATTCTGATTAGACAATAAGTTAGCAGGCATCCCCACTAAATATTTGTCTTGAATCAAGCTCGAGAACAGAGTGAGCTTGCAAAACTAGGCTGTAATAGCAGCATTGGTTAAGGTAGTCAAAATACAAGTATGCGAGATTTTTGAAAAGAGGCACAAGTAGTTCGAGTTTAGAGGGAATCAAAACTTACCTGGTGTCCTTGCTTATACAATCTTTCTAAAATCTTCCTGTCCATAAGGTCTTGGTCAGCTAATGGGTTATAGAACTCTGGATTCTATATTCTTGGTAACTTATTAGTGTCAATCCATTTCCTCGTCAATAGGTTACAAGGACCACGGAATGCTAGGTCGGGAGACACGCTACTCAACTTACAGAACTTTTACTAGTGTTGGCTTTGGATCTTATGGGACACACATGGCATTCTCCTATCCTCTATAGTACCCTAAACTTGTAATCATGTCTGAGATCATTTCACCGAGAATTATGCCTCGTCCGTATACTCGGGCGATGGTAAGCTCTTGGTTCCGTGATTCAGGTGTGATATGCTATCAGATACTCTACCTTATCTCGACACCTGGGTAACTATGATCAAAGAGGACTACTAGCCATAGTTTTAGGAATATTCTATAACCTATATTTTCTTAAACTAATTCCAATTCTAGGGGTCGTGCCTCGCCAGTGCGCTGCTGGCTACGGTGTACCCATAGTCTCCAAAATTTAATTAAATGGCGACAGTGCGCTGCTGTCCTGCCATCATGAGTCAACCATCATTCCTTTATCTGTAAAATTCCTGGCTTCTAGGGATTCAAACAAGTCGACTATGTAATAAGGCATAAATATTTGTCCTATCAGTCACAATCTTTAAAATAAGAGGTTGCACAAGAAAGAAATATCTGAGGACAAAGAAATACAACATTCTAACTATTCCATTGTATTTAAACATTGGGGAAAAACTTGAACCGAAACTAACTCGAGGTCCGTATATGGATAATCTAATCAGGAATTATATAAAATAATAATCCTTAGGGCAAAATAGGGACTGAGGAGGCAATTCGAACTAAGATGTGAGGATGATATCTAAAGGGGCAAGGAGAAGGAATTGCACCATTTATCAAGGTTAAACTACTAATTCTAGAAAGTCCTGTATCACCAAGTGAATAATCTATCCACATTGGATCATGTCGTCATATCAAAAGGTAGTCGTATACCTATGGGGATTGACAAACTATCAAAATTAATACCTTCTCATCTAAATTGCATAGCCTAGACTACCCATCGATAAATTTTTGTATAAGGGACTCCTAGTCATAGCCATTCTCTTAAATTAAATTAATCCTTGTTCGTGAATGAGCATGTTCTAGTCGCAAGCTCGCAATAGTACAACTAATCTTAAGTACTATCATGAGTTCACATGATTTGCAAAAACTGACCTGCATGGGCCACCACAAAAACTTGTCACGACCTGCACCCGTTTTTTTTTAAACGGATACGAGACGTGTCCAAGCCAGCCTACGCCACAGTATCGGCGGTAGAACGCTGTCACGGCCATGAAGATCAAAATCACAAAAAATGCTCATTCACAAGAATTAACTTAACATATAATGATCGCAAGATTTACATTTGTAGAAAAATATAAACTTGTACAAATATTGGAATGGCTACAACTCCGCTATCTAGCTAGTTTTTAGACTTTTGTCTGCAAGTACCCCCGTATCTCCCATGCTAAGTGAATCCACGGCTAACCTGAAAAATGTTAGTTTTCAGTCAGGAATGGAATGAGCACAATTCACTGAATACAATTTCAAATAAAGAAAATGACTATAAAACAAAGGTTAGACATCAATCATGAGTTTTGGAAATAAACAGTAAATACGGAAAACCAATAGCAATAATTAGACACAAAATACTTTTCCCAACTACTAGAAGTACCTTTGATATGTGATCGGTCTCGGGACAATTATGCGACACGGTCTACACGGTCTAAAGTTACATGGTCTACAGTTACACGGTCTACAGTTACACGGTCTACAGAAAATATTACAGTAAAGAAACACTGTCTACAAAATAATAATCATGATCTACACAGTTTAAATGCAGTAATAATCACGGTCTAAACTGTCTACTTTGCAATAAATAAATTACTGTCTACACTGTCTACAAGAAATAAATGCAACACGGTCTACACGGTCTAAGGTCAGATCACACATCCTTGGTACTTCTCATTCCCGACTCAACAATTTATAATAGAAAATAATCACATAACCAATGGCCAACCAATGAAATATAGTGAAAATCAATATCAAAATGCAGACAATAAACTGTACTCGCCTGTGGTCCTTTGCTGGTGAAACCGACAATCTGAACTACTCAATGTGCCACTATAGTCAAAACCCGTACAACAGTCCCCGGAAGCTAAAATAAACAATACCAATGATCTCAGAATAGTCCAATTAGCTAGGATTGCATGTCCTTACGTCCAATTCTGGACACAGGAATAAAACGGTAATTTCGGGCAAAAACGATGTCCGCCGTTGGACCCGCTTTGCACCGAAAAGCGTGCCAGAGTCAACGATCTCTAAAGTCGACAAACTACATGTCTACGGATCCAGTTTTTCGATACGAACCCAACCGTATGTCCAAAGTTGGATTCCGGCGGGCCGTGCACAAAATCGCCCGTTGAGTGGGACCGTGGGGCCCGCAAAACGACGTACGATTCAACTGTCTCGAAATTGGACCAAACTTTGCACACAGGACCAGAAAAATGATACGGTCCTGTTGGCGCAAGTTTCGTCTCGATCTGACGATCATGCACGAAGTAATTGGGGAATTTGCAAAGTGCACGATACGGTAAATTTCGACGGATATGCATCAAATTTGTCGCGCACACGCGACCAATTTGAATTCCGTCAAATCTCACATGACCACGAAGCCGTTACGCAGCTTTTGATGTCTTCGGTTCGCGACTACGTCGCCCGGATTGGCGGGACGCACGTCGTGTGGATGAATTTCTTGATTTAAAAAAAACAGATTTTTGTCAAACTTTGGAATTCGATTTCTCAACACATAGTCGATAATTTCCAAATCTCCAAAAAGGGTTGTGAAGTCCTATAGGTTGTCTCTAACTGTGTTCAAGTAAAATTTTTTATTCTGGCACTAGATCGATTGGAATCGATCTTCAAACTCGAATGATTGGACTGCTATTGGTTCTATTTCAGGACAGAATTATTACTGAACTCGGGTTCAATTTCTCATCTAATACAGACGACTACGATTTGAACTAATTGACAGAGATCAAAGTTGGTTAGGTTGTGTGCGTACCGGAAGAATCGGTTCCCAAAATGGTCGAGCGAGCACGACGGAATAACCCCGCAAAGTTGGCCTCGCGGATGGCTGCCGCTGTGCTGTCCTGCTCTTGGCTCGTCATGCGCGCGCGGATCGATGGCTTGGCCGGCCGGCGGTGGCTCTCCGCTGCGCACGCGCAGGCCAGGGGTCGCCAGGGATTGCTCGATCTTAGGGTTTTGGTGGTTTCTCCAGTTTATTCCCGATGTACGTATATATATATATATATATATATATATATATATATATATATATATATATATATATATACTCGAACTTGTTCGGGGGGGCGGCTGTGAATCCCGCTGGACTAGCTGGAATTTAGGTCGGGGCCTAGCTGGGTTTGTGGGCATGGGATGAGGGTCTGGTCGGGCTCGGCTGAGCCCGGCCTGCTGTTGCTTATGCCTTTTTTTCTTTTCTTTTCTTTTTCCTTTTCAATTCCTTTATCTATATCAATCTATATATATAAGTATATACCTGTATAGATATACGTATATATATGTATTTTTATATATACACATATACATATGCACTTGTATATATATTCGTATATACACATACATATATTCCTTTATCTATATATTTATATATGTATACATAATATTATATACGTCTATATATATATACACGTATGTCTCTATATTTATATACACGTACACCCATATATATATCTACACATATACACTAATATATATATATATATATACACACACACACAAATACACACGTATATAATATCTCTATATACATACCTATTATCTTATATATATATACAATACGTACATATATTTTTATATACACATATACACCCACGTACATATATGTATACACCTCATATATATTAATAAACACCTGGTTGACCAAAACATAAATAATATGTTTATATATATTAAATAAACAAAATACTAGATGAATAGTATAACTAACAGGAGGCTTGTATGTTAAGTATTTTAAATAATCTTAATAATCAAATAATCGAATATCTAGAAAATATGACTAAACCTTATGGAGAATCCCATAAAAAGGCCCTGACCATTTAATAATAATAATAATACCAATTTTCTACCCATAACTAATGTTTAGAAAATAATTGCCAATTCCTAAAAATATATATACAAAATATTTGTATTTACCAAACATGTCTACAAGGCCGTATTTGGTCCCACTACATGCCTACATGGCTTAGATTTAGTACGGGTCTAGTCCGGGCTGATTTGGTACAACCGGGTCTCCTAATGTCAAATAATATTAAATATAATTAATGAAACTATTTATAACGGTCATGTCACAACTTAGCCTGGTTTTCCTAGTTAGAGCATCACTATGGCTTGGCCTTCCTTGGCCTGGCTAATACACTAGTCAAAGCACGTCACTACACTATCTGTGCCACGATTTCTAATCACCTTGTACTCCAAATTTAATCATGATTAAAATCATCTACCGTAATAATTAACTAAATAATCATTTCTAAAATTCAAAAAAAAATTATATTTAAATCAAATAAATAATAAAAAATAATAAATTTTCGGGAAGGGGAGCTACATTATGTGTATATGTGTTTGTGGTTTGGCTTAGGCATGATATAGCCTATAGCCTAGGGCTCTTAGCCTATAGTGTGTCTGTTTGCCTAGTGAGAGTTTAGTTAGACTTGTTTAGTCTTAATTAGGCCTAGAATAGACTAGTATAGACTTGTTTGGTTTAGATTTGACCTAGTTGACCTAGTTTGATTAATCTAGTTGACTAGAGTTGACCAAGTGTTGACTTTAGCCTAGTTTGACCTAGACAGCATGTAGATGCATTGTAGTAGTCTATTTTCTTATTTTAGACATGTTGTAACTTGTGTTGCTCTGATTAGGAGACAGACACCTCTTTTCAGGCAGTACACCCTCTTCGGACATTCAGTTATCAGGCGAGTACATTCTCTGATCATTTCATATCATGTTAGAATTATTTTTCTGCTTTAGATTACTTTACTTGATGTTGTCACGTTGGTAACACGAATTAGTACTATATGGATCCATTCTTGAGATGTTATCCCCTCAGGGAGCATCGTATACTACATGTTCTGTGCGTTTCACTTACATAGTGTATCACTATGCTTCACGATTCTTCGATCACTTGTGACATGTACTCTCATGATCATAGAGTCTTCCCAGAATCACCCATTTATGGGCATTCCTAGAATCACCACATTTATGGACATTCCCAGAATTATCCATTTATGGGCTATCCATGTATCACCCCTTGTGGGCCTTTGCATAGAATCATAACATAACCTGGTTGGATCCTTGTGTATTGATTGGGGGTACGGGGGAGTAGAAGTAGACATGTAAATAATATCCAAGTAGTGTAGTTCCCAGAATCACTCCATAGTATAGTTCCCAGAATCTCCTATGCCATTCACATGTTTATATTGTACTCTGACTCACTAGCCACTGTTAGTTCTCTACTTATAGTAGATATTTCTATTACAGCTCTCTCTCTTTGTTTACATACTGTATTTCTTTCAGATCATGTATGTTACTTTACTGTATGATTATATTTTCTAACCTGCTATGATCTGTTGAGATGTATTGTGCTCGCTCCTATCCTGACTGGACCTGTTGATAAATTTTACAGATAGCTTGGAGGTTGCCTGCTAGCCTAGAGGAGACACATTAGAGGTTGTTTAGTTAGCTATTTTTAGTTGTCTGGAGTTGTATTTACTTTATGGATTACTGTATTTGAGCTTTGAGACGTATTTCTGGGTTTGTGTATCTTAGACACTTAGACTTCTATCTGCTGTATCTCTTTTGGATTTCATGTTTTATCTATCTTCCATTATGCTCTATCTTAGATGTGATTGAGTTTACATTCTGCTATGTCACCCCCATTCGGGGAGTATAAACTGCTTAGCCTTATACTGTTAGATGCATGAAACCTAGGACAGCGTTCTACCGCCGACACTGCGGCGTAGGCTGGACGTACCCACTTCTCGTGCCCTTACTCTAGGGTGCGGGTCGTGACATAAATACATGCTTAGAATATTGTAGAGTTATAATAGAAGTTGACTAGTATTATAGATAGAACTTAGAATTATTTAGTGATCTTAAGTTTAAATATCAACTTTACTTTTTGACTTATCAAACTGTAATTATAAAAACAGGAGGATTTCCAGCTCTACTACCCTTTCTCGATCACCCGGAGCAAGATAAGTATACTCCTCGGATTGTTCATTTCTCATGTCTTTCATATCCATTCTTGTATCTCCTTGATGACACGATATATCACGGTATTGTCTGGTTTCATGTTCCATGTATCATTTGCGTCTGGGAGGGGAAATACTATAGATATGTGATCAAACTCTGTTACTACTCATGTGAATAGCTTGGGTCCCGCACCGTGCACGCGGGGCCAAAGCCGTACCATTTCAGGTTCATTGCATCTACCCAAGCCGATCACAATCTAGATGTATTTCAAATATTGCACATGTCAGGATTCAGTTTGTATTTCAAAATTTCATGGTTGTATTTCAGGTTCAGGCTGTATTTCATGTTCAGGCTGTATTCATGTTCAGGTTATACTTCATGTTCAGATTGTATTTCATGTTCAGGACTCTTACCATGTTCCCTGTTTTACTTTCAGTATTTCCTGTTTAGTTCATATCTTGTTCTCATTTTTTATACTTTACATATATTCATGTTTCTTGATTCATACCATGATGTACATGTTCATTTTCTTGGATATACTTGCTCCGCTCATGACTGGATAAGTTGCAGGTGAGTTGGAGGCCTTGTGCGACACATTCTATGGCGAGGAGCCTATTGATGCAGGAGAGCTAGCTGGTGCTGCTCATGACTTAGAGAAGCCTAGAGCTTTCCTTAGTTTTTCCCTATTATTTTCCTGTATTGAGACTAGTAGACTTTCTGTCATTTCTGGAATGTAATAAATTTTGATATTGTACTTTTACTCTGGGACACATTTATAGATGTTGTGTTGTCATACTTGTCTTGATATCTGGTTAGTTTCCCTAGATTGGTACAGTTTACTTTGTTGTGTCTAACGACAAAGGCTGGGCGTGTCCGACTCGTATCCGGTTATTCGGAAGCGGGTCATGACACACACACACACACACATATATATATATATATATATATATATATATATATATATATATATATATATATATATATATATATATATATATTGTATAGGATAGGAAAATAGGTTACGAATATTTTGGTAGGATATTTTAGGATTTTCTAGAATATTTAAAATACTTTAGTTTTATTTAGAATTTTAAACTAGGAAAAAATATTATTAAGAATTTTTGGTTTTAGTGAATATTTATTCATATATAGATATGTATATAAAGAAATACATATATAAAATATGGAAGGATGTGTGTGTGTCTATATATATATATATATATATATATATATATATATATATATATATATATATATATATATATATATATATATATATATATTCTCTTTTTTTTTAAAACCAAATGCCCGTGGACTAAAGCCCTCGGGCTAGAGCCACCCAGCCAGCACTTGGCCCGGGAGCCGTGGCCACTGCCACCCAGCTGCTCCCATGGGGGATCGATCTCGCGACCTCACACCCCCGATGCCAACGGTCTTACCTTTACACTAACGCACCATTGGCATATATATATATATATATATATATATATATATATATATATATATATATATATATATATATATATATATATATTTTTATATATATATATATATATATATATATATATATATATATATATATATATATATATATATATATATATATATATATATATATATGTTCCACATCCCCTTACTTTTGCATCCCCCATGCATCCCCATGTTAACACCCGTTGGATCTTTGTTTAAGTCATCTAATCTTAACCGTTGATTTTTCAACGGTTAAGATTAGATGACTTAAACAAGATCCAATGGATGTAAAAGAGGGGATGCATGGGGGATGCAAAAGTGAGGGGAATATATATATATATATATATATATATATATATATATAGCACATCGGGTTGTGGTGTACTGGTATCACCACCGTGCACCAGGGGGGCTGGCGGGGTTCGATTCCTGGGGGAGTCGGGCTGCCTTAGCTTAAGGGGGACGAGAAGGTAGGTAGTAGTAGTAGTAGGAATATATATATATATATATATATATATAAGGGGGAAAAAGAAAAAAAAAGAAAAGAAAAAGAAAACAGTGATGTACTATTCCCGTAAGGGGAATAATACTTACTAAAACCCGATACAACAAAATCCCCTATTCTTTGTATTTAAATATCGACACATGAGAGAAGGGAAAAACCTAAAAACCCTAATCCACGTTGCCCCCACCAGTTCGTGCGCCACCCCGGCCCCGCTGTCTAGGCGACCGCGTGCGACCACCGGCTGGCCATCACCGCGCGCGATGGCCGCAGCAGTGACAACAACAACAGTAGCATCAACAGAGCAACAATAGCAGTTGCAGCCAAGGCCCCCACTTCGAGGTATGATATCTACTTCGTCTTTGTATCGTTTTTCATTTCGTTTCTTCGTACATGCTCACAACATAACCCTCTAGAAAACCTTTCAAGTAGAATGATTTTAGGTGCCCTGGTTTGGAAGAAAAATCGACACAAAGTCAGACGAAAAACCGTTTCTTAACAGTTTATAGGACAGACCAACTACCCTAGTTTACGCTCAGTTTTCTTCCAGATCATGCAGAATTTTGAAAATCTATTTGAAGGAGTTTATTGACAACATGTAGGACAACAAAACTTTTCTTTTAGTTTTAATTAATTCGAAGAATTCATCGAATGAAACCTGTTCGAAGTTGACCAAAAATCATAACAAATCTGTTTTGAAAAACTTAAAATTTTGCGATACGGAGTGCGTCCAACCAAATCGGACCACTTCGTCGTGTACGAATTGCATCAAAAGACATGTATGGTATACCCGGACGTGTGGGCTTTCGCGGAAGTTGATTCGGACGTGTGTGCACACCGGAATCAACCCGTATCCATCGAAAATTTTCATATCGACTTCTTTGCAAACTAGCCAATTACTTTATGCACATTCGTCATCTCGAGATAAAACTTGCGCCAACAGGACTGTGTCATTTTTTGGTCCTGTGAGCTAAGTTTAGTCTGATTCTCTGACGGTCGACCGGAACGCTATTTTGGCGGGCCTGCGAGCCGATCCAACGGACGAATTTGTAAATGGCCCACCGAAATCCAACTTTGGACATACGATTGGGTTCATATCGTCAACCGGATTCGTAGACATATAGTTTGACGACTTTAGAGACCATAGGTACTGGCACGCTTTTTGGTACAAAGCGGGTCCAACGACAGACATCGTTTTGATCCGAAATTACGATTTTGCACCTATGTCTAGAATTGGACTTTTGGGTAGGCATTTTTAGACATTTCTTTTATACCAAACACGTTGGTAAAGTCTGTTTCAGCATCCGGAGACTGTTGCACGAGTTTGACTTTTGTGGCTTACTGAGTGGTTTGGTATTGTCGGTTTCACCAGCAAAGGACCCCAGACAAGTACATATACTGATTGCTTTCAATTTCTGATAGTTTTTTCCATTTCATATTATACATATGCTCTTCATACCTTACCGACACACTTTCTACACGTATTAGTATCATGGATCCTACATATTATATTTTTTGTTTACCATCTACATGATTGTCGTGTTCGTGACTTGTTTGAATCCATGAGTACTAGTCGGGTGCGAAAATATCTTAGTAGACGTGTGAACTACCCCCTTTCTATCCTCTGTGTCTTTCGTGGAGAATAGCAGCAGCACACTTCACGTGCGGGGTGCCGGATTTACCCCCTAGCCGTTCACATGTCGAACACGATATTTCGACAAATATAGATAGATATTGCTTCACTTGTTCATCCTGTGTCACCATGTTTCCTTCAAGTTGCTATATTTTATTATAAAGTTGCATGTTCACTTTTCTACTAAACATGATGTCTGTTACTTTCAATATTGAATTCTCATATGCTATTTTTATGTCTTGCAAATTATATCATGTCTTGAATAGCTTGTCATATGTGTGTGCTTATTCCATTTCTGACTGAAAACCAATATTTTTCAGGTTAGTCGTGGCTTCTCTTAGCATTGGGAGATACAGGTGTACTTGCAGGCCAAAACCTAGAGATTAGTTAGAGGTGTTGTAGTCATTTTCAATATTTTGTAAGAACATTGTACTTTCTTTAGATATAAATCTTATAAATGTTGTAATTATTTTAGCAATGTGAATGAGCAGTACAGTTTATTTTTGAGCATTTATTTATTGCGGGCTAGACAACGTTCTACCGTCGACACTGTGGCGTAGGCTGGCTTGGACACGCACTCGTATCCCGAAAAGCGAGTGCGGGTCGTGACACATCCCACGAATTGAACCCGGAGTTCGGTGTCCATCTCTTCAAGGTCATGCACTAGACTGTTGTTGATGGATAACGAGGCCATGTGCCGGCTTAGTGCGTCTGCCACAAAATTTTCATTGTTCATCAAATCTTAGTCTTTAATCAGTTCCAGCCAATGCCTCTGTCGTAAGTTCAGCTCTTTTTGAGTGAAGAGATACTTGAGGCTCTTGTGATCCGTATAAATTATGTACACCACACCGTAGAGCTAGTGCTGCCACAATTTTAATGCGAACACAATCGTCGCTAACTCCGAGTCATGTGTAGGATAGTTCTTCTCGTGCGCTTCAACTGTCTTAAAGCAAAGGAGATCACCGTGTCCTGCTACATGAGCACACATCCTAACTCCTGGCCTGAAGCATCGTTGAAGATTTAAAATCCCTTAGTCCCGCCCGAAAGTGCAAGTATCAGGGACGAAATGAGCCATTGTTTTAACTCATAGAAGCAAGCTTCACAGTCGTCTGACCACTCGAACGTGACTCCCTTTCGAGAGAGGCGAGTCAAAGGTGATATGATCTTTGTGAAGTCCTTCATGAACCGACGATAGTATCCCACCAAGCCAAGGAAGCTTCGGATCTCACTAGCTGACGCGGGCCGTTTCCAATTAACAATGGTTTCAATTTTCTTCGAGTCGACTGCAACGCCTTCTGCCAAAATGATGTGCCTAAGGAACGACACACTGTTTTGCCAGAATTTGCACTTGCTGAGTTGTGCATACAATCGGTTGTCTCGAAGGGTTTGGAGTATGATCTGCAGGTGCTCTGCGTGTTCCTCCTAGCTCTTCGAGTAGACGAGTATATCGTCGATAAAGACTACTACGAAAGTTGTCAAAAAAGGGTCCAAACACACGATTCATTAAATCCATGAAGGCAGTAGGGGCGTTCGTCAGGCCGAACGATATTACCAGGAACTCATAGTGGCCATATCGAGTACGGAAGGCTGACTTTAGCACGTTGTCAGGATTGATCTTGAGTTGATGGTAACCTTAGAAGATCAATCTTCGAAAATATCGAGGCACCTTATAATTGAACGAACATGTCGTCGATGCGGGACAGTGGGCATTTGTTCCAAATGGTGGCCTTATTCAACTCTCGGTAGTCAATGCACATGCGCATCGAACAATCTTTCTTTTTAATGAACATGATTGGAGCTCTCCATGGCGAGACGCTAAACCGAATGTATCCCTTGTCAAGCAATTCATGCAGCTGGATCTTGAGTTTCTTTAATTCCGCAGGCCATTCTTACGGGGCTTTGAAAATCGGTTGGGTGTCGGAAAAGGTGTCGATGATAAATTTGATTTCTCGATCGGGTGGCATACCGGGCAGCTCGTCTGAAAACACGTAGAAAAATTCTGCCACAACGTCGGTCTAACCTGCGTTTGCACCATCTCTATGCACAAGTTGTACAGACTAATGCATGAATGCAACTTATATCAGATAGAATACTACTATACAACATCTAAGCAATATGTAAACATTTATATATTTTCTCTGTTTCAAACCATAGATTCGTAACTCTCTTTTTCCTTTCTCCTTTTCATTTGGCCATTCCATGTTCTTCATTTTCTTTCTTTCAAAACACTTCTTACAACAATACCAGTTATTTCCATACAATTTTATCTTTGCAACAAACAATAAAGAAACATGAGATAATTCTTACTTTACAAGCATAGCAATAGTTCATTAGAACTTTATAACATAAGCATGAAGTTATACTCTTTTTATAGCATATGAATAAGGGAACATACAAGCTTGACAAAACTTCTTTCAATTGCAACAACAGTCTAACTTAGCATGCAATCGTTACATATTTCTTTAGTAAAAGTATATTGATAGTTCTTTCATTACGCGAGCATGCAAGTCTTATTATTAAGGTATACGGAGTTCATGTATTATTACTCTAGTGATTACGAACTTCTTCTTAGCAATCAAGCGTGAATCCATTCTTACAATCCTTTATTAATCGTGGAAGAATCAAAAAGTGAAGTTTTGTCCATTCACCATATGATGAAACGTCTTCATGTCCCAACAAGGAAGCTCTTACTGAAGGCTTCATTTTACTTGAGTCAGCAAGCCGACATCTATCTCCATACATAATGCCACCACTATGAGCGGGGCATTACGTAATATCTTGCCGAAAAAAAGTTTCATCATCGAAACTTACAAAAAACTTACCAATATTTCAACTTGCATGACATCACAAATCAATAAAACACATGCCATCATCATTGAAAATATCTACAAACTTATTATATGGAACTTTCATCTCATCAACACTACCAAGGAGGCTAACGGATTTCTGTTCAAGGAAACATCTTCGAATTTAAATGAATCATGAGAGCCAAATGATCGAATTGATCTGATACCATTATGCCACGTCATGATCTCGGAGGATCGTAAAGTCATCATTTGGCGCGATGTCGTACAAGCCGTAGTTGCGCTTGTACATGGCATTGAATTTCACAATAACAAAATAAACTGAATCAAGTATGAAGCAGCGGTACTATAATACAAAAAACCAAACGATCACAATGAAACAGGAACAAAATATCTTTTTTTTATTGATACTTGCAACGATTACAAAGAGTAGCTCTACTTGGCCAACTCAAAATGCCAACTTGGCTTACAACTTTCGAAATTGAAACTAAAGAACTATAATGACTTTGTTCCATACATTACATTCATTTATACAAAAAATTATGCACCTTCTGATCTCCGGCTCTCAAGGATAAGGATTTTCTATCGCCTCGGAACGTCCAGCAAAACATCTAATACCTACGCAAATCCGGTGGGGGTTCAATACATTGTCGTGCACTGGTGAGAAAACAAAAGTTACACTTGTTAAAAGCAGTCACTAAGTAATCACATAATAAGACATTGCTTTTAATAGTGATCTATCTACTTTTACCTACTTTCATTTCATGTCATGAAAACCAAATTGAGCATCAATAAAAGAAAATTATCATGTTGGATACAACAGGTAGTTTAGGTACTATCAAACTTGGTGATATATATTTTATACATATATAAGGATATTATCGTTTAGATCCTGAATTTTATATAAGTTTAGAGGCTAAGCAATAACATGTTAATAAGTTTGGATCCAGACATTTGTTTTTGTTTTCTTTTTTCTGTTATACAATTCTTTTATGTGTTAGTTATTGTTTGTATACTCTTGTTCATGATATAATGAGGCAAAAAAATAAAAAATAAATATTCAGATCTAAACTTTTTAATTAAAAATATTATGACTTAAAATCTGATGTAAAATTTAGAATTTAAACGTTAATTAGCAGTAGAACATGTACTTATTTGTAGGGGTGGGCACGGATCGGACCGGTCCCAAAGTTGACAGATCCGAACCGGATTTGTTAGTTGGCGGGGCTGGACGGGACATGACCAAAAAATATTAGAATCGGACCGGACTCAACCGTTCGAAACGGGCCGATCCGCGGTTCCAAACGGGTCCAAAAAAACAATAATTTTTTTTCCAGAAACTATAGCAGTAAACAGTTACATATGTTCTATTATCTACAAGTACAAAACATGTTTAATGTATTTCCAAATTTTTAGAATTTGTTCACTAAATAATAACATGTTCTACTATTTATAGATTATAACAACAACAAAAAATACAAAAATTTAGGAAGAATACTGAAACTGTATGGCTAGTCCTAGTTATTTGGGCTATGGCAATTGTCCCACCCTATAGAATGGATCTCAACTGCCATCATTAAAAAACTGTTAAAGTGGAAAGGCTAACAAGCATAATAACACTATAGCTTCTTTACAAAGAGAGATCAAGGAGTTGTTGTTGGCCCCATATCTTGAAATAAAGCTCAGGTGGGGTTCATCCAATTTCAGATTTATGCCAATGGTAGGGTGCAAGCTACCATTTTTTAATTACTATTACACTATATAACTAACTACTTGTGTGTAAACATGTTAATAAATGTGGTGAAGAGTAATCGAACATTGTAAATTATCACTAGGAAATATTTCTACTTTGTAAAAAATCTTAGACAATCAATCAAGAATAACGTCCAAACTAACTCATATTGGAAAGGACGTAACTAAGTTGTCTGTAATCTGTGACCGCTAACCACGTGTCAAAAGGGACAATAGTATCGTAATACGTGGCCTCTGGTCACAGCCCGCTGGACATATATTTTTTTCTATTAGAAAAGTATCTAATTAACACAAAAGGATCGAGTATAAGAACTCTTATTGTAATTATATATTCATAATTTGGTACCATATACATAATATTAATTTTTTTAATTAATATCATTATACTCAATTATAGTCACGGTCCAAAAACTTTCTATGTGATATAAATGAGTTATTTGTATTTATTCTCCTAATCATCTCTCCACTACCATATTCTTATTTTAATTAGTTGTACCCTCGTAACTTTAAAAATTAGACAATTTTTTGGAATAACTACAATTAAGATTAATGGATTATAAAGAATTAGGCTAATTAAAATATGGATAAATGACAAAAAAAAAATTCGTTAAATGTGCACATTTTGCATAGAAAAATCTTTTAGTCAAATTTAGCAAATAAAGACTCCCGCAATCTATGACTTGTTCGGCTAGCTCCCTAGCGTCTGTTGACCGTTAGTTTTGACCGTTAAGTGACATTTAATATAAAAAAAAATACCTAAACCACCCCCCCTTCCCTAACCTCCTCCCTCCTCCCTCCCCGCCCCGGCGAGCACCCCCCCCCCCCCCCCCCCCCCCCCCCCACCGTCCCGACGAGCCCAGCCTCCCCCCGCCCCGGCCAGCCCCGTCCCCCTCCTCATCCTCTCCGCACCACTAGAGAGAGGGGGGGGGGGGGGGGGGGGGGGGTGGCGGGGGGGGGGAGAGAGTGGAGGGGTTAAAATAGTCATTACACCCCCCCACTTAACAGCAGTTAACGAAAAGGGGACAAAATGAAGATTTTATACTTTCAGAAAAATTACAAACATGAAATCTTTTAGTGCAAAAAACGAAAATCTAACGTGTCATTAGCGATCTCGAAGGTAAATATAAATAACTCAATATAAATTCAATCGAGTAACGTAATAACTAAACAACCAAAAGATCCTTACATTGTTACCATGCCAACTGTAAAAAAATTAAAATAAAAACTAGCAGTAAATTTATTTCCAAAAGTGTCATTTTTTCCAACTGTCAATCTACAAAAGTAACAAAAATAAAATCTACAAAAGTAACAACGATAAAATCTTAAAAATTAAAAATAAATGTTTGAAAAAAGCAGCAGCAGCTCTCTGTCACCTTCTGCCACTCTCCATGCTATTCACTGAGGAGAGAGAGAGAATGAATGAATGAACGAAAGAGAGTATATTTAGAGAGAGAGAGAGAGAGAGAGAGAGAGAGAGAGAAATAACAGTAGCCCTCCATATTCCGATATATTGGACGCACCGGCCGATGACTCGGACTGTTATTCTGTAGCAATGGCTCCGCTACTTCTTCTTCTTCTTCTTCTTGTCGGAACGCTGCTGAGCTCCGTCCACGCCGGCTCCGACGACGGTGAGCTTACCAGTGCGGTGTCGCGCCTGTTCTCGCGGTGTCGTCACTCGCCGGCGTAGCTCTGCCGCCATTTATTGAGAAGCACTATTTTATTTACAGAAAGATTGCATCTTTTTTTCTCACTATTTTATTCCCTAATGTGTTTGGTTCTTTTTACTGTTCCGGTCCTTCACTTTTCTATTATCCACATGAAAATAAGTTATTTTATTATTCTATGGCGTATAAAAATCGTCAGTTTGTGGTTTGTTCCTTTTGGTCTTTCGTTATTTGCACGGAGATATAGTTGCCTGCACTTTTTGTTTGTTGAGTGTAAATTTTTGGAAAGTCACGGGCTTTCCTGAAATTTGCCAGGAAGAGTTCATAATTTTATTTTATATTATTACTACAGATTCCTGTGTATTGTTAACATAATGTAAGATTTTTTCATGACTTTATAAATATAGTTTTGTAGCTGTCTCTCCTCTTTTCTTTTCTTTTTTTCCTCTTCTGCAATATAAGTATTTACAAAAGAAATGTATCATATTGGAGATAATTATGGAAATGTCATGGATATCTTTAGAAGTAGCAAAAAAAAAATTAAAGGTTTTCCCCATGTTTCTTTTTTATCTCTATATTTTTTTACTATTTCTAGCTATGAACACAAGAAAATTTCTATTCAATCATACTTTTTTTTCAGATTTATTAAAGTGCTATTTTCTATAAAGCCCCTGTTCTTGGTTATATCCAAAAAAATTCAAATGTATGTGGTACCATTTTTTTTTTTGAATTAATATAGTGGTCCTAAGCAACACAGTACCAAAATTTTTGAATTTTTTGCAGATTATTTGGGAAAAGTTTGCCAAATTTATGACAAAAATGAATATTAAAATCTGATTACTTCTATGGTTAGCCACTCTGTCACACAGATTTATGAAAACGTCCAAAGTGGGATGACTTATACATAGAGCAAATCCAAAGTAGGATAACTTATACATAATACAAACAATGTGGGATGCACCGCATAAATAGACCATCCAAGTGGGGTGCCACTTAAAATTTTTCTTTATGATTTCTTTCTTCCCCAAATTTATTACTTTTAATTAAACATTCTCTCCTTTTCTCTTCATTCTCACAATATAATCATTATTATGACCACCTTTCTGTGTTTTTATAGTGTTCATATAATTATCATTCCTTTCCCAGTAACATCGTTGTCAATTATATTGAATATTTGAACTCACTGTTATGTCACTTGTGGTGTCTTTCTTAGCTGGGTTTTCTGTACAAGTGTATCAAAAAAAGTGAGACACTGTTAATGCTTAATGCTATGTAGTGTAACATTATCATTTGAAAGATCTTAATTTGATAAAAAGTAGTAAAGAGTAATTCTTTTTATTCTTTTCTTGCAAATTCCTCAGGAGCTACTCTTTTGGAGATCAAGAAGTCATTTAGCAATGTGGGTAATGTGCTCTACGACTGGACCGACGACCCATCGTTAGATTACTGTTCTTGGAGAGGAGTGACTTGTGACAATGTAACATTTAATGTCGTCGCGCTGTAAGCGTTAACCTGCTCTTTCTAAGTTAATGATAGTATACTTGTGATGGCATTTGATGGAAATTCTCATGTTTGAATCAGCAATTTGTCAGCGTTGAATCTTGATGGAGAAATCTCCCCAGCTATTGGAGATCTGAAGGGTCTTATTTCCATGTATTATTCCACGTTGTTAATTTTACTTAGCTTACAGATACTAATTATTTGACTGCTGAGATATTGATGGAATCTGGATATTTAACACTTAATAGTGACCTCAAGCTAAATCTTCTCACCGGGCAGATCCCAGATGAGATTGGCGAGTGTTCTCAACTGAAGAATCTGTAAGCTTTACAAATCAAGTATTCTTATTCAAACCATGACGATGCTCACGATATTTGGAGATGAACCTTTTCTTGAATAGATACTTCATCAATTGACTTATTGACGTCTTTTCGTTTTTTTCCCCTGGTGGTGTCTCAGGGATTTATCTTTCAACAATATATATGGGGACATACCATTTTCAATTTCAAAGTTAAAGCAGTTGGAAAATTTGTAAGCCTTGTTGTTAAATCTATTGTATGCTTTCGGTCATTGCTCCCAGAAGCTCACGTTTGATGTTTTATCTAATAGGATTTTAAAGGGCAACCAGTTGAATGGACCTATTCCTTCGACACTGTCTCAAAACCCAAACTTAAAGATTTTGTAAGACATTTTTCACTCCTTAATTGGATAATTTGATTGAATGGATGCTGATCTCTTCTTCGTCAGGGATCTGGCTCAGAACAAATTGAGTGGCGTCATACCTAGGTTGCTTTATTGGAATGAAGTTTTGCAATATTTGTAAGTGGTTCGAAGATTGATATTCTGTATCTTTCTTGATTTCATCTTATTCATGAAGTGATACATTAACCAGTTTGGCGGATTATTCTTCAGGGGATTGCGGGAGAACAATTTGGAGGGATCCCTCTCTCCTGATATGTGCCAATTGACAGGATTGTGGTACTTGTGAGTTATATGTCCACTATTTTCATCTCCATATATTCATATAAGTGAGGGTCCTTATGAAATTTGTTCTCTTGCAGTGATGTGAAAAACAATAGCTTAACAGGGGGAATACCTCAGAATATTGGAAACTGTACAAGTTTTCAGGTTTTGTACGTATATGAGCCATCATGTTTTGAACGTTCACCGACTCTTTCTTTGCACTTTTGGATAATAAATATTTGTTCAAACACAGGGATCTGTCTTACAATAAACTCAGTGGAGAAATCCCCTTCAACATCGGGTTTCTGCAAGTTGCTACATTGTAAGTGATTATAATTGTTACTTCTGGTGTGAGGAGCTTTTTGGATTGAAAAACTTGTTCGTTTTTTAGAAGATGAATATCAAAAATTGAACCTTGCATTATCATGCAAGAATCTTTAGTCTATTTTATTATTGGAGTTATACTGTAATAAGTTTATAAACAACCCTTTTTAATCATCTCTCTGTCTCATGGAGTTTTTAAAGAATCCATCTAAGCATGCATCTACACACATACAACCTTATAAGCACCAACAACTATATACAAAGAAAATGAAGAATACTAATTTTGCATCACATTATTTACATAGAGTTTAATCTTTCTTGTGCACTTCAGATCTTTGCAAGGAAACAAGTTTACTGGGCATATTCCACCTGTGATTGGTTTGATGCAGGCTCTTGCAGTTCTGTAAGTTCCATGAATATCTTAGATTATAGGTCAAGCTACAACTTGTAATCTCATAGGCAAGAATAAGAGGAAGACAAATGATGATTTTTCGAACTTGTGTCATTTTGATTTGATGTTCCTATCTGAAATGCCATAGTGGGCTGGACATAAGCAGTATTATGGGATTAAGATGCCATAAATATCTTTCTTTTGTGTGCTGCAGAGATCTGAGTTCCAACAGTTTAACTGGACCAATTCCACCTATTTTGGGCAATTTGACATACACAGAAAAGCTGTAAGTTTATAAGTATATATCATTTTGTATCACTAAATCTCAGTAAATAGTGTAGCTGGGGGGATATCAGGATTAGTTTAAGATACCATTCCAAAGAACAAAAAAATCACTTTTATTCAAAGGGATTTTTTCTGCTGTATTTTACAACATCAACAATTTAACCCTCAACTTATAGGTATTTACATGGAAACAAGTTGATTGGACCTATTCCACCAGAGCTTGGTAATATGACGAGGCTTCATTACCTGTAAGGAGTGTAGCTTTTTGATACATTCCTATATCAAGATTTTGAAGATGAATGAACTACATATTTAAAGATGAAAAACCTGCAGGGAACTGAATGATAATCAGCTTACTGGGCAAATTCCACCTGAGCTTGGGAAACTTACTGACTTGTTTGACTTGTAAGTGCTAGAAAACTGATTTTCCCCCTTGAATCTGCACTATATTCTTTAGTTGAGAGTGCAACATTAAGTCTTTACCTCTTTTGGGGTCAGCTATCTGAATCCTTTTCTTCCATTCAGCTCTCTTAAGTGCCAATCCTTTTATTTAATCGAAAATTAATATATGGAAAAGTCGATCATGTCTGAATTTTCAGGAATGTTGCAAATAATAACCTTGAAGGCCCAATCCCTGAGAACTTGAGCTCATGTGTGAATCTAAATAGCCTGTAAGCATTTACCTTTTGCTGTCTCGCTTAATGAACTATATATTCCATCTGATAACTGCTACATATTTTCCTACTTGGTTCCAGGAATGCACATGGTAACAGATTAAACGGCACTATCCCACGATCGTTTGAAAATCTTGAAAGCATGACATGCTTGTGAGTATGAGTTGCAAATATTTGGCCTGCCAACTTATCAGAATTTTGTGTCTGTATCAGACACACATAACTGGAAGAGTAATTGTACTTTGCTTCTATTGAAATGATTCTGAAGCTAAACTTTGGGGAAAGTGGTCTTTGAAGCAAGCCATACTCATAATACTATTTGGACAATTGATTTTCATGTATTATTTATCTGCACCAGAATAGAAATTTCATGCAGTAGAATTAAGATTGCTGTTTCAAACACTGACCATCTTCTACAGGAACCTATCGTCAAACAATCTGAAGGGTCCCATACCTATTGACCTATCAAAAATTGCTAATTTGGATACTCTGTAAGTTTCTAACTCCCATGAAAGTTGTCTTTGAAGATTAAAATGTCCAATACCTGGATTTCCTAAAGTTTTCTCTTCTCCATTTCATCAAACTTAAACATACTAATTGATTTTTGCAGTGACATATCTCGTAACAAGATTACTGGTCCTATTCCTTCTTCAATTGGCGATTTAGAACATCTTCTGAAAATGTTTGCTCCTTTATTTACTATTTAACCGATCAGTTATTAATATTCTTGTCGTTTATCTTTGATAACCTTGTTCATTGTCATCCAGAAATGTCAGCAACAATCAGCTTT
>JANAVB010021600.1:44462105-44569683 GCA_029216955.1 Iris pallida
GACAGTAGCACTTCTAAACGAAGGTACGAATCGAAATGCTAACAGCAGCAGCGATGACAGGCGAAATTGGAAGATGGCCTGCTGGGGTGAATGATTACCGTTGCTCAAAGCTTAATTCGCCCCACACGAACAGCTTCCAGGAACCAACAATTCGATGGAGAATTTTGGAACACTCTGCTCTTCTGACTCCTCGGAAGGTGCACGGACTCCTGCACTAAGTGGCACTGATGCACTGCTTCTTTTCACTCTCAAACTCTGGGAAAACACGTAAGGAATGGTGCTAAAAAACACTTCTACCTTACGTCAATTCAAAAACTTATATCTTGAGAGAGCATAGAAGCTTATATAGCCTCGCTCTGTAATCGCCCAGTTAGCAACATGTTTGGGATGTGGAAAGAAACCATGCCGAACATGCTGTAACTGCTCAATCGTGCACAGACACGATCTGAGCCAAAGGGCGCACAGCACGCGCCATATGCGCCACTGCGCAACGCCGTACAACGTGCACCCTGCGCAACACGCGCAACTTGCGCCACTAGTGCACACTGTGCCACTTGCGCACCCCGTACCAATCTGCGTGCCAACAGCAGCACCCACTGGCGCGCTACTGGGCTGCGCAACTGGGCGCGCCACTTGGCCGTGCAACGAGCGCAACTTGAGCGCACTATGTGCTTAGCGACGATGCTGACGTGCTAAGTGCAAAGTGTGCCAACAAAATGCCAAATTACGCCTCATGAGTCCGAGTCCGAGTCCGAGTCGCTAAGCCCCTACGAGGCTTAGCTCAATGAAAATAAATTTTCCAAAAGCAAAAAGCATGTATGCTTCATTGTTGATTTAGCCTTTTTCCCATTAAAAAATACCCCCACATGGCACATCCATGTGCACCTTCACACCACATGTGCATCTCTAAAAGAGCAAAGCTAATATGTAGCGATACAACTCCTTTAGCCTAGCCAATGTGGGACTAAAATTCTAAAATAAAAGGCCAACTCCAACAACCTGCTCACTTTATTAAAAAACCCTCCTAGATTACCGTAATTTATTGGACATTGTACATTCAATAGTTATATTTTTCACCCTGTATTAACTGCTCGATTTCAATGTGGACTTTGGCTCTGCTAGGAAGATTACTTTCGGAATCACGTTTTTAATCACGGACAAGTAGATCTGCATGTACAATAAAAAATAATATTTTTGTACGTAGAAATAATTAAACAAATGAATGTAATATGCTATTTTTAAAGTTTATGTTTAAAATTAATTCAAACATACGCTACCAAACCATAAATATAATATAATCTAACTAAAATCGGAACTAAATTATGATTTCAATCCAATCTAAAATTTAAATCTAAACAATTTTTTTAAAAAATGTATTCTAACTAAATCCGATTTAAATTCATCTAATTTATATTTTATAAAAAATATTATTTATTTTAATCTAATCTAACGTAATATATGTAGAGCTCCGTCCCTACATCGTGTCCCGTTTTTGTCTACGGGGTGCGCGAGAAAGAAACATTGTCGCTAACGATTCAGTCGAAACCGATAGATCGGGATCGATTGAAACGGTCGAGCGGGAACGATTGAATTAAGATCTTTTTCTCGTTATGGAAAGGCTTCTTCTTTCGGATTCAAGTCCAGTATTCAGCGGATTGCGCCTCGAGGATAGACTCTACGGCTGAGTCGGGAGAGACCTCACGTTGCTCTGCTTTTCATGTCGCACTTGCTTCTTTGGCTTTGGTTTTCTGAATGCGTTTTCATGATTATTTTCGATGGTTTTCACGGCTTGCTTTTCGAACTCGCATTTACATATCGAACTTCTTGAATGATACAGTATTCTAATCAGTTGCTTGTGCGATTTCAGATAATCGCGTAGGCGACGACTAGTGCGACCAAGAAGTATCTCGTCTCGAACAAAATTAAGGTGAGTGGTTGACCCTTCTCTTCTCGACACGGCCGGTTTTGAGGGAGTGCATTGGTTGCAACCGCACTAGGCCTCCCGAATTCGTACGCCTCCAATTTTTTTATATGTGTATGTACTATGTATAAAACTAAATTATGGATAAATAATTTAAAAAATCTAAATATTTCAAACTTATGATTAAATAATTTAAAAATTATGAAAATAATTTAAAAAATGTATATGTATATTTATTATGTATACTATAATACTAAACTAACTTATGAATAGATAATTTATAAATTCATTTGCTTCCCTTATGCATATCTGTTTCCAATTAACGAATCAATTAACTAAGGCTTCCATTGTTTCTAATTAATGAAACAAGTCAACTATTCTCTCAATTCCATTCAATTCATATTCGAAATTAATAGAAAATACTAACACTTAATAGGAAATCGTACGACTTATAGGATCCAAATAAAATCCTATGTATCTCTGATTCTACTCGACAACCTATCTTTCGACCCCTTCTTGTATATAGTAAACCATACTATTGCATCATTCAAGAGAAGGTTCGAACAATATTACAACTATGAGAATATTTTGATTTTTTGTTTACTTTAGAGAAATTGAATTCATTAGATAGAGATGGTTTGAAAGCTTGTTGTAGTCGTCTAGAAAGCACTTTGAGACATGGTGATTGTTCTGATATTGATGGAGATCTAGAAACTTTACGAGATCTTCTACCAAAAGATATCCAAGTACTAAAGATATTAAATTTTATGAAGAAATTTAATTATTTTTCTATAGAATTCTATTGACAATTTTAGTGACTTGCATCTGCAGAAAGGAGTTTTTTCAAGTTAAAGTTATTAAAATCGTACATTCAGTCAGCCATGTCATGTGAAAGATTAAATGAGCTATCACTAGTTTCCATTGAAAATGAGTTCTTGGAAGGTGTTGATTATGAGCAATTGATTGATAATTTTGCAGCTAGAAATGCTAGAAGATTGTTCTTAACGTGAAGATGGTAAAGGATGTTTTTTGTTTAGCTTTGTTTTATCTCTTTTAGTTGAATATTATTTCAATCAAAAGATATTATTTAATAATTTTTCTTAATTGATGTTAAGTTTGGATAATTTAATTTATAAAAAATTAGAACTTTTTATATTTAAGATTAATAGGCCTCCAATTATTTTCCGTACCGGGCCCAATCATCCTTGACGAATCTCAGCTCCGGCCTTGCTTCTCGACCCCCTTCTTAGTTCAATCGATAACATTATTGCGAATGAAATGATAGATGCAAGGGCACGAACACGTCTACTTGTCTTATAAAACTGTATGGAACAAAAGATTGACTCAATGAACAAATTGGTGCCGCGACAAGGCGGGACATGATGAAATGTTTAAGTTCTCAAAAATGTAGACCATGCTTTAGTAATTAGATTATTCTAACACGGTCATGGACAACTTGTCGACAGGAAAGAACATCGTAAGTCGTATATTCTAGCGTAATTTTATTCTAGCGTATGAACATCGTAAGTCGTATAGTCTAGCGTAATTTATATTATGCCTGTCATATGCTTGTCTTAAAGTCATTATGATGGTTAGAAAGATTCAAACTAAGTCATATAAACTCTTCAACCAAATGAGAGCATGGAACTCAAATTGCCACGTACCAGTACAAAGTGTAATGTACTGATCCTCACTCTCCACAGGTACTGTCATGACCCGCACCCTGTATAGGGGCACGAGAAGTGGGTACGTCCAGCCTACGCCGCAGTATCGGCGGTAGTAAGCTGTCCTAGGTTGCTAACTAATCTCATGCAGTATATTAATGTACTTGTCCAGATGTCAGCTCCGAATGGAGGACAAGTAAAGGATAGGATACTCAATCACAGTCTAAAACACGATAAGATAACACAGAAGTTATACCTAAGGAATTAAAGACAACAACTAACTACTAAAATAATACAACAATATCTCAAACAAACTTAATACAAACTCAATATCTTAACTTTAATACAACAAGTCAAACATGAAAGCTAAAGTAGTCTACTAGCTAATCTCCTGAATCACTCCTGAGAGTCGGGACCAAAGGTAGCTAATCCCTCGCCAGGTCCATGGTAAGTAGGGCATGTGTCCTCAGGATTATCATCTGTAATATTTTCAACAGGTCCAATCAGGACAGGAACGAGTACAACTCATCTAGAAAATTCAAGTAAATGACAAAGAACTATAAAGCAGTTATAGACAGTTTTATTGATGAGCATGGCAGTTTTATACAGGTAATGATGGCATAGAGAAACAGTAAGATACAAGAAAAGAAAGGTAACTAAAATAAGAGAATCATGGCAATGAAGACTGTAATAAAAGCTAACTGAACTAGAATAACATTTAGTCTAGACAGTACGATATAGGTCTAATGTAATCCCAGTGTGAGTCCAGTCCATATAATCCGATACCAGATGATTTTTGATACAAGATGAGTCCAAAAGTGATCAATGAATCCAGGGTAAGTCCAACAATAATCTAACAGTGTGTTTTAAAATACCGAGGTCGACATGTAAACGACTGTAGGTATCAGGCACATCTCTCACTGATCGGGCAAGAGATGGCTATGCTTCCGGTAGATTCCAGATGGAGATTCCAGATTTGGGGTATGTCTACATGTCTTACTCAATTTTCCCCGCCCAGCAAGTGAATCCAAAATCGACAAAAGAATCGAGATGAGTCCGGCCAATACATGATGATTCCAGAAATGATTTCGGAATGATTCCAATGACTCCAGTAATAGAGGCCAGCAAGTAAGGTATGTGTCGATACATGAATCCAGAAATATCCATACATGTTGATACAGAGAATCACATAGAACTAACTAGAACTGAAATACAGTAATTGACAAATAAATGAGAGAACTATCAGAGAATGTACTCGCCTGATACTCTGAAAAAGTAGTGTAATATCAGATGTCTGTACCAGGGTCACAATGTCCTAAAATAGAGTAATACAGTTATGACATGTCTAATATGAAGGTAAATATAAGATACAATACAATCTACATGATTTCTAAGCCAATCTAGGTCAAAGTCAAACTTGGTCAACTCTTCAGTCAAACTAAGTCAAATTAAGTCATACTAGGTCACAAGAAGTTAAACCAAGTCATACAAAGTCAAACTAGTCTAGGTTAGTCAAATCTAGGTTAAGTCAACCTTTGGTCAACTCTAGTCAAACATTCTAGTCAAACTAGTTAAGTTATCTAGGGTTTGGCCAACAATGGTCAGACTAGTCAATACTAGTCACATGGTCAAGCTAGGTCAAAGTCTAGGTCAATCTTAGACTAACTAAGGTTTTGGACAACATAGACTAGTCAACAAGGTAATTAGGTCAATGGTCAACTATCTAAGTCAAACTCTATAAGGCTAACTCAAACCCATAGGCTAACATGTCTTAGGATACCTAAGATACTATACCACAATGTTAAGGTATAACCAATTATCTATACAAAGTATATCACACATAAATACATATATATAATACCAACCTTAATCCTATCAAGCTAATCCCATACTCCAACTCAAGTCATGACTCAACTCTAAGTATCTCACTTAATCCTATACATATCTTAATCTACTTAGGACTATCCACATAACCTACATGGTCAAACCTAAATCAATTTGTCAGTAGTCTATGGTTTAGTCAACTTAGTCAAACTAGTCCCTTAAAGTCCATCTAAGTCAATTCTAGGTCAATGTTGACCTATAGTTGACTTTGGTCAACAATGGTCAACAAGGGTCAACTTGCTAGTCAACCTAGGTCTACTAAGCCTATTGGTCAATTCCAAACTCACTAACCATAGGCTATAGGCTAGTGTAACTAGATACCATGTATAGGTATCTCATATAGGTGTCTATAGCCATACATCTATATATATCTAATACCATATATTCTCACCTATATAACCTACATATATATCCAACTATTATATAATACCCACATATAACCCCTCTATATATAATACCTATATATATATATATATTATATATATATATATATATATATATGATACACTATATAATACTCTATAATATATGTATACTACATATATAGAGAGAGAGAAGGAGAGTGAGAGTGTGTATGAATAAAGGAGTGTGAAGTGGGGGTGATGGGGGTCATGACAGCAAGGGGGGAGTTGATCTCAGGAAAACTGAGAAAGGAACCAACTCACACACATACATATATGCATATACATATACCCATTCCTACATATATACATGTATATATACTCTCCCATACCCACATACACACACATACACATATACTTACATATACAATTATATACGCACAAATATTCATGTATATACACACTAAAATTGAATTGAAATTCGATTTAGAAATCAGAAAAATACCCAAAAAAACCCAAACTGGAAACACTGTTCACTCGAAATTAGGTAAACCTAAATTCGAACCAAAACTCGACTAAGGCTCGATACCAGTAGTTGGTAACACTAGCCCCCAGTGTCCCTTAGTGTCCTAAGTGCCTGACACGATACCACGACACAATATGATGTCAAACACTAAAAATCCCAAATCGGGTAACTAGACAGTGCACTGTGTCGTACAAAGGTGCACACGCGTGTAGGACACGACACACGTGTCCATGTGTCTCGTGGTCGTGTCCCTAGGTTCGCCTAGGGTTGGTCTAGGTGTCCCACCGCCTGAAACGTGTCCAAGTGTCGTACAGTGTCGTATCCGAGTCCGTATCAGAGCCCAAATCCTCGTGTGTGCTGTCAGTGTAAATTCGATGCACACACGAATTCGTGTCCGACACAACACTAGAAGCCACAAAACTTGGGGGGCATGTTCGCAGATATTGCCCCCTCGTGTCCACCAAGTGTTACCCCTCCACGTGTCGTGTCGTGTCCTACGTGAGCCCCGAGCAGCAGGGGACTGAACGCGAGCATGGTGCGGTCTCGTGCAGCGAGGACAGAGCCTCGTGGACACGACACACGCATGGATACGTGTCATGATTGTCAGGGTGTAGCCTAGGTCTAGGGCTAGGGTTTAGGCCTGACACTTTGTGTCCACGTCGTGTTTAGACACGACACGAAGGCCGTGTCAGTACGTGTTTAACACTGTGTGCAGTATAGTGTGTGGTCAGTGTGTGTCGAATTCCTCGTCTGTACGACACGAGGTGATATGGCACTTGGAGGCTGACATGTCAGTCATGGCCCCTACGTGTCCACCAAATTTGTGTGTCGAAGTGTTGTGTACAGTGAGAAATGGGGCTCGAGCAGCAGAATAGTGTATGTGTGTGTACAGTATATTCGTGTCCGTTTTGGACACGACAGACACGATAACGTGCTCAGTCCTAGGGTTTTGTGTCTAGCATGCTAAGGGCTACCCAAAAATGCAATTTGTTTTGGAAAATAACTACATTTATTTCTAAGTGACATTTCACCAAACACTTAATTAAACACACAGATACGTGTCCGATACGGACACCAAACCAAACCTATTTCCTACAAAACTTGACCCACAGCTAGGGTATACCTATATGCATGCAACCATGAAGATAAAACACAATATTAATAGGTTTTAGGGCATGTTACCTATTGAGTGGAAAACCTCAATAAAATACCAAAGTAGGGGGGTGTCCTCTTCAAATGATGATGCCCAAATGTCTTGAAAACCTTGCTAGCTAGCCTCCCTTAGCATCCTCAATAGTAGGGGTTCCAATGCAAGAAACTAGGCTCAATTTGGAGTTAAAATGGCTAAGGAGTGAGGTCTTGAAGTTGTAGGAAAACTAGGTTTTAAGGGGTAATGAAATGAGGCATGAATGAAGGGGGTGGTGTTTATATGAAGGGGTATGGGTTGGCTGCCATGGGAAGGGTATGGGTAGATATTAGGGTTCCCTCCACCTTTCTAACTTAGTTCCTAAGGCTTTGACTAGGTTTATAGATATTTAGGTTTCTAGGAAATATCCTTAAAGTAATATCTAGATATTATCTAACTAGATATTTATACATAAAGCTAACATCCTCTACTTAGTCTTCTAGGTTAGTTGCTAACCTCTAGATTAGTGCTAAACTAGACTAGGAGCTAACATGACACTAACAACTAATTAAATAATAATAAATTACATAAATCCAAATAAATTTAATAAATTACCAAAATACCCTTTTGACTAAAAAGTGGTAATTTGATATCCTAATCACATGGTTAGGCTCATATGGTCATAGTTAGTCTCTAAGTCATTAATCTCTAGGGTTACATTAGGGTTACACTAGTAGTTAACCAAAGTCATAAGCCATGACTTAGAAAATAGTTTTAAACTATCTAAAAATCACCAAAATTCATAACATGACTAAATCACCATTATTTAATAATAAAATAATAAATTTTCAAAATATCTCAATTTCAGAAAACTGGTGTTACAAGTCTACCCTCCTTAGAAAAATTTCGTCCTCGAAATTAAGATAGTCGTACTCCTTCTAGGTCAAACCCCAGTCAATCAAAGTCAAAAGATAACATGCAATCATAGTCCTACTGGTCGTGATTCCACAGTCTCGAACAGGGTAACTACACTATCTAGTATATCACAAGCATATCCTGACAGGTACTAATAGAATCACACAACAAGATGGGAAAAAGGACAGAAAAACAAACCTGCTAACCCGTCACCTGCAGCGTTGGTCTCCTCGACCGTCATCGCAAAAGCTCCACCCCTCTGGTGCTGAGCTACAGGTGGCCTAGCACCCTTATAAGGAGGACAGGACAATCCATCTTCTGGTGGTATCAGACCCACAGGTATAGCAAACCTTCAGCCTCTTCCTACACTGCTCCCTGGTGTGTCCCTCTTCCTTCAGTATGAACAACTGATCGTCTTCGGGTCCTGACCCGATACTGATGCTGCACCTGCTGAAATGGCCTCTGCTGCTGATGCTGAAAGTGTGGCCCCTTACATATACACACAAAGCTCCCTTCTGCTGCTGCCGGGGTCCCGGGGCTCTAACTGGCGGGGTCGAATGATGTGGTGTGGGAGGACGATATGTCTGCTGGTGTGGCGTCGGTACTTTCTGCTGGAAAGCCTGACGCTTGGAGGGTCCCTCAATGTGTACAGAAGCCGGCCTCTTGCAAGACAGAAGACGCTCCTCGATACTCCGGGCTAACTCTAAGCTCTGGTAGTAGTCAGTCATACCGTTCGCCACTATAAGAATGCCAATGTCTGGAACTAGACCATGGCAAAACCTACGTGTCATCTCCTCAGGGTCAGCAACCAGACTAGGAGCGAAACGGCTCAGGCGACTAAACTCTGCCGTATACTCGTCGACAGAACGGTTCCCTGCTGGATGTTCTAGAATCGTAGCCCCATGGCTACCCTAGCGGTGGTCGAGAAGAATTTCTTCTTGAACTGGGTCTTGAACTGATCCCAAGTGGCCCTCCCTCTCGCGAATAGCGGCTCATTCCAGAACCAAACTCCTGCCAAGTCTATCAGCAGAAATCCGCTGCCTCGACCTGGAGGTCATCCGGCATCCTAACTCCAAGGAGCTTCCTCTCTACCGAGTCTAGCCAACATCTGCTACTACTATGCCCTCAGTCCCTAAGAACTCCTTGGGGTTCAGACCCATGAAGTCCTTGATCGTCTCCGCTCTCTGCCGCGGCTCTACAGGTGGTGGGACCACGGTACGTTCCTCAGAATGCTCCATGCTCTGGCGGAGTAGGGTGGTCTGCTCCTGATGGGTTGTTAGGAACCCCTGGATCAGAGTGAGCAGTTGGTTCCCGTCGAGTGTGACGGAAGCCTGGGTAGGTATAGTGATAGGGGTGGTGAAGTATTGGGTCCTGCTGGGATGTGAGGTGGAAGGTGGTGGAGGCATCTGGGTTTGTGGATCTGTGGAGTGGGGAAGTGGTAGGTGGAGGTGTATCAGTTAACTGGTCAGCTGACTGGATGGGGAGGGTGCCATTCTCAGGTGTGACATACTGGGATGAACGAGTAAGCACCATCTAATTACAATAAAAAGGACTTATAAGGACTCTTTAAAGCAAAACAATCATAGACAAGAAAATCTAATTATAATAGCAAGCATGTGATGTATTTCCTATGTTGCAATCCTAGTATTCCTCTAGGTGTTCTAAGTGTCATTCCTAATGTTGTCTAATTACCTTAAGTTCCTAATTGCAGGCATGCTTGGTACAATAACGTAACCAAACAATTTAGTCTCGACCTGCATGGGCCACCACTAAAACGTGTCACGACCCGCACCCTGTATAGGGCACGAGAAGTGGGTACGTCCAGCCTACGCGCAGTGTCGGCGGTAGTAAGCTGTCCTAGGTTGCTAACTAATCTCATGCAGTGTATATATACTTGTCCAGATGTCAGCTCCGAATGGAGGACAAGTAAAGGATAGGATATACTCAATCACAGTCTAAAACACGATAAGATAACACAGAAGTTATACCTAAGGAATTAAAGACAACACAACTAACTACTAAAATAATACAACAATATCTCAAACAAACTTAATACAAACTCAATATCTTAACTTTAATACAACAAGTCAAAACATGAAAGCTAAAGTAGTCTACTAGCTAATCTCCTGAATCACTCCTGGAGTCGGGACCAAAGGTAGCTAATCCCTCGCCAGGTCCATGGTAAGTAGGGCATGTGTCCTCAGGATTATCATCTGTAATATTTTCAACAGGTCCAATCAGGACAGGAACGAGTACAACTCATCTAGAAAATCCAAGTAAATGACAAAGAACTATAAAGCAGTTATAGACAGTTTTATTGATGAGCATGGCAGTTTTATACAGGTAATGATGGCATAGAGAAACAGTAAGATACAAGAAAAGAAAGGTAACTAAAACAAGAGAAGAATCATGGCAATGAAGACTGTAATAAAAGCTAACTGAACTAGAATAACATGTATGAGTCCAGACAGTACGATATAGGTCTAATGTAATCCCAGTGTGAGTCCAGTCCATATAATCCGATACCAGATGATTTTCGATACAAGATGAGTCCAACAGTGATCAATGAATCCAGGGTAGTCCAACTATGATCTAACATGTGTTTTAAAATACCGAGGTACATGTAAACGGCTGTAGGTATCAGGCACATCTCTCACTGATCAGGCAAGAGATGGCTATGCTTCCGGTAGATTCCAGTAGGAGATTCCGGATTTGGGGTATGTCTACATGTCTTACTCAATATTTCCCCGCCCAGCAAGTGAATCCAAAATCGACAAAAGAATCGAGATGAGTCCGGCCAATACATGATGATTCCAGAAATATTCGGAATGATTCCAATGACTCCAGTAATAGAGGCCAGCAAGTAAGGTATGTGTCGATACATGAATCCAGAAATATCCATACGTGTTGATACAGAGAATCACATAGAACTAACTAGAACTGAAATACAGTAATTGACAAATAAATGAGAGAACTATCAGAGAATGTACTCGCCTGATACTCTGAAAAGAGTAGTGTAATATCAGATGTCTGTACCAGGTCACAATGTCCTAAAATAGAGTAATACAGTTATGACATGTCTAATATGAAGGTAAATGTAAGATACAATGCAATCTACATGATTTCTAAGCCAATCTAGGTCAAAGTCAAACTTGGTCAACTCTTCAGTCAAACTAAGTCAAATTAAGTCATACTAGGTCACAAGAAGTTAAACCAAGTCATACAAGTCAAACTAGTCTAGGTTAGTCAATCTAGGTTAAATCAACCTTGGTCAACTCTAGTCAAACATTCTAGTCAAACTAGTTAAGTTATCTAGGGTTTGTCAACAATGGTCAGACTAGTCAATACTAGTCAACATGGTCAAGCTAGGTCAAAGTCTAGGTCAATCTTAGACTAACTAAGGTTTTGGTTAAATAGACTAGTCAACAAGGTAATTAGGTCAATGGTCACTATCTAAGTCAAACTCTATAAGGCTAACTCAAAACCAAACATAGGCTAACATGTCTTAGGATACCTAAGATACTATACCACAATGTTAAGGTATAACCAATTATCTATACAAAGTATATCACACATAAATACATATATATAATACCAACCTTAATCCTATAATCAAGCTAATCCATACTCCAACTCAAGTCATGACTCAACTCTAAGTATCTCACTTAACCCCATACATATCTTAATCTACTTAGGACTATCCACATAACCTACATGGTCAAACCTAAACCAATTTGTCAGTAGTCTAGATTTAGTCAACTTAGTCAAACAGTCCTAAAGTCCATCTAAGTCAATTCTAGGTCAAGGTTGACCTATAGTTGACTTTGGTCAACAATGGTCAACAAGGGTCAACTTGCTAGTCAACCTAGGTCTACTAAGCCTATTGGTCAATTCCAAACTCACTAACCATAGGCTATAGGCTAGTGTAACTAGATACCATGTATAGGTATCTCATATAGGTGTCTATAGCCATACATCTATACAATATATCTAATACCATATATTCTCACCTATATATAACCTACATATATATCCAACTATATATAATACCCACATATAACCCCTCTATATATATAATACCTATATATATATGATACACTATATAATACTATATATATATATATATATATATATATTATATATATATATAATATATATAGATATATATATATATATATATATATATATATATATACTATATATATAGATATGTATACTACATATAGAGAGAGAGAGAAAGGAGAGTGAGAGTGTGTATGAATAAAGAGTGTGAGAGTGGGGGTGATGGGGGTCATGACAGCAAGGGGGGAGTTGATCTCAGGAAAACTGAGAAAGGAACCCAACTCACACACATACATATATGCATATACATATACCCATTCCTACAATATACATGTATATATACTCTCCCATACCCACATACACACACACACACATATACTTACATATACAATATATATAGCACAAATATTCATGTATATACACTAAAATTGAATTGAAATTCGATTTAGAAATCAGAAAAATACCCAAAAAAACCCAAACTGGAAATACTGTTCACTCGAAATTAGGTAAACCTAAATTCGAACCAAAACTCGACTAAGGCTCGATACCAGTGGTTGGTAACACTAGCCCCCAGTGTCCCTTAGTGTCCTAAGTGCCTGATACACACCACGACACAATATGATGTGTCAAACACTAAAAATCCCAAATCGGGTAACTAGACAGTGCACTGTGTCGTACAAAGGTGCACACGTGTGTAGGACACGACACACGTGTCTATGTCTCGTGGTCGTGTCCCTAGGTTTGCCTAGGGTTGGTCTAGGTGTCCCACAGCCTGAAACGTGTCCAAGTGTCGTACAGTGTCGTGTCCGAGTCCGTATCAGAGCCCAAATCCCGTGTGTGCTGTCAGTGTAAATTCGATGCACACACGAATTCGTGTCCGACACAACACTAGAAGCCACTAAACTTGGGGGGCATATTCGCAGACATTGTTCCCTCGTGTCCACCAAGTGTCACCCCTCCACGTGTCGTGTCGTGTCCTACGTGAGCCCTGAGCAGCAGGGGACTGAACGCGAGCATGGTGCGGTCTCGTACAGCGAGGACAGAGCCTCGTGGACACGACACACGCATAGATACGTGTCGTGCTTGTGTCAGGGTGTAGCCTAGGTCTAGGGCTAGGGTTTAGGCCTGACACTTTGTGTCCACGTCGTGTCTAGACACGACACGAAGGCCGTGTCAGTGCGTGTTTAACACTGTGTGCAGTATAGTGTGTGGTCAGTACGTGTCGGATTCCTCGTCCGATACGACACGAGGTGACATAGCACTTGGGGGCTGACATGTCAGTCATGGCCCCTACGTGTCCACCAAATTTGGTGTGTCGAAGTGTTGTGTACAGTAGAAATGGGGCTCGAGCAGCAGGACATAGTGTATGTGTGTGTACAGTGTATTCGTGTCCGTTTTGGATACGGACACGACACGATAACGTGCTCAGTCCTAGGGTTTCGTGTCTAGCATGCTAAGGGCTACCCAAAAATGCAATTTGTTTTGGAAAATAACTACATTTATTTCTAAGTGACATTTCACCAAACTTAATTAAACACACAGATACGTGTCCGATACGGACACCAAACAAACCTATTTCCTACAAAACTTGACCCACAGCTAGGGTATACCTATATGCATGCAACCATGAAGATAAAACACAATATTAATAGGTTTTAGGGCATGTTACCTATTGAGTGGAAAACCTCAATAAAACACCAAAGTAGGGGGGTGTCCTCTTCAAATGATGATGCCCAAATGTCTTGAAAACCTTGCTAGCTAGCCTCCCTTAGCATCCTCAATAGTAGGGGGTTCCAATGCAAGAAACTAGGCTCAATTTGGAGTTAAAATGGCTAAGGAGTGAGGTCTTGAAGTTGTAGGGAAAACTAGGTTTTAAGGGGTAATGAAATGAGGCATGAATGAAGGGGGGTGTGTTTATATGGAAGGGGTATGGGTTGGCTGCCATGGGAAGGGTATGGGTAGATATTAGGGTTCCCTCCACCTTGCTAACTTAGTTCCTAAGGCTTTGACTAGGTAGATAGATATTTAGGTTTCTAGGAAATATCCTTAAAGTTAATATCTAGATATTATCTAACTAGGTATTTATACATAAAGCTAACATCCTCTACTTAGTCTTCTAGGTTAGTTGCTAACCTCTAGATTAGTGCTAAACTAAACTAGGAGCTAACATGACACTTAACAACTAATTAAATAATAATAAATTACATAAATCCAAATAAATTCTAATAAATTACCAAAATTCATTTTGACTAAAAAGTGGTAATTTGATATCCTAATCACATGGTTAGGCTCATATGGTCATAGTTAGTCTCTAAGTCATATAATCTCTAGGGTTACATTAGGGTTACACTAGTAGTTAACCAAAGTCATAAGCCATGACTTAGAAAATAGTTTTAAACTATCTAAAAATCACCAAAATTCATAACATGACTAAATCACCATTATTTAATAATAAAAAAATAAATTTTCAAAATATCTCAATTTCAGAAAACTGGGTGTTACAGGTACCCCCCAAGAAGGGGCGTGCCACTTAAGCTCAAGGCGACGTAAGTACATTTGAAGCCTCGTCCGTGCGTTGAAGGCTTGTTTGATCCTTTTGAAGACTCTACACTCAGTCTAGAAGAAATGATATCTCGACTCCCCACGATTCTAGGTCTTTGAAAATTTTATGTTGTAAATGGGAATGTAAAGTATGGAACGACTATCTCATCAGCGTTCATTTTGTATCAAGTCATGTTGTAGCCTGCGCAGCAATGATTGTAATGGAGTCATGTAATGATGTTTTATTATCAATGAAAACAAAAGTTTCTTCTATTTCAAATGTGTTGTTCAATTTTTCTGGGTGCTCTATTTGATGTTGTGTTTCAGATAACCTTATGACTATACCTTGTGCGATCGCAACTTAGGTTCGCACGGCATCACACGGGGACGACTATCGATTCTTCGAAATCGAGGTGTGACAATATCATATAATGGCAAAAAAGAATCTAAAATAGCTTAATAGTGTTTTATTTTTGATAATGATTTTTTTTAAATA
This sequence comes from Iris pallida, assembly GCA_029216955.1. Lineage (NCBI taxonomy): Eukaryota > Viridiplantae > Streptophyta > Magnoliopsida > Asparagales > Iridaceae > Iris > Iris pallida. The sequence goes on from JANAVB010021600.1 coordinate 44,477,582, forward strand.
TTATCTCAGTCATAGTTGAGAAATTTTTAAATGGGACAGACTTAAATGGTGAACTCGTCCATTGGTATAATAAAACACAATAATATTAAAAATTTTAAAAATCAAACAATTGTCAAATCTATATTATTATAATAAGAAAAGTTAAGGCTTTAGCGAATAAATTATTGTTCAAAAAATTAGGTATATGGGAAAAAAATTAAAGGGTGATTGTTTGGTCTTCTCAAGTAGTAAAAATTAAGGAACTGCTTCTAAATTAGTAAAAATGTTTAAAAAATATTATTATTCTTTTCAATTTGTAAAAATGCATACAATACACCTAAATATATACTAGCATTATTAAAATAAATTATCATAAATAATAAATTATTATTATTATTATTATTATTATTATTATTAATTTAAATTTTACGCACACACACAATTAGGAGGTTCAACCTTGTTGGCCTCTTCGGATGTCTGCTCCAATACCATTATGCTAGAAAACTCAGATTAGCACAAAGGCGGATCCAAACTTTGGTTGGGGTGGGCTAGAACTCACCCAAAAAAAATTTCATATAAATTATTTATTTTTTTTATAGGTTAATTCACTTCTAGTTTACCCAAATTTATGGTAGCCTATTCCAGCTACAGTTTCTGGATCATTATTTTTTTTTTTTTGATTTTTAATGCATGTTGCTCACTAGTTTATTTATTTTTTTAACGCATATTTCACTCATTATTTTTTTTTGTTTTAAGTTGCATTGAAAGTCTACTGCTCACTTATTATTTTTTTAAAATATGTTTTGGTTTTTTAACGATAATATTTTTTACTTTTCTAATGATAATATTTTCTTAGAGAACGGATTTTTTTTATTGTGACATTTTGTCATATTAACCATCTTGATAATATTTACAGTATTTTTAATATCATTTTCCAAAGTTTATTCGAATTTTATATTAATTCTAATATCATTAATCAAAATTTAAGCAAATATCATTATTTTGACTTTTAATGAATATCATGAACCCACTATCCTATTGAGAAAAATATTAAACCATGGTCAATCTAATCTCAATATCATTTATTCATTTAATATTAAAGCATGTTGTAAATTTAAATTTACAATTAAAAAATAGTTAAAATTTAAATTAAAAAAATCCCTTGTAAAAAAAATGAATATTAATATTATCATGATTTCTTTTACATTAATATTGAAACTAATATTAATATTAACATGATTTCTTTTACATTAATATTGTAACTAATTAATATTAACGTTAATGTTACGAGACCATCTGTTCGATTGATAGCCAATAGGTTCGGATTGATAAGTTCGATGCGGCCCATTTGACCATATCTGTAAAATTTCTAATTCAATTGATCAAATCAACAAGTTTCTATTTCAATAGTTTCTTTTATTAATAACTATCATTAACACGTTTCATTGTTACATGCTAGTACGTACTCAAAAATGGTGTTTAAACTCGGTTCGATTACACACACGAAATGATCGAGCTCGACTAGTTTTAGCATAAGTTTAAACGAAACCGAGTCCGAGCCAAACTCCCACCTAATTTGTGGTAGAAGTTTGGTTCGGTTCAATGCGGTTGGTTTGACCCATATGTGCACACCCCTAAATTCAATTGATCACGTGGCAAATTTTAAATTTAAATTTAAAATTAAATTTTGATTTAAGAGTAAAATTAAATTTAAATTTACAACTAAAAAATAGTTAAAATTTAAATAAAAATACATTAATATTGATACTAATATTAAAATTAACATTAGAATTAAAACTAACATTAAAATTGTAATAAGACTAATAATTTATTAATTATAATTATAATTCGATATTAATTTAAAACTAATAAAATAATTATTAATTAAATATTAGAATTATAATTATATTTAGAATTAATAAATAAATAATTATGATAATATCTATGATTAATAAATTATTAATTAAGACCTATAATAACGATTAATAAAATATATATTTAAATTATTTTAAATTATGAATTATTAACTATGATTATAGTTATGATTAAAATATTATTAAGATTATATTAAAATTATAATTAACAAATTATTAATTAAGATTATAATAAGACTGATAAATTATTAATTATGATTATAATTGGATATTAATTCATAAATTATTAATTATAATTATAGTTATAATTAAAAAATTATTGTAATTATGATTATAATTATGAAGTTATTAATTGTTAATTAAGATTATTGTAAAATATTAAATAATAAATTTTTAGTTATTAATTTTGATTATAATTATGATAATTAATTAGTTTATTTTTTTATAAAAATAATAACTAGCTATTAATTCTAAAATAGTTAATTTTTAAAAATAATAATGACTAGTTTTTGATCAAGTATTAGTTAATTTTTAATTAACTATAAATTAAATATTTTTTTAAAATAATAATTATTACACGATATTAATTAATTATTTATTTATTTAATAGAACAACGAAATTATTAAATAATAACTAATTTATTCCTCCCAAATTCAACTTTCTTTCATCCAAATCCAAATTTTGGATTTGGTCATACTTTCCATATCCAAATCCATCTCCAACCAAACATAGGATTCCATGGATTTGATTCCAAACACATAAAATCCTAAAATCCAGCTCCAAATATGGTTTATCAAAACAAGCCCTAAAATGATAGCATGTAAATGACGCAAAGTGATTCATTGAACATGAAAAACTTGAAAAACTTGGTGACATAATCTTAAATGACTCAACAATCATTTCTTCTATGTACGACAACTCCAAAATACATTAGCACAAAGGGGGGATCCAAACTTTGATTGGGGTGGGCTTGATTTAGGAGGACTATTCAAATCTTAACACTCACTTTTTTTTTTGAATATTTTAAGATGTAAACTATATTTTCACATTATAACTATATATACATATACTATACAACATTGTTTGTGAATAAACTAAAAAAAGAAATTATAAGAAAAGCATCCAATGGAAAGATAATTTTTTTTACCTATCATAGAAAATTATGACACTAAAATAAAGATAATTAAAAAATGTAAAATAAAATGTTTAAGAATTGTGCAATTTTTTTACCAAATTGTTCTCTCCCAACTGTCTACGCTTATATGCCCTTAGGTTGGACATTTTACGCATAACTAGAAGATACACGTGCGTTGCACGTTATTTCTTTCTTTCTTTCGAATCTTATCACAAAACAATTTAATATTAAACTAAATTTAAAATTTGTTGTATATATATTTATTTTTAAATAAATTTTGTAAAAAATAATTAAAATTTCTTATAATTTGTTATGGATAAATATATTTATGATACTGTTAAAATAGTTCAAATATTTAAATATATTTGAACTAAAATTTGTTAAACAATTTAAATATTTTCAGATATTTCTTTCTCTTTAAATTTAGTTTTTAAACAATTTTAAATTTAGTTTTTAAAAAGATATTTGTACAGACTAAATGAGAGAAAGTTTATTCGTAATTTTTTTTATCATCTATTTTTATTTTGTTAACAGAGGAATTACCAATTGGCTTCGTCCATCTGGATCTATTCTTGCATAGACACGAAACCAGTTGGATCTGGATGGCTTGAACAATAGTGTCAGATATGATGGAGGACACATAATACATATATTTTAAGAATTATTTTATAAAAATTATTTTCTACAATTTTTTTACCAAACAAAATTTTTTAACTTTTGTTTTTAAAATTATTTTTCAGCTGGAAGTAACCAAATGCAAAATAAGAATCTGTATATCTAGAAAACAATTTTATAACTTCTTCTTAGAAAATTGTTTTCAGAAAACTTATCCAAACGGACCCTTAACTTTTATATCTTCGATAATTTTTTTTTAAAATAAAAAGTCCATGATATTCATACGGTTTAGACGGCTCATTTTTGAAACATTTTGAAACCTCTTTATATAATAGAAGATTTGAGAACTAAAGAGAAACACGCTCGTTTCTCTATGTACAAGTTTTACGAACTTCGTTCCTTGAGTCCAATGTCTATAAACTTTGATAATTTGGAGGAAAATTTATCTTATTTATATCAAAAATTCTAAGAAACATATTTCTTCCGGTTTAATATAACATTCAATACGCATGACACACCAAAATATTCCTTAAAGAAAGTAAATATGAGTTAATTTAGGGTGTTCATTGAAAAATTAAAGTCAATAATAACCTACACTAGCAAGTTACCAAGAGGTCAAAAGTCAAAACTGTATTAAATGATGTTCCCTACTCTATTAATAGTCCAAGAAACTCATTTAGTAAGAAACCATTGGATCAACATCCAACGATTCAAATTTGGGATGTATCGATACAAATTTTTAGGATGGATGTATTGAATAATTTTCATATATATATATATATATATTTTTTTTCATATATATATATATATATTTTTTTTTCTTTCATATATATATATATATATATATATATATATATATATATATATATATATATATATATATATATAAAATATATATATATATAAAAAAAAAATATATATTATATATATATATTATATATTATATATATATCTATTATGAAAGGACTATGCGTCGGCGCTAGGGCATCCTCGAAACGAAGGCGATCCTGGCGCTGCCACCGGAGAGGAGGCGGGAGCAATCGTGAGGAAGGGAACAATGAACGAGGACGAAGCGCCCATGGACGTAGCCGGGGGTGGACGACGGTGGAACTCGAAGGAAACCTAAGACTACGGATCAAAGATGGGTTCGTCAGCGGCCGGCCAACTTCCGGGGGGCCGACCACAATGGCCCCGGAGGGAGGAGCGTCCCAAGGCGACGCATCTGCAGCGACAAGGGTCTCGCCCCCGACCAGTCGATACAGAGAGAGGGATTAGGGTTTCCATGAGGAGTTGAACAATACAAAAGCAGCAATGAAAGAAACAAAGGGAAGGAACCATTGGTATCTAGCCACGAGACGGAGGAAAGACGTCCCCCAAACTCCAAACCAGTTTTATGGGTTGAAATCTGTCGCCCGGCACCAGTGTAGGAGGAAGTAGATTTACAGTACGTCGAACCTAGTATTATCAATGGGTCGAGAGTTGGAGATAACAAAAGAAGACATAAAGGAAACTACTATTGGAGGAACACGCTGATTGTGTACGTAATGGGGAATCGGCCCTTCTATGGCCAGTTGAGAGCATACGCGCATAGGGTCTGGCGTCCCAAAGGTGAGATGGAAATTTTCTCGAGGGGAACGGGTTCTACTTCATCAAATTTGCTTATGCGGAGGATTTGGAACGGATCTTGGAGGGTGGCCCCTGGACGTTTGATGGCCGTCTGGTGGTTCTGAAACGGTGGTTTCCGGAGTCCAACTTCGAGAAGGATCGTCTTACTACGGTTCCGATCTGGATACGTTTACCCTGGCTATCCCCCCAATTATGGAGTAATCCTTCCATAATAAGTTGGCTAGCATGGTTGGCAAACCAATTCGTACTGATACTCTCATGACGAGAAGGCAAAGACTCTCTTATGCGGATCTTCGTGGAAATCACGGCAATGGATACACTTCCAAGAAGATAGATCTGGTACTTCCTAACGGGGAGTGGTTGTCACAGGAAGTAGAGTATGAATGGGTTCCTCCGGCATGCGCCAACTGTAGATGTTTTGGACATATGAAGGCCAACTGCCTTGATCAGCCAAAAGAGGACGATAGCGGAGGGAATCAGAAGAACAAAGATAGCCCACAAGCAAGGGAGGAAACTAACATGGCGGTAGACACCAACCATGAAGACGAAATTCTGAACAAGGAGACGGAGGAGGATAGTCCCATGGACCAGGTGACCAACGATGGTGGAGTTGACGAAAACAGGGGTGCCAACAACCAGTCGATACTTGGGAAAAGACAGGGGCCGGAACCCGAGCGCTCGAAGGGGCCAAGCTTGAACGCGCCTTAGTCGCTGTTACACCTCAAGCTAAATATCAAAGCACCATCGATGGGGGAAATCAACGCACCCAAGTTAACCAGAAGAAAGACCATGAGGATCCTAGTAGTAGAGCCAGAAGGAGATTAGAAGATCAAGAAGATGAGGAAGGACAAAAGGAGGTCGACCTCGGGTCGGGAAGCCACGGAAGACGTTAGCAACGGTCAATCCAAAGTGACTCTTATGATCCGGGATAATGGTGCAGGTAATCCGGGTAATGGGAACCAAGAGAATGCACAATCTGACCCCCCGACTTGTCCCAGGGGGAGTGAGATGAGGGAATCGGACATCCAACACACTTCAAATGTCGGCCATTATATGGAATGTTCGCGGGGCGAACTCCATAGGGAAGTGGCGGGAGATCTTGGATGTGGTAAGGCGGAATAAGTACAGCATTGTGTCTATTCTAGAGAGCAAATCAAATCGGAAGAAGCTATCCAGGAGAGTTCCCAATCATTGGGAAGCAGTTCACAATCTACAGTTATGTGAGATGGCTCGTATTTGGGTCATGTGGGACACCCGTAATTGGTCGGGTCAGATCGAGTTTCTATCCGAACAACTCATAGTTATCGAACTTAGTAACAAAGGTGGATTTCGATGTATGGTAGGAGCAGTCTACGGACATAATGATAGAAGGCGTTACCAGCTATGAGGAGATCATAAAAATGGCAGCTAAGGTGGCTGATCAGCTCCCCCTGATCCTTAGCGGCAATTTTAATGCTATCCTCTCGGAGAACGAAAAGAGGGGTGGTCGAGTGGTGCCATCAGCCATCCTGGCAGATTTCCAAGACTGCTTGCTCAGTCGGGCTTAACTACTTTAACTAAATCTGGTCATCTCTGGTCGTGGGACAACAGTTCGGTGTCCAACCGATATCCTGTCAACTGGACAGGACCATTTGCAACTCCAAGTGGATCGAGACATTTCCGTTTAGCCGTTCGAAGGTCTACAGAGAGGTACGAGCGACCACACCCCTCTATCGATTCGCATGGTTGCTACCCAGCCTCGCCGCCGTCGTCCTTCAGATTCTGCAACTCCTGGCCGCAAGAGGAAGGGTACCATAATGTGATTAATACTGTTCTATCCAAAGAGGTTCCAGGTAATATCCAATTCCAACTTGTGCATAAACTTAAACTAATCAAATGTGCGTTGAAGGCATGGAATAAGACAAAGCGGTAGCCAAGTTAGAGATACTAGAGCGGGAGCTTCTAGTTGCAAAACATGTTGCAAACTAATCCAACAGTTCTGATCTCGCGGCCCGTGAAATTCGAGTACAGAGAGATTCGCCGGTGCCGATTTCAAGATGAAGTGAGACTCCAACAAAGGGCGAAGTGCAACTGGCTAAAGGAGGGAGATCGATGTTCGAAGTTCTTCCACTCTATCATCCGAGCTCGCCAACACAGGAACAGTATAGATAATCTCATGGACGTACAGGGAATGAAATTACAGGTGATAAAAATATTGCGATGAGGCCATCGACTATTACAAAGACCTGTATAACCAACGATCATATGTGGAAGTATTCCTGGAGATCATTTGCAAGAAAATAGTCACTGAATTTGGCAAGGGAAGCTGAGCCGACTCATCAGTATGAAGAAGTGGAGCGAATTGTCATGAAGGCTGACTCTAATAAAGCCCCGGGACCAGACGGCTTTAATGCAGCATTTTATAAACTCCATTGAATCAGATCAAATTCCAGGTGCTAGAAGTGGTTCATGATTTCTTTAAAAATGGGCGTCTTCTGAAGGAGCTCAATCACACGTTCCTGACCCTCATTCCAAAGATGGAGGGAGCCTCGAAGATGGGAGACAGTCAGGAGATACTCTGCTATGGTTCATGATTTCCTTTATAAATTATTACTTCGGTTATGTGTGACAGGATGCAGGAGATACTCCAAGAACTTATTTCAGAGAACCAAGCCGCATTTATCAAGGGTCGATCCATTAGGGACAACTGTTTGCTTGCGCACGAGATGGTTCGGGAATTTAACAAGCCAGGAGGTAGGAAGGGGTGTATAAAATTAGATCTCCGTAAAGCATATGATATAGTTAATAGAGACTTCGTTTGCACTATCCTAAGAAGCATGGGATTTACGAATTGGTGGGGTGGACAGGATCAGAGAATGCATCACGTCGCCGACTTTCTCGATTATGATTCACGATCAACCGCATAGATATTTTGAAAGTAATAGGGGCCTCCGACAGGGGGACCCCCTGTCTCCGTACTTGTTCACCATTGTCATGGAATATTTAACATGTTTGTTGGATATTGCCGTGCATAGAGGCCAGATAATTCCTCTATACAGACGTATACATCCGGTTATCTCTCATCTCATATATGCGGATGATTTATTGGTATTTATTGAGCCTTCGGAGAGTTCGATTGAGGCTCTGAACTATACAATTGAGGAGTTCGGCCGGTATTCAGGATTGCAATTGAACAGGGACAAAAGCAATGTGTTCTTTAATAAGACGTGCCCGGGGAAGGAGGCTCTGGCCCAACGGCTTCAGATTGCGATTGGTCAGTTACCGGTCAGGTATCGTGGGATCCCATTATCCATTACTTATGCTAGAGACGCCGACTGCCAGGGACTAGTACAATACGTTCAAGGCAGGTTGGAAGGGTGGCAAGCTCAGCTATTGTCCTTCGGGGGCAGACTCGAACTTATCAGTTCAGTGATTATGGCCATTATCAATTACTGGCTACAAGCTATCTATATCCCGGAAAAGACTATTAAAACAGTTGAAATGATGTGTGCCAATTTTGTATGGCGCGGAGGAGTCCACCAGATAGCGTGGGCCGATCTTTACAAAACCAAAGAAGAAGGGGTGTTGGTATGCCTTCTCTACATGTTCTACGTGAAGTAGCAATGATGAGACTGGCTTGGAAATTCTTGGAAGGAAATACCATATGGGCGAAGTGGATTCGCAATCGATACTTACGAGGTAATAATTTCTGGGTGCAAAATATTGACATTAATTACTCAGTAACCTTTAAACAAATTCTACGTATGAGACCGTGGATGAAGGGGAAAATATGTCGGGTTATCCACGACGGAGCGACCACAAGCATGTGGCTTGATCCCTGGATCGGACACGCCAGCTTGGTAGACCGTCTTGGCTGGCCTACATTTGAACTGATAGGCGGTCTGGATAAGGTGGAAGTGCTACTGAAGGACGGAGCCTGGGACCACATGCGCTCCTCTGTTGGGCGCTGGTTCTCCGAGGAGATCGACCAGGTCCTAAGAGACTCGTCGGCTGAAGCGGATTACTGGACTTGGGAGAATACCAAAGAGGCTAAGTTCAACGCCAGATGGATGTATGATCAGCTGCGCCAACATTCAGAAGTGGTATCCTGGGCGGAGATAGTTTGGTTCAAAGGTGCTGCAATGAAGATGAAGCTTTGTCTGTTCAAAGCAATCAAAAACAGGTTACTTACGCGGGATAGACTTGTCCGCTTCGGAGTACAGGTGGGAAGTACGGAGTGTGCCTTATGTTGCCAGGTGAATGAGACGTGTGAACATATTTTCTTCCAATGTGACTTCTCTTACGACATTTGGAAGAAATTGTGTGATGAGATTGGTATCAGCCACGAGCAAGGAAGGGGGTTACTTGATATAGTTGCAGGAATTAGCCAGGTTAAGACCCAGGGACTGGAGATATACAACAAAGCCCGTATTCGACTTTTGTCTGCAGTTTGGCATGTATGGCGAGAGAGGAACCGGAGAATTTTTGAGGCAGAATATTATTCTATAGCTAGTGTTACTGCTAACATCCAGCAGGATGTAGAAATCCTGTCAGGATAATAGTTGATTGGTGGGTGAGAGACTAGATCTCGAGACTTTGTAATCTTGTACAATTTATTTATCAATAAAATAACCCTTTCCTTCAAAAAAATAATATATATATATATATATATATATATATATATATATATATATATATATATATATATATATATATATATATATATATATGAAGCAATGGGTACTTGTGGCGAACTCGCCTCCACTGGGGCTCGAACTTTCGATCACTTGGAACGCATTAATCTCTCTCGACTACTAGCCCAGAGGTCATATATATATATTTATATAAACTAAATATCTTCTAATCAAATTCTAACTAAATACTCATCGTTGTCAACTATTTTAAATGAAATTTTTTAATAATTTTTAAATTTAAAAGATAAAAATATACAATAAATAATAACAAAAAAAATTCATTTAGCAAAAAAATATAATCTAAAATAGTTATCGTTATCCTCAAATATAAACTATACTCAACTAAGCAAATGACCTCTAGCCCAGTGGTTAAGAGAGATGCATGCTGTCCGAGTGGTCGGTGGGAGCGTTCGCCACAATAATCTTCTTTCAAAAAAAAAAAAAACTATACTCAACTAAATGCTCGTGTCAAATATTTTGAATCAAAAATAATTTTCAATTTTATGTGAGATAAAATATACAACACAATAATAACAAACAAATTTGCATTTCAAATAATAATAATAATAATAACGAAGAAATTTAATAATGGGAAGATTTATGAAATGCCCAAAAACTAAAAAAAATTTATGTAAAACCCACAGCTAAAAAAAATTTCATCGCGTGCCCAGAATTAGAGAAACTTATCCAAAGCGGGTTCCAAATGACCCTTTTGCCCTTCCTTTTAATTTATTGGAAACACTCACAAAACTGCTCTTAAAAAAAACGTTTCAATATTCCATCTTCTTCCATACGCTGCTCACTTTCGAATCTAGGTTTTCTCCTCAAAAATCTTTAAAAACTCGTCGGAAAATTTCGGAAAGACCGGGACGAACGGCAAAAGTGCTAAAACGGAGGTCCAAACATCATTTTTTTGCGATTCTAAAATTTCGGAAGGCCGTCTAACTGTGAAGCTGTTATTTTCAGTCTCCTCGACGATACGCTCATTTTGCGACAAACGGGACCTCGTTTCGACCTCCCAGTCAAAAGTTATGGCCCTCCAAAGTTTCAGCTGACCATAAAATGCAGGAGAATGGCCATTCTCCGTTTAAAACACGAAAAATGTTAATTTTCGCATGAGGGTGGTCATTCTCCGTATTAGTAACACGGAGAATGGCATTCTCCGTCTTAATTTACACGGAGAATGACCATTCTCCGTGTTAGTAACACGGAGAATGACATTCTCCGTCTTAATTTACACGGAGAATGGTCATTCCAGTGTTAAAACGCAGGAGAATGACCATTCTCCGTGTTAGAAACACGGAGAATGCCATTCTCCGTGTTAAGTAAAACGGAGAATGTCATTCTCCGTGTTAAATAAAACGGAGAATGGCATTCTCCGTCCTAATTAAGACGGAGAATGGCCATTCTCCGTGCTAAATTAAACGGAGAATGATCATTCTCCGTCTTAATTTACACGGAGAATGCCATTCTCCGTGTAATTTATCACGGAGAATGGTCATACCAGTGTTAAAACGCAGGAGAATGCCATTCTCCGTGTTAAATAAAACGGAGAATGTCATTCTCCGTGTTAAATAAAACGGAGAATGGCATTCTCCGTCTTAATTAAGACGGAGAATGGTCATTCTCCGTCCTAATTAAGACGGAGAATGGTCATTCCAGTGTTAAAAACGCAGGAGAATGGTCATTCTCCGTGTTAGAAACACGGAGAACGGCATTCTCCGTTTTAAATAAAACGGAGAATGGCATTCTCCGTGTTAGTTTACACGGAGAATGGTCATTTACAGTGTTAAAACGTTAATTTAGTTTTTTCATGAATAAAGAGTTTCGTTCTTCTTTCAAAACGATGATAATTCTTATGGAAAAGAAGAAGAAAGATCTTCTCTCCACAATTGACCTAATCGTCGAAAAACTTCAAATGTCTCCACGATGAAGATGATGATGATGGTGATGATGATGACGAGCGATGATCTGAGTTCGACTGAAGAAAAACACACCGAACTACGAACGATTTTTGCGATCTCTGCTGAATATGAGAGCAATGGAATTCAGATTTCCCGTGAAGAAGAAGAAGACGAAAATCGCAATCCAGATCTGAGTTTTTTGAATTCAAATACATATAGATGACCAATTCGCGCGGAAGGGTAGTTTCGGTATTATAAAAATAGCATTTCCCAGCGGGTGGCATCTAAAAGGGAATCTTGGAATATTTAACGTGAAAATACTTAATTCTGGGTATTTCATAAAACTTATGCAGCGGGTGGACATTTCATAAAAGTCCACCCCGAAATTGGGTTTCTCAGCAATTTTCAGTTTAATAAAATAGTTATCTTTCTCCCTCCCTTATAAATTTTTATAATGGATATATTCTATCTTCATGCAGATATTCTTGAATATAAAAAAAAATTAAATTTTTTTTTTTATCTTCTAACCAAATTCCAACTAAATACCCTGGTTAACCATTAAGATGTCGAAACAAATAATTCTATACAACATAATAATAACAAACAACCTTACTGGAAGAGAGGTCTGTCTCCCTCTCTTACGTTTGAGATTTTTTTTTTAAAACTTTTTATCTATGCAAGTTTTATAATTCAATTTCTATAATTTTTTTTTATCCATCTCCTCTATGTTCAAGAAAATCTCCTCCTTTTTAAGATAAAGAGAGAGGGAGAAAGATAGCTACTTTAGAAATTTTGTTTGTTATTATTGTGTTACTTTTCTCATTTAAAATTAAAATTATCTGTTTCCTCGTTCAAAATGCTTGACCACTTGGTTAGTTGGAATTTGGTTAAAAAGTATAGTGGTCCGAATATTTTTTTTTCCTTTCTGATTTTTAAAAGAATAATGCTATTCGTACCTTCAAAATATTCCTGCAAACTATTTTTTATTATGTGGCAGCTGATATGACATGTTAAATATTATTATGTGGTATCTAATACACAACTGACATGTCAAATTTTAATCCAAAAAATTAATTATCCAACCATTTTGATTTTGATTTTAATGTTAATTTTAATTTTAATATTATTAATATTAATATTAATATTAATTATAATTATAATTTTTATTTTAAAATTTATCATATCATCTGTCACATTAACGGTCACGTCAGCTGCCACATAAGAAGGACAATTTAGAAGTACGAATAACATTATATTTTCCAAAAAGTAGTTTATTTTTACAGCCACTTATTCTATATAATTTCTTATTTGGTTACGTAGAGATTTTACAGAGGTGTATAAGAGCTTTGCTATGCCTACAACCAAATGTATACAACCCTCTTACAACCGTCACGTGTCGGACTTCGATTGGAGGAGAGAGAAAAGTGGTGGGGTCGGGTGGAGCCTATGTAGCAGGAGGTGAGAGTGGAGATGAGATCCGATGGGACTAATGTGTAAGGAGTGGGGGAGAGAAGATGTAAGAAAGTTATAAAAATTTGATAGTCGACAGACTTTTTCCGGTTTATAAACTCTAATAATAAAGGGTTAATTAGTTGTACCCCCCTATGGTTTGTACATATTTTGGTAACTGTTCTCGTTGTTTCAAAAATAAAGAACACCCCCCTGGCTGCGTAATTTTTCACTCATTTTCTTCTATGCACCAGGGGGGTACAACTAATTAACTTTATAAACCAGGAGGGTGTTATTTATTTTTAAAACAACAGGAACAGTTACCAAAATACGTACAAACTATAGGGGGATACAACTAATTAACCCAATAATAACGACAAGCTTGGTGTCGTCTTCTGCACATGGATGGACGGACCCTCGGGTTCCAGTTTAGAAACTTTTGGGCTGAAATTTAGAGGGCCATTGTGGACCACTCTTGGGCCCAACAAACACCTATAGTGTTGTTTGGTAAGGTGTAAGTGGCTGTTGGAATTATACACTTTCAGTAATCACGGCACCTTTTGTTCACATACTGTGTTTAGTTAACGGAGATTTCTAAAGTTAAGTTTCTATTCTAGTTGGCATTGTACATTTGTACTTCGATTAAATTTCTATTCTAGTTGATAAGTTTGTATGCACATCAAAATACTCTCTAGTTATTTATGTAACAAAAAAATTAATTTAATAATATATGGTCTAATATTAATTTTTATTAGATATGAAGAATTTCTATTAGAAATTGGCACACTATTAATTATTATAAGGCCATCTCCAATTTCTATATGTAGAATTTTTTGTAGAATTTTTTTATCCTATATCATCGCCAAGAAAATTTGTACTATAGAAATAGGAGAAATAGAAACTACCATTCGAGATGGCTTATATGAGCTAAGTAGTTATGTTCGGGTGATTTGTATGACTCTCCACAATCATATACTCCTTTTTTTTTTAAAATATATAGACGGAAGTGGCTATTTTTTTTATTTCATGTGTATTAAGATTATTAGTTATTAACAACAGCCAATTAGTATTTAAATATTAACTAAGAACAAAAAAGTTAATATTCTGTTAATATTTTTTTCTTAATCATGACAATATTTAACATAAAAAAATTAGTTAAAGGAAATAATCTCAACAACTAATTCATTAAATATTGAAATTGATGTTATAAAAATGGAAGATAAAAGGGAACATGCGTAAATGGTATAGCAAGGGGTTGTCTTTTTATACACGAATATATATATATATATATATATATATATATATATATATATATATATATATATATATATATATATATATATATATATATATATATATATGGAAGCGGATGAAAAGTTTTCTTAGAAAATCTCCTAAAAATTTTCTCACTCTAATTCATAATTTAATGTTAATATTAATGTTAATATTAAGTTAAATGTTAATATTAACATTAAATACTAAAATTAACATTAAATTTAACATTAAAATTAATATTAACATTAACTTTAACATTAATATTAACATTAACATTAACATTAATATTAACATTAATATTAACATTAACATTAATATTAACATTAACATTAATATTACGGATTAGAGCGAGGGAATTTTTAGGGAGTTTTCTAAGGGGGGCTTTTGATCTGCTCCCTATATATGGGTAAAGTGCATTTAAACCCTCCTTAGATGTTACGAAAATGCAATTAAAGACTCCCTGATTTGAAAAACCCAAAAGGTTACGAAAATGCGCAAATCACCCCCTAAGCTAACTTTTCTGTTAACGGGTGTTAAAATTGGGTTGTGTTGACCATTTTACCCCTGGGCTATCTAATATTAACTTGTTAAAAACGGTTAGTTCTAAAATTATTTTGTTAAAAACGGTTACGCAAAAATAGTTGTTAAAAAGTGGATAAATATTAACAAAGAAAAAATGGTCTTTGCTAGTAAAATTATTTATTAAAATTAATTTAATTAATATTAACTTGTTAAAAACGGTTAGTTCCGTCAAAAAAGTGGATAAATATTATTTAAAATTATTTTGTCATAAATTATTTTTATTTAACAAATATATAAATATTTTTGGGAAAAACAAAACTGATAAATACAAAAAAAAATCAATTCTTAAAAAATAAAAATGATGAAAAACTGGAAAAAAAAAATACCAAATAAAAAACAAAAAATACTATTAAAATATGGAAAAAAATAAAAAATAGACAAAATATTCCAAAAAATGAGGATAAATCTTAAACAATGAAAAAAGACAAAAACAAAAACTATACAAATTTGAAAATAAAAGTCACTCTTAAAAAACTAGAAAAGATTATTAAAAAGATGATAAAAAAATGAAATAAGAACTAAAAAATGGAAACAAAAACAAAATATTAAAAAGATTATTAAAAATAACCTCCTGTTCTTAAAAAGATAGAATTCTCATGCTTGACGTCATTTTCGAAAATAAATGTTCATAATCTAAATAGTAGGTTTTCATCTTAAATTTTTTCTGGAAAAAAAAAAACTTTTAACAAATGTCCGGTTAATCCTGAACTATCCAGCCATTTAACTTAGGGCATGTTTGGTAAACCGTATTTGGAGCTAGATAACTGTAACTAATATTATATTATTTAATATTTTATAATAATTATAATCTTAATTAATAATTATAATCTTAGTTAATAATTTATTAATTACAATTTTATTATAATATTAATTAATAATAATTTAATCATAATTATAATTATAGTTAATATTTTATATATTATAATAATTTTAATTAATAATTTAGTAATCATCATTATAATCATCATTATAGTCTTACTTAATAATTTATTAGTCATGACTATTATCGTAATTATTTATTTATTAATTCTAACTGAAATTGTAAATCTTGCTACAAATTTATTTTCATCACATGTATTACTTAAACAAATAACTTAAATATTACTAAACGTGTCAAAAATCCAAAAATAAATTGCAAAACATGTATGTCGAAGCATGGTCCGGTTTCTCATCCTCCCATAGTAAAAAATTACAAGAATTTGTTGAAAAATTTGCACTCCCGTAGAATTATCTTCCAGGATTTGTTGGTGTCAATAAAGTTTTCAATGGGCTAATTAATCCACAATAGCAATAAATTGTTCTTCCATAATTTTTATTTGGACGTCTTGAGGAAAAAAAGGAATAAGTAAAAAAAGCTTCAAACATTAAATGAGAGCAAATAAGTAAAAAAATGGAATATAAAAAAAAATTTGCAGTTGGAAAAATAGAAAATATAAAGCTTAGGTTTTATGTTTCAAACAAACATTCTTATATATTGAGAATGAAAGAGAGCCAGCAGCCACAATGTAAGCATTAGGGGTATTTTGGGGAGTGCACATTTTTTTTTATCCAAAATATGGAATCTAACGGCAACTTCTAACGTCATTTTGACGGAAAGGGGCATTCCGAGCAAAAACGATTTTGCGGGAGGTGCAAACTGCTTAAGTTTTCTAAAAAATCTTATTTTGCGAACGAGGCAACTCTAAGGAGGGTTTAAATGCACTTTACCCCTATATATATATATATATATATATATATATATATATATATATATATATATATATATATATATATATATATATATAGCAGATGACCTCTAGTTTAGTGGTTAAGAGAGATGCATATGACTCGAGTGGTCAGGAGTTTGAATCCTAGTGGGAGCGATTACAGAAACAATTTACCTGGTTCAAAAAAATAAATTTATATATATATATATATATATATATATATATATATATATATATATATATATATATAGGGTAAAGTGCAAAAAACTCTCGCTTTTTGCACTAAAAGATCCCATGTCCTTAAAATTCATTAAACTATGAAATATGCTCATTTTGTCCCCTTTTCGTTAACTGGTGTTAAGTGGGGTATGTAATGACCATTTTACCCCTCTCCCACTCTCCCCCCCTTCTCTCCGGTGGTGCGAGGAGGAGGAGGAGGGGGACGGGGAGGAGGAGACGCGGGGAGGAGGAGGGAGGGGCGGGGAGGAGGAGGGGGACGAGACGGTACGGTAGAGAGCTTTTCGAGCAAGTCATAAATTGCGGAGTTCTTTATTTGCTAAATTTGACTAAAAAGTCTTTCTACACGAAAGGTGCAAATTTAATAGATTTTTTTTTGCACTTACCCATATATATATATATATATATATATATATATATATATATATATATATATATATATATATATATATATATATATATATATATATATATATATATATATATATATATATAGGTGGAGCACCCCGACGCAGTGGCGCGGGTTCGAGCCTCCAAGTTAGAGCCCCCTTGGAGGCATGCCTCCAAGCACCATTAAGAAGTGGACACCCTCAAAAAAAATAAAAATAAAAATAAGGCTAAATTTCAACTTGATACCCTCAACTATCCATGTTTTGCAACTTGATACCCTAAACTTTTAAAATAGTTAACTTAATACCATCAACTATTGAATATTTT
Source organism: Iris pallida (assembly GCA_029216955.1). Taxonomy (NCBI): domain Eukaryota; kingdom Viridiplantae; phylum Streptophyta; class Magnoliopsida; order Asparagales; family Iridaceae; genus Iris; species Iris pallida. Next base: position 44,495,355 of record JANAVB010021600.1, read on the forward strand.
TAACTTCATACCCTAAAATCCAAAAAATTCCAAAAATACCCTTGCCCCCCCCCCCTCCCACTCCGGCGTCCCCCCCCTCCCTCTCCGGCGTTCCCCCCCCCCCCCCCCCCTCCCCCTCCGGCGTCCCCCCCCCTCCCTCTCCGGCGTTCCCCCCCCCCCTCTCTCCCCCGGCGGGACGGCGCGCAGCAGCAGCGGCGGCCGGAGCAGCAGCGGCGGCGCGTGCAGCAGCAGCAGCAGCGGGGCGGCGCGCAGCAGCAGCGGCGGCCGGAGCAGCAGCGACGGCCGGAGCAGCAGCGGCGGGCGCGCAGCAGTAGCGGCAGCGGGGCGGCGGGCAGCAGCGGCGGCCGGAGAGGGAGGGGGGGGGGGGGATTTGGGAAATAGAGAGAGGGGGGAGGGCATTTTGGGAAATATATTTTTCAGGGTATCAAGTTGGCTATTTTGAAAGTTTAGGGTATCAAGTTGTAAAACATGGATAGTTGAGGGTATCAAGTTGAAATTTAGCCTAAAAATAAAAATAAAAATAAAAATATATATATATATAAAGATGAGAACTTCCATTATTTGATTTTATCTACAAATCAAAACGATTGTTAGTTATTTGTTTCTGATTTTTGTATCTGTCTCTGTTTAATTGACGCTTACCTTTTAATTGTAAGTTTTTTACTTTAAACTATTCATACCAATGTTCGTTTTGATTGTAAAGTCAGTTATGATCTCAGTTTAAACTTACCTAAAATTTTCATAGGCCTCCCAAGGGGATTGTATAGAATCATCTTGTACACATTTATATAAGAATGCAATTCTCAAAGGTTCAAGAAAAATTTATCCATGTCAATAGTAAAGGTTAGGAAAAAAAAAAGAAAAATTAAACTTATTATCTGAGTTACTTCAGGTTTGTTTCATGGTAAATTTATTTTATTTTATTTTATCTTAATTTATTATTATTATTATTATTATTATTATTATTATTATTATTATTATTATTTTTACATTCTTGTGCATAACATGTTCTCAGTGTAATCTTAGGTCTTAATGGAGTGTGACCATACCTCATGAGAGCTACCACCTTTGTATTTTCGTTCTATTTCAGCATGGGCCTATTACCAAGCTATAACTTGCTGGTGGAAATTTGATCCTAATAAATGTCTCTTTCCTCAAAAAAAAAACTTGCTGGTGGAACTGGATTCAAGGGACTCTTGTGGTTGGCATAAGATCCTAGTTGGATGATGAATCACGAAGGCGTATTATTTATTCTATTTATAAAAAAAATGGTAAAATTTGAGTTAGTGGCACTCAATGTAGCATGTATAAAGTTTCGTGCGTATCGTCGGACTAGGGGTGAGCATTCGGTTTAATCGGTTCAAACCGAACCGAAATTGTGAAAACCGAATAAACCGAATTTAAAAAAATTAAAACCGAAACCGAACCGAATTCAGCAAAAACCGAATTCAAACCGAACCGAAAAAATCGGTTCGGTTTTTCGGTTTATTCGGTTTCTATGGGCCTTTTTGTTAACGGGCTAATCCAAATTTGAAGTTATAGGCTTTTAAAACAACTGTTGTTTTGTACTTGTTAATTGGCTAGTCCAATTTTGGTTTGTTCACGGTTTTTTACTTGTTTACAAAAGACATACATATGAATTCAATTGGTTTAAAACCTTAACACCATTAAACACACAGCAAAAAACAAAAAGTTCAAAAAAAAAAAATCGTGAATGAACAAACAAATGTGTACCAATAAAGATTACATTGAACATTACAAATGTCACTGAACATTACAAATGTCAGGTTCCTTGAGGTTCCTTGTTCCAACAAAACAAGAATACAATATACAAATTTATGTTCCATGGGACATTTGATCTAATAATATATATACCTATAGTATATACCTATATATATTTAGTATATACCTATAATTAATACCTATAATATATACCTATAATTAATATATATATATATATATATATATATATATATATATATATATATATATATATATATATATATAAACTAAATTTTCTTATTCGGTTTTCGGTTTTGGACCGAAACCGAAACCCAAAACCGAAACCGAAACCGAAACCGAATAAGAAAATTTAGTATTTTCAAAACCGAAACCGAACCGATTTTTTTTTAAAACCGAACCGAATCTCTTATTCGGTTCGGTTCGGTTCGGTTTTCGGTTCAAAACCGAATAATGCTCACCCCTACGTCGGACAGCTAACTTTTTTTTTTTTTTTTTTTGCTTGTGGACTCTCCATCTCTTATGATGGACCTTGTTATCTTAAAAAAATACTCTAATTACTATGTTGTTTTCTTGGACATTTTTGGTTATTTTGCCACATCAATACAAGGAAATTAAGTTTAAAGTACATAGAATTAGAGAAAACAAATACGAGACTAGGGGTGAGAAACGGTTCAAACCAAAACGAATATATAAAAAAAAAATCAAAATAACCGTAAATCATAGTTCTCAAAACCGAAAACTGAACCATTTTCCTAAAAACCGAATCGATTATATCCGATTTTCGGCTGGTTCGATTTCATGCGACAATGGGTTGGACCTTCATATTTTAGCAAATAAGTCAATTTAAATAACAAATTTTCTTTTAAAAAAATGACAATGTTGCATTTATAAATTATTACAATTGTAAAGAGTGAAAAAAATATTAGTATATACAGATTGAGGATGAGATAGCTCAAAGAAGCGGCGACAAGTGCCAACAGATAATGAAGGAGAGAGTGCTGTAACGTCCCAAATGTTGCACCCCGTCCGAGGCCCAGTTGCATAACCTTTTCACGACCAAGGTTATGCGGAAAGCTTCCAGAACATTCTAGAAGATGGCGGAAGGCTCCAGAAGATAGTGGATCTCTCCGGAAGGCCCAAGATCGTTCCAGGAGGTCCAAGAAGCTTCTGGATGGCCCGTGAAGTTTCTTTTTCAGTTGCTAGGGAATAAACCCGGAATATACCGTTCCAGTTATGGTAGAAAAGAATAATCCTTAGAATATTCCTTCCAGGACTTTTCAGGTAAAGCTCTCTGAGCACTTATAAAAGGGGGAGGCTTTCATTTATTCCTCACCACCTTCATTGTAAGCATTCTCCAAGTTAATAAAGAGATTCTTACGAGTTCATCTTTGCTCCACTATTCTTAATTTCCTTAGCGATCTAGCTAAGTCGTGTTGGAAAGGCTTGCACGAGTCTTGACAGAGAAAGACAGTGCGCCGCACGGGACGAAGTGTTAGTAAAAATACTAAGTCCGTGACAAGTGGTATCAGAACAAAGGTTCGATCGCCGTCATGTCTTCGACCGAAGCAATCATCAACGAGCAACCCGCATCGCCTAAGGAGAAGGCGAAGACCTCGATGAAGGGCAAGAGCAAAGAACCGTCGATGGAACGGGCTCTTGGCGAGTTGGCTGAGCGGATTGAGATGCTGGAGAAAGGCGTGACGGACGTCAAATTTCAAGTAAAGCAAAACCAAGCAGCTCACGAGGAATTCATCCAGGGTTTGGAGGCGGACGTCGCCACGGCTATGTCGGAGTTTCGAAAGCATCTCCGCGAGATGTAGGCCGAGTTCGAGGAGGAACGAAAGGCCACTAAGGCAGAGATTGCCGAACTGCGCAAAGAGCTACAAACCAAGGCGGAGGTCCTCGAGAGGATCATTGCTGGTGGTCCGACTCCGAGGAGGGAGTCGGCACAGAGGATGAAGTATCCAGAACCCAAATTCTTTACTGGCGTACGGGACGTGAAGGAGGTGGATAATTTTATCTGGAATGTCGAGCGCTACCTAAAGGCGATCCGCATCGAAGATGAGACCGACAAGGTAAACACAGCATCCCTATATTTCTCTGATGATGCTATGCTGTGGTGGCGACGCAGGTGCATCGATATAGAAAAGGGGCTCTGCTCGATCGAGACTTGGGATGGAAGTTTATCTATTCTTTTGTCAATAGCGTCCATAATGTTGGGACGGAAGCGTCGCTGTTGCTGCTTAACAGGCTTAACGTCAGATAATATATTAAGCTTGTGCATTACGACTTGTGGGTCGAGCCCCGGCATGTCTTCGTAACTCCAGGCGAAGACGTCGATGTATTCTTTGACCAGTTGGATCAAAGATTCTCGGTCCTTTCCTGCCAAGCTCTTGCTAATGAAAATAGGTTTGGATGAAGATCCATTTTCGAGGTCGATCTGCTCGACTTCATCTTCGGTAGGGGGTTCTCGTAATTCAAAGCAAAATTTTCATTATGTGCCTAGGCGTTGAGCCCAGGGTTCTTCTTCGAAGAACTCTATTGTTTGATTATCATCTTCATCTTCTGAAGGATGTGCAGATGTCATATTGGCTGACAGCACCTTCCTGAAGATTGAGCCGACGCTGGTGTTAGAGTCCCAAGTTGAAGCCTCAGATGAGTGAGAGTGTACGACATCTTCTGCTTCTGAACTTTCTGGGGTTGTTGGGGACGTGATGTAGCCCACCCCCCGTCGAGTACGGTGATAATAGTCTTGTGGCTTCCCTTTCGGAACAGGGAGTCGTAAGAAAAGACGTCAGCCCTTGCCATAGTTTAGACCCTGACCGCTTTTCAGGTTGTAGCCCATCTTTTGGATGAGATACTTAGCTCGATCATTGTACCGATAAATTTGCATTCTGCCGATGTCGGGTTCTGTAAGCCCGCTTCCCGATTTTTTATTTTTTATTATTTTTATTTGATTACGATTTACTTTTATGGTCATTTGGACCTTAGTAAGCATTATTTAGCTATTATATAGTTTATCATAATTTTTAGATGTTTTAGATAATTTTTAAATATCTATTTTGTGAAGATTTATATATTTTATTGAATTTCATGATTTACTGTGAGACCCGTCTCACTGTATCGATATTTTATACGGATACGTGTTTATTTGAGCCTTATTTTGTATTTCTCGATTTGCGTGATATTTTAAAATTTTCCAAAGTGCAGGGTTTTCGTGGCTTGGTTTAACTTGGATTTGGTTTTATTGGGTTTGGTTTAACTTGGCTTGGCATTTGACTTGGTTTAATGGGTTTTGGTTTACCATGGTTTGGTTTAACTTTGACTTGGACTTGGTTTGGTTTAGTTTGGTTCTTTATGAGAGAGGTGTATGGTTTAGATTGAGTGGAGAGGAATGAATGGTAGAGATTGCTTGGGCTTGTTATATAAGCCACCTACCACTCTCTCTCCTCCATTATTTTCATTTCATCTTCATCTTCTTCCTCCAGCCCAAGGCAAGTACACCTTGCCGAATGTTGGACGATCTTAATTTCGTTTGTTCCATTCTCTTCCTTGTTATATTTTAAGCTTGTTTAGAACTTGAAGTTTTCCATTTTGATGGTTCGATTGTTGTAGATCTAGATTTGAAGTAATTTTAGTTTTCATAGGTTTTGATCTATTTAATCTTATTATTTCCGAGTTTTGATGGTTCTAGGTTGTAGAGTATTTCATTCTGTCCCGTTTTGACCTATGGAAGTTCGGATTTGAACTCTGGATGAAGGTTCATGGAGCTTGGGAGCCATGGCTTGAAGAGTTCTTCTCTTCGGAAGGATGGAGAAGAAGAACTGTTCACAGCCGCATGAACTTAGCCGCATAGTCTTTATGCGACAAGTTTCCTTCCCAGTCGTATAAGTCTTGCTACACTGTTTAGTCGCATGGCCTATGGCGCAGGGACTAACTCCTCAGTCGCATGAAGGTTTAATCCTCGGCCGCATGAACTTTCAATCCCAGCCGCATGACTTAGGACCATTATTTTAGCCGCATGTGACTTAACTCGGGCCGGATGGACTTGATTGGTTATTTTAGCCGCATGGACTTTTTTCCACTTAGCCGCATATGCGCCCTTGCCTCTCCTAGCCGCATGAACTTGTACTCCTTCTTAGCCGCATGAGCTCCTAACTGAGCTGCATGCACCCCCTTCACATTCTGGCCGCATAGGCGTATAACCTGTCTGGCCGCATAAGGCCTTGCTCTCGAGCCGCATATGCATCAGCACCCTTGGCCGCATGAGGCTGAGTCCATTATCAGCCGCATATGCACCCTTCACTCCCAGCCGCATAAGCAGCCACGTTGACCCAGCCGCATGGGCTTCTACTAAGCCGCATGCGCCTCCTTCTATACCCAGCCGCATGATACTACACTTTCCAGCCGCATGGACCCGAACTCCTTCTTAGCCGCATGGGCTTTTCCCTTATCAGCCGCATGCGCCTGACCCCATCCAGCCGCATGGGCTGTTCTCCTCCCAGCCGCATGTGATCACTTCTTGGCCGCATATACCTGAGCCGTATGACTTTCCAATAGCCCTGTGTACTATTATTTTATTACTAATTGCCCATGTCTTATAACCTTTTATTGTATACTTTTACGCCTATTTTATATCCTTACGCCTTTTGTCCTGAACTTGATAATCACGAATTTATTAATATGTTTGGAATGATAACTCGACCTGATAACTTGACCTGCTAATTCATGACACGACAGTGACCCGTAGTGGTGCACTCTTGACAAGTACCCTAACAATGCTTGATAGTGGCCCGTCGTGGCGCACTCTTGATAAGTAATAATGATAATGATAGTGGCCCGTCGTGGCGCACTCTTGACAAATCAATTCATTGGCCTAGACACCGTAGATGATTGTGCTTGTATAAACTACTAGTCCGGTTGTGTCTTGCATCATGTCTAGGGCATGATCCCTGATTACCACGGTCAGGGATTCATACTGAATCTGGCTAGGTTAATGACTAGATTGATCAAATAGTTCATGGAGAATTTCCCAGTTACCTGTTGCCCCTTTGGTCCCGGCCTTATATATATATATATACATGGGATTTTTTGCTATCCGTCGAGATGAGCGCACTTTCAGCCTGCCGTCGAGTGTGGTATCTTAGGACACATGTATCTTACTACAGTGTGTCTGCTATATCATGCTATCTTTTCCTTTTCTTGTTGGGATCACTCAGGTAGTAACAAACAGGTAACCGGACTTGGAATTGTCATTGCATCTTGCTAGTAACTAGGATTGTGATAACCCTAGTTAGTTAATATAGAAAGCCGTAGGCAATGATTGGCCGTGAATGCTTGGATGGAGTCTAGTCCAGTATAGTATTGTCTAGAAGTGACTGATTGCAAGATTGTACCAGAATGATTGAATGATTGACACTCCAGATTGTTACTTTAATGATTGTACTCTATTGTCACTCTAGCGTATTGTACTCTTCATTGTCACTTTTATCATTGTACTCTCTCCTTTTCACTTTAATGATTGTCACCTTTAGCGCACTGGCGAGGCAGGGACTCTAAGTTGAAGTGATTTTAGACACCCATAGGTTTTCGAGTATTGACGAGACTTGTCATATTCTTCATATCTTGATCTCTTGGGTTGTTTCGTCAATGATTGTTGAAAATGGATAAGGTTGATAGAGTAATTGGAGACATATTGTTATTTGAGTCACGGAGCTGAAAGTCCACTGCAGTCAGATACATACTGGCGGGGTAGGGATTCTAAGCAAAATGATTTCAGATACCAACATGTTCTTGGATATTCTGGAGACTATACTTCCTTTTTATATGATTATTGGTTTTGGGAACCACAGATCCTTACAAGTTCATTCTGATTTGATACTGTATCTCCTGAGTATTTTTTTTACGTTCCTTAAATCAACCCTTGCTAATTACCTTCTAGTATTGTATCGTTAGATCATTGATTTCCTCAAATTATACATTGCCAGCTTTTGATTCCATACTTCGTTGTGTCTTGTCTAAATTTTGATCATAAATCACGTCTGTCTGACCATGATTTTCCTATCTTGTGCTAGCCACCTGTGTTAAACTATCAATTTTGATCGTACTTAATATTTGTGTCTTCATGATGTGGCTCCTCTAAAGTTGTGATTAAAATTCCTTCCACTTCGTGACTATTTGATCCTCGATCGGAGGGAGAAGCGCTTGCGGAACCAGACTATTTCTCTTGTTCTCGTCATGTGGATACACCACTCTCCGGGAGAGTCCACATGGGAGCGCGAGGATGGGATACAGAAACGTTATCCCAGTTTGTTTGTTTGAGTGTACCTTGATATATTTTTACAACAATAAATAATTGTGTTTGAAATTCTGTTGTGATTTTGAGACCTACCTTATGGTTGAATTTCGAGGACGAAATTTTTCTGAGGGGGGAATATTTGTAACTCCCAAAATCATGTTTGGTAAATTTTAGGATTTTTTATTTTCTTTAATATTGCTTCTTACGAAAATCTATTTTCGATTAAAATGAATTTCGGATTTTCTTCAATTTGAATACAAATTTAAGTATTTTAGATATATTACAATATTGTTATTATTATTAACATTGATTGAATCGTAAGTTACTATTAACTGTTAATCATGAAAAATGGTTTATTAATATTTTTGGATTTAGTTAATCTAGTGGGCTTGTTTTAAACTGCTGATTTTTAAATATTTTTAGCAGTGAATAAGGCTGGACCGGGTTACAGGCTGGTTCATTTAACAAATTGTTATTATATTTGAATTTGAATTCTGTTGGTAAATTGAAAGCTGTTAGAATATTTTTAGTAAAATTCTTTAAAGTATTAGAGAGAATATTTGATTTTTAGAAAGCTGTTTAAAACTGTTTGGAAGTTCTGATTTTGAAAATCAACAGAGGAATTTATTTTGAAATTCGAAAATCTGTTATTGACCCTTCTAATTAAAAGAACCCAGATCTACTTGTTATTACAACACTGCCACTATACTAGACCCCAGATCTATTACTATTTACTACTGTGCCACTCTCCACACACAATATTTTATTATATAACTGCACACAGTACAATGCAAATTCTGACAGACTGACACTCTCCCTCTATAATTTTTCTCTCTCTCTCCTCTCTGGCCATCCCGGCCGAGCACCATCGTCGCCATCGCTGGAGTTCAGCACCGGAGTCCAGATCCAGACCACCAACCGCCGCAGGACATCCTTGCCATGTCAGGACGGACACGGATCTCCTCGTTCTAGACCGCTGCGCCGCCTCGATCTCCGCGGACGACTCCTCGATCTCCACGCCATCTCCTCGTGGTCACCGCCACCGCCAAAGAGGAGCGTCGTCAGCCGCTAGATCTCGTCCTCACCGATCGAGCCGACGAGTTGCTTCTCGATTCCTGTGTCGTCCCGAAGAGCAGTACGCCGCCGCGAGTAGACCAAGTCATCGCCGGAGCCGTCCACCGCCACCGATCGGGGCCGTCTGATCGACCAGACCCGAAGCTTCGTCGTCAGATCTTGAGGCTGGAACTCCGTCTCGAGTCAAAGTCGCCGGATCCGCCTGTGCCTCGCCGCGAAGCCACCAGACAGCGGTGAACCCGAGGTGAGCCTCTTTCCATCTTCCTGTCCCTCTCCTTCTTAAGGTTCATTTTAGGGTTGATAGGGTGTTTGGGTGAGTATTTGAGAGTTGTGGGTTGGAGAACGAAGAAGTGTAGGAAAATGGGAGAGGCTGGCTGTGTGTGGGATGGAATTTGAGCTATATTGGGCTGAGAGTGTAGAAGAAGGAATTAGATGTATGGAAATAATGTTGCGTGTGGCGTGGGAATTTTTGTTCGGCTTATGAGTAAAGAGAGAGTGAACGAATGGAGGAAGAGTGGCATGTTGTTCGGCTGAAATGAGGAATAGGGAGTAGGTGAAGAAGAATATAATGGGGTGGGTTCTGTTCGTGGAGTAAATGAGAAGAGTGGGCTCTTCCATTTATTTCTGACGGATGACAGGATTGAATGGAGATGTAATGATGATGAAGAGAAGAAGAAGTAGAGGAAGAGGAGGACTTTTTCTGTTCGGCTAGGAAGAAATGAATGGTGAGGATGACTTGTTCGGCGGAAGAGTATTTAATATGTGAGAGAGAAAGCTCTTTAGCTGCATCCTCGATAACCGAGAAGCCAGCTGTGGTTTGGCCTTTCGAAAACGAAGGGTTACTTGATGTGTCTATTCGAGAGGATGAAGAGCCATTGGAAATTTTGGCTACCAGTGCAGTATAGGTGGGTCCAGTTTCTGAGTGTAAGCAGGGTGCTGGGTTCTCCTTTAGAAATAGCAGAGTGTGGGCTGAGCCCATGTAGTGGACTGTTTAAGTAGGAAAAATAGGAAAAATATTAGAACAGATTATGTGTGGGCCGAACAGGTTATCCCTTGACTTGGGCTGCTGAGAGACACTTTATAGCTGGGCTGTGATTTATAGATTGATATATGTATAAATTTGGGTCAGAGTGATGGGCTAGATTTTATGAATACTGTGTTGTAGGTAAAATGTTGAAATTCATGTTATTATCTTATTTAGCATTATTTTTCGTACTATTAATATTAGTTTTGTCAGATCAAATTCGTATACATATCTAAAATTTCTAAGAATTACTTGTTATAAATATTGTAGCATATTAGCAAATGTTTACTTATAAGGTTTTACTAAATATAGTTAAAAGATAATTTCAAGCTATATCGATAAGTATTTTCTATAAAACATTTTCTTAGTTTATTAATTAAAGATTTGGTAAGTTAATCATATCTAGCTAATTGTCATTATTCAAACCCTAATTAATTGTACAAATATATAACAGGTGATTCATTACAACCATGCAGTACTATTATCGTGCAACCAAATCAAGGCAAGTACATTCTATGGTTTTGATCAGTGCATTTTCTTGTTCTTTATTGCTGACACACTGCGACACGTTCATGATCTTTCTGGCTTGTTCTTTCATGTTCTTACTTGAATCTTGGGGTGGGGAAATACTCTAGATATGTGACCAAACCCGGATACTTATTCATGATCTTTAGCTTAGGCCTCGCACAGTGCACGCGGGTCCTAAGCCGTACCTTATATGATCTTTCAGGATCTTTTCATGCTCTTTCATGGTCTTACCCAAGCCGGTCACATATCATAGAAGTATTTCAAAATTATAACACACATGTTCAGGATTTTGTTCTTACATTAGTTCTTATGATCCTGATCTTGATATTAGCTATAGTCATGATCTTTCCTGTATCTTTATAGCAGTAGTTCATGTTCTTCATGTTCTTTACATACCTTGTTCTTATCCTGTTCTTCCAGCATTTACTTTTCATATCATTATGTTGTTGTTTATTACCTAGAACTGTACTTTGCTCCGCTCCTGACTGGATATGTTATGATAGGTGAGATGGAGGCTTTGTGTGACACATACTATGGACAGGATACTGCCTTCCCTCCTGAGCCAGCTGGAGCTGCTTGTGACCTAGAGGTCGCAGAGGCCTAGTACTTTATTTAGTTTCCATTTATCTTTCCATGTATTGAGACTAGCAGACTCTTATAGTTGAATTGTAATAAATTTAGATATTGTATCTCTTTTCTGGTTGGGACACATTATATAGATGCTGTGATTCTATACTTTCATGTTTATCTGGTTAGTTTCCCTAGATTGGTACAGCTTACTTCATTGTGTCTAACAATGAAGGCTGGGCGTGTCCGACTCGTGTCCGATTATTCGGGAGCGGGTCGTGACATGTTTTTAGTGGTGGCCCATACAGGTCCATCCTAATAGTACCTAGGTATTAGCGTACTATTGGGGGACTTGATTTAAACTAGGGAAACTTGATCACAGCATAGGAAAATCGGAAAATAAGGGTATATCAGGTATATCAGGTGTATCAGGTATCTTAATATTCTATAAACACTTGTTGTATGTAGGTCTAGGTTATTTTAACTGTTTTCTGTTTTGCAGATAGTTCAAAAGCATGCGACACCAGAACTGTCAATTCACCTGCACTTGACGTTTTCGAGCTTCCACTACGTTCTATCGCTCTACTATCCCCATGGGTAGTACGTGGTTGACGAAGATGATTGAAGAGTTCCTTGATACCCAGAGAGAGCAAGCCGTCATTTTCCAAGCCAGACTTGTGCATGCACTTCTCGAGCCAGAAAAGACTTCTGCTTTCCAGACTCCCAGACCTTTGGACTTCTCCGACACCGAGCACATATCTTGCACCAAAGAGCAGATCGAGAACCTGAAGCCGCCACTGAAGGTCATCTCAGCATGTGAGGATTCGACTTCTCTGAAGATTAGAGCCACCAGCCAGGAGATCCAGAATGTAGCGCAGACAATGGCACGAAGCCGGAAGCTGAAGCTCATGAAAGACATGAAGACTTATGATGAAAATATCAACTATCCTAGACCTGCAAAGCATCGCAACATTCAGTCGACGCTTCTTCAACGACCTCATCAGAGGCAGATTCAGGACTACATTCAGTGAATGAAGGATTGACAGCAAGTCGCAGATCCCAAATGATCGAGGAGCATCAATATCTCGGTAGCCATATATTCCTGCCAGAGCCCTGCACTTCAGCCCCAGCGGGAGATCCCGATTCAGATCCAGCCGACGATCATTTACAAATTCTGCCACCTCTCGGGATGCCACTATGAAGAGTGCCGCAAAAGACGGAGGCTATGCTGTACTACGGATCGACTGCCCACCAAATAATGGATTGCTAGAGAACGTTGATCACATTGCCCGAGAACAAGCGCGAGGAGCATCAGACTACAGCAAAAGGGAACCACCTTTTCAGAATCAGCAACCACATGGAGCACTACCGCAAGGACCGGCCTACGACAGGACAGCTGAAGAAATTGAAGAGATTCCAGTCCCAGAGAAACACTGAAGATGGACTGAAGACAGAAGATTTCTTTTGCATGGTTGGAAAAACCATATATCTTGATTAATAATCCAGTCTTCCCTTAAATTCCTCCTAACACATTGATCATTTCTTGAAAATTCTTGTTTCTATTTTGGAACCTTGATTGATGTTCGAAACTTATTTCAAGATATTGTTTCATATTCGACAAACTTGTTTCAGACCCACAATTCGATATTGTTTGAAATCCATTATTGGATACCGTTTGTACATTCATTCAAGACCTTGTTTCCTAGTGATGGCTCCTAATTGTAAATTTTGTTCTTTTATCAAACTTCGTGATAATTAAGATTTAATTCCTATTCGAGACTTGTTTCCTCATTAATGACTTTGATTTTCTAGTCGAGAGTTGTTGGTCCACTATTTTTTGTTTCGATCTTGTCCCCTATCCAAGATTTGCTTGTTTTATGGTTACTTGTTCCTACTCGTTTATTGATATTCTGTTTGCTAATTGAACTTGTACTACTCAGAATTATTTCTACTTGAAATATCATCCTGAAACCTTGTTTGAATCTTGCTTCTATTCGAGATTTCATTTGCAGATTTCGTTTTCTATCTTGAAAAATTTGCCTCGTTCCCTATGAGATTTTATTTCTCAATCGTGAATTATTTTCGTTCTATTCACGATCTTGTTGATCTTGCCTCATATTTTGAGATTTCACTTGTTTCATATCCGCTATCTAATACCATGTTTTCATATTCATTTTTTTCATGACTTTGTTTCGATCTTGCTTCCTACTCGTTTCAGTCTTCTATTCGAGGCTTATTGAAATTTGGTTTTCTAATCGTGATTTTGAGATCCTGTTCCCTATTCGGAACCTTGCTTTCCTTCGAGATTTTGCCTCCGATTCGAGAATTTGTTTTGTTCACGACCTTATTTGACCTCGTTTCCTATTTGAGATTTCGTTTGTTTCATACTCACCATTCAATGCTTGTTCCCTATTCTCTGCTTGATACCCTATTCTCCTCACTAGTCATGACCTTGCTTCTTGCTCGAGAATTACTTTCTATCTGCAATTTTGTTGATATTTTAGTTCTAATGAGACTTTGTATACTATTTGAGATTCTTTTTCCATTTGGGATCTGTTCGAGATTTTGTCGTTACTTGAAATTTTGTTAAACTTCGTTCCAATGCGCGATTTATTTCTTATTTTGCGACATTGTCTTATATTTGATGCCTTGCTACTGTTCGTCCTTCGAGACTCTGTTATCCTTTCAAGATAACGTTCCATATGTGGAATCTTGTTACCATTCCAGATATCAGTTGATATTTCGTCATAATTTGAAACTTCATCCTGTCTGAAATTTTAAATCTCTCTGGCTGCCCTTTTGTACTCACTGATCGGATCCCTTGTCATTTTTAGTACATAATAAACTCATGTATTCTAACAGTCAGGTAATTTCACCATTTCCGTGACTTGGACTATTGAAATTCATTTTGAATTCCTTGAAACTCTTTTGAAATTCCTAGGAATAAAGTCGAGAGGCTATTCGATGACTTACTATGGCATGACAGTTGCGCGCTGCAGCCATTAGCTGGATTATGGAGACTGAGGGTTCACTGCAGCCAGTAGCGCACTGGCGAGGCAGGGACTCTAAGTTGAAGTGATTTTAGACACCCATAGGTTTTCGAGTATTGACGAGACTTGTCATATTCTTCATATCTTGATCTCTTGGGTTGTTTCGTCAATGATTGTTGAAAATGGATAAGGTTGATAGAGTAATTGGAGACATATTGTTATTTGAGTCACGGAGCTGAAAGTCCACTGCAGTCAGATACATACTGGCGGGGTAGGGATTCTAAGCAAAATGATTTCAGATACCAACATGTTCTTGGATATTCTGGAGACTATACTTCCTTTTTATATGATTATTGGTTTTGGGAACCACAGATCCTTACAAGTTCATTCTGATTTGATACTGTATCTCCTGAGTATTTTTTTTACGTTCCTTAAATCAACCCTTGCTAATTACCTTCTAGTATTGTATCGTTAGATCATTAATTTCCTCAAATTATACATTGCCAGCTTTTGATTCCATACTTTGTTGTGTCTTGTCTAAATTTTGATCATAAATCACGTCTGTCTGACCATGATTTTTCTATCTTGTGCTAGCCACCTGTGTTAAACTATCAATTTTGATCGTACTTAATATTTGTGTCTTCATGATGTGGCTCCTCTAAAGTTGTGATTGAAATTCCTTCCACTTCGTGACTATTTGATCCTCGATCGGAGGGAGAAGCGCTTGCGGAACCAGACTATTTCTCTTGTTCTCGTCATGTGGATACACTACTCTCCGGGAGAGTCCACATGGGAGCGCGAGGATGGGATACAGAAACGTTATCCCAGTTTGTTTGTTTGAGTGTACCTTGATATATTTTTACAACAATAAATAATTGTGTTTGAAATTCTGTTGTGATTTTGAGACCTACCTTATGGTTGAATTTCGAGGACGAAATTTTTCTGAGGGGAGAATATTTGTAACTCCCAAAATCATGTTTGGTAAATTTTAGGATTTTTTATTTTCTTTAATATTGCTTCTTACGAAAATCTATTTTCGATTAAAATAAATTTCGAATTTTCTTCAATTTGAATACAAATTTAAGTATTTTAGATATATTACAATATTGTTATTATTATTAATATTGATTGAATCGTAAGTTACTATTAACTGTTAATCATGAAAAATGGTTTATTAATATTTTGGATTTAGTTAATCTAGTGGGCTTGTTTTAAACTGCTGATTTTTAAATGTTTTTAGCAGTAAATAAGACTGGACCGGGTTACAGGCTGGTTCATTTAACAAATTGTTATTATATTTGAATTTGATTTCTGTTGGTAAATTGAAAGCTGTTAGAATATTTTTAGTAAAATCCTTTAAAGTATTAGAGAGAATATTTGATTTTTAGAAAGCTGTTTAAAACTGTTTGAAAGTTCTGATTTTGAAAATCAACAGAGGAATTTATTTTGAAATTCGAAAATCTGTTATTGACCCTTCTAATTAAAAGAACCCAGATCTACTTGTTATTACAACACTGCCACTATACTAGACCCCAGATCTATTACTATTTACTACTGTGCCACTCTCCACACACAATATTTTATTATATAACTGCACACAGTACAATGCAAATTCTGACAGACTGACACTCTCCCTCTATAATTTTTCTCTCTCTCTCCTCTCTGGCCATCCCGGCCGAGCACCATCGTCGCCATCGCTGGAGTTCAGCACCGGAGTCCAGATCCAGACCACCAACCGCCGCAGGACATCCTTGCCATGTCAGGACGGACACGGATCTCCTCGTTCTAGACCGCTGCGCCGCCTCGATCTCCGCGGACGACTCCTCGATCTCCACGCCATCTCCTCGTGGTCACCGCCACCGCCAAAGAGGAGCGTCGTCAGCCGCTAGATCTCGTCCTCACCGATCGAGCCGACGAGTTGCTTCTCGATTCCTGTGTCGTCCTGAAGAGCAGTGCGCCGCCGCGAGTAGACCAAGTCATCGCCGGAGCCGTCCACCGCCACCGATCGGGGCCGTCAGTGGCCAGATCCGGTCATTGATCGACCAGACCCGAAGCTTCATCGTCAGATCTTGAAGCTGGAACTCCGTCTCGAGTCAAAGTCGCCGGATCCGCCTGTGCCTCGCCGCGAAGCCACCAGACAGCGGTGAACCCGAGGTGAGCCTCTTTCCATCTTCCTGTCCCTCTCCTTCTTAAGGTTCATTTTAGGGTTGATAGGGTGTTTGGGTGAGTATTTGAGAGTTGTGGGTTGGAGAACGAAGAAGTGTAGGAAAATGGGAAAGGCCGGCTGTGTGTGGGATGGGATTTGAGCTATATTGGGCTGAGAGTGTAGAAGAAGGAATTAGATGTGTGGAAATAATGTTGCGTGTGGCGTGGGAATTTTTGTTCGGCTTATGAGTAAAGAGAGAGTGAACGAATGGAGGAAGAGTGGCATGTTGTTCGGCTGAAATGAGGAATAGGGAGTAGGTGAAGAAGAATATAATGGGGTGGGTTCTGTTCGTGGAGTAAATGAGAAGAGTGGGCTCTTCCATTTATTTCTGACGGATGACAGGATTGAATGGAGATGTAATGATGATGCAGAGAAGAAGAAGTAGAGGAAGAGGAGGACTTTTTCTGTTCGGCTAGGAAGAAATGAATGGTGAGGATGACTTGTTCGGCGGAAGAGTATTTAATATGTGAGAGAGAAAGCTCTTTAGCTGCATCCTCGATAACCGAGAAGCCAGCTGTGGTTTGGCCTTTCGAAAATGAAGGGTTACTTGATGTGTCTATTCGAGAGGATGAAGAGCCATTGGAAATTTTGGCTACTAGTGCAGTATAGGTGGGTCCAGTTTCTGAGTGTAAGCAGGGTGCTGGGTTCTCCTTTAGAAATAGCAGAGTGTGGGCTGAGCCCATGTAGTGGACTGTTTAAGTAGGAAAAATAGGAAAAATATTAGAACAGATTATGTGTGGGCCGAGCAGGTTATCCCTTGACTTGGGCTGCTGAGAGACACTTTATAGCTGGGCTGTGATTTATAGATTGATATATGTATAAATTTGGGTCAGAGTGATGGGCTAGATTTTATGAATACTGTGTTGTAGGTAAAATGTTGAAATTCATGTTATTATCTTATTTAGCATTATTTTTCGTACTATTAATATTAGTTTTGTCAGATCAAATTCGTATACATATCTAAAATTTCTAAGAATTACTTGTTATAAATATTGTAGCATATTAGCAAATGTTTACTTATAAGGTTTTACTAAATATAGTTAAAAGATAATTTCAAGCTATATCGATAAGTATTTTCTATAAAACATTTTCTTAGTTTATTAATTAAAGATTTGGTAAGTTAATCATATCTAGCTAATTGTCATTATTCAAACCCTAATTAATTGTACAAATATATAACAGGTGATTCATTACAACCATGCAGTACTATTATCGTGCAACCAAATCAAGGCAAGTACATTCTATGGTTTTGATCAGTACATTTTCTTGTTCTTTATTGCTGACACACTGCGACACGTTCATGATCTTTCTGGCTTGTTCTTTCATGTTCTTACTTGAATCTTGGGGTGGGGAAATACTCTAGATATGTGACCAAACCCGGATACTTATTCATGATCTTTAGCTTAGGCCTCGCACAGTGCACGCGGGTCCTAAGCCGTACCTTATATGATCTTTCAGGATCTTTTCATGCTCTTTCATGGTCTTACCCAAGCCGGTCACATATCATAGAAGTATTTCAAAATTATAACACACATGTTCAGGATTTTGTTCTTACATTAGTTCCTATGATCCTGATCTTGATATTAGCTATAGTCATGATCTTTCCTGTATCTTTATAGCAGTAGTTCATGTTCTTCATGTTCTTTACATACCTTGTTCTTATCCTGTTCTTCCAGCATTTACTTTTCATATCATTATGTTATTGTTCATTACCTAGAACTGTACTTTGCTCCGCTCCTGACTGGATATGTTATGATAGGTGAGATGGAGGCTTTGTGTGACACATACTATAGACAGGATACTGCCTTCCCTCCTGAGCCAGCTGGAGCTGCTTGTGACCTAGAGGCCGCAGAGGCCTAGTACTTCATTTAGTTTCCATTTATCTTTCCATGTATTGAGACTAGCAGACTCTTATAGTTGAATTGTAATAAATTTAGATATTGTATCTCTTTTCTGGTTGGGACACATTATATAGATGCTGTGATTCTATACTTTCATGTTTATCTGGTTAGTTTTCCTAGATTGGTACAGCTTACTTCATTGTGTCTAACAATGAAGGCTGGGCGTGTCCGACTCGTGTCCGATTATTCGGGAGCGGGTCGTGACAGTAACCCCCATGTCTTGACAGCTTATACGTGATTTCAGAGTATTAACGTACTTTGGGATTACGTAGCTGGCTATGTCTGCCCCCGCTCTCCAGTATTCTGGTTCTGGGGCGTGACATTTACCATATGGCCATTCGGGCTTATTTTTGGGACCCAGTATTTTATTTAGGTCCTAGAACCTCAAAAACTATTTTCTAAATTTTGTGGATTTTTTCGGTATTTTCTGGAATTACTTTGATAATTAAATATAGGAAAACACTATTTTCTAGGACTTCTGGAATTTATTGTGCTAGACTAAGAGCAAATATTGATCCCAAATATTTTTCTAGGGTTCATTATAATATTTTATACTTTCTAGAATTTTTCCATAATTTTTGGAAATTTTTAAGTATTTATTTATTAAGGTTTATATATTTTCAAATGCTTTCAATATTTATTATGAGGCTATTTGGGACTAATATGAGGTAAATTATTTTTATTTATATTCTAGGAGGTTATATATATTTTCTGTAATTTTCTACAAATTGTTAGGAATTTTTAGAATTTTATTTGAGTTTATTTGGACTTAAAATGATTTTTAAATGATTTTCTGAATTAAAATAAATAATTATCCAGTCATCAACCCAGGGGGGCCCACCTGTCGGCGCCAATGCTACAGTAACCGCCTCTTGGCTGCTCTCTTTATATATATATATATATATATATATATATATATATATATATATATATTCTTTTTCGAAACCCTAGTTTATTTCTGCCGAATTTTGAGTTTTGATTCCAAGGAGACCCCCGACTTCCCGAGGCGATTGCCGTCAACCCCGACGTGATTTTAGCGTGCCGTTTTTTTTTATTGGATTCCTCTCGAGGTAAACTTTCTGAATGTGTACTTTATTTTCATATATATTATTTCTAAATTTCTGGAGAATTCGTAGAGTGTCGGTTGTCCGAAACTTGATACGTTTTGGTGTTTTTTAGATTCCGGGAGGACTGAAAATCAAAATCATGAACCGTTTGAAGTTTCGGAAAGCTAACACACAGCTCTACGACAAATATTTTTCCCAGAAATTAATTCGTTCATCTATTATGTTATTTATTCTGTTGAACTCAGAATTGAACGGTGAATCACCGTTTTGGTCATGATTAGCCATAACGGCGATATCTTTCGACCAAAATGTGAATTTACGGCACGGTTGATTCCAGCGCACTTGTGGCGCTGAAATCTACCAAGGTGCATTTTTAAAATCTAGAGTTCACAACGTTTGACTAGATAGTCAATGGCACGCCTCGATTTGCGTGCCATTGTTTCCAAAATTAGAAAAATGACTTTTTATGGCCAAACTTCCATGTTTAGATTATATTCAGATTATTGTTAGGTTAAATTAGGTTTTTAAGTAATTTATTCTAGAATTAATTATTATTAGATTAGTTAACCCATTAGCCACTTATTCCATGAATTTAGAACTAGAACCTTAGAATTGACTTGTGGTTTTCGTGCATGGTTTGTGGTACATTGTATGTTATAGGTTGACAACTTCTAGATTGGCAATCCCCTCATCCTCGACTTGTGACTATGGTTTGTGCAAGGATTCAGGCAAGTGCACTTTCTGATTGCTTTTCGATTCATAGTAGTTTATACATTTCATGTTTATGCATATGACTTGCTGCTTGTTGACACGCTCGTCACACGAAAATTAGTATCATGGATATCTATTTACTATATTTTATGATTATCATATTTTCATGTTTCGTGACTTGTTCGAGTCCATGAGTACTAGTCGGGAGGAAAAATATCTTAGTAGACATGTGGACTACCCAGAACTATCTCCCGTGTCTTTCATGGAGAATAGCAGCTGCACACGACACGTGCAGGGTGCCGGATTTACCCCCTAGCCGTTCACATGTTGAAACTGATATTTCAAAACACATAGATAGTTGTCTTTTATTTGTTTTTCTTGTTTTCTTCACCGCTTGCCATGACATCAGTTACTTTCTAGTTTTCATTCACATATGTTATTTTCATGTCTTGTGAATTCTATTGTATTTTTGATTTGTCGTCGGTTTATGCTTGTTCTATTCCTGACTGAAAACCAACATTTTTCAGGTTAACTGTGGCTTCACTTAGCATTGGAAGATATAGGTGTACGTGTAGACCAAAACCTAGAAATTAGATAGATGTGATATCAATTTCATTACTTGTGAGAACTTTGTACTTTTCTTTAAATGTAAATCTTATAATAATTTATAGATTTGATTTAATAATATGAATAAACAATAAATGTTATATTTTATGATTTTGAGCATCTTGGCCGTGACAGCGTTCTACCGCCGACTCTGCGGCGTAGGCTGGCTTGGACACGTCTCGTATCCGAAAAGCAGGTGTGGGTCGTGACAGGTTCTGGCTCCGTCGATGGAAGGTCTTGGTGACGCTCGACTTTTCCAAAGATGATAGGTTTCTCGTCCTGATTTCGAGACGGGACTATATAATAGACTCCTTGGTACAGGACGACTCAATTTACATGATTAATAGTCGTTATTTATGTTTGCAACGACTGTAGAGCATTATATAGAGTATATATGGCATTCCAATGTGGAAGACTAAAATAATTGAAAGACACCCTTTTATTGATAAAATACAGGATCTTGTCCCGAGGGATTACATCATCAAGGGACGGTACGTTTACATTAGCGGATATGTACTCTCATAGTTCTTCGTTAGTAAGTACTGGAGTAGCCTTAGGTGGTTCGGGAGAACCTATTGGGAGCTTGGCCTTTGTCGGCTCTGGTGCCGATAGAGATACGTAGGCCTTCTCTTGAAGCTTAAGAGGGGCTGAAGACTAAGGAGGTCGTCCTTTAAGTCGCATCTTGAGAGATGCCTCAGTTGGTGTTTCGGTGACTGGTGCCTTCCCACATAGTTTTGATACGAGAGGAGCCGACACTTAGGGAGGCTTCCCCTTGAGTCGTATCTTCAAGGGGCTTCAGTAAATGCTCCGCCTAGAGAAGTTGGTGCCCTCCCGCGAAGTTTAACCACTATAGGAGACGGTGTTCGAGGTGGCTTCCCCTTGAGTCGCACTTTCAGGGGAGCGTCGATTGTCATCTCTACCTCCAAGTCAGCTTCGGCTTCATCATCGGCATCGTTGGCTTCATCTTCGAGATGAATCGACTTATACAGATCAGAGTCGGTGAAGAAGGCCTCAATCCCTCTGAAAGGATCGACATCAGCGAACTCTGTTCGGACTATGCCATTGGTAGATACGTACTTCATACATTGATGGAGAGTGGACGGTACCACCATGTATTCGTGTAGCCACGGCCGCCCTATTAAGATGTTGTAGTTGACGTCCGCATCCATAATATAACAGGTCACTTCGATCTGGAGATCATCGATATGACACTTCAGCCGGATCTTTTCCAGCGGTCCACTCTTGCTGGCGTTGAAGCCACTGATTATAGTATGGGATGCTGTCAGACTATGCATCGGAATCCCTAACGTCTGGAGCAGAGTTCGGAGGATAATGCTGAGAGAAGATCCCGGGTCAATCTGAATTCGATCTACCTTGATGGCACTAACGTACCCTGTGTAATACAATGGTCTATTGTGCCTGTTGTTCTTGAGCAGCATGTCTTGTTGAGTGAATGTGATGTTGGGGATGATCTCCCCCACACTATGGCAGTGTGGACATGCTGCTGGATCGTCCTCAGGCTGCTTGACCCGACTGATGAAAGACTCAGCATCCTTCAAGGCTTCGCAGAGAGCCTTCTGAGTATCTTTGGACAAGCGGAGTACCTCGAACAAGGACATCCGAGCTGGGGTACTAGCAAGTTGTGCCAGTATATCAAAGTTGTGGGGTTTGGTTAACCCCGAAGCGTTGTTTCTTCGTAGAGGCCTGTCGAAGCGGGCCTCCTTATGCTTTTGTTTGTCAGCTGTCGGAAGTCGAGAAGGTCCTTCACCTTGAGCAGCCGAGGTGGTGACGGGAGGTGCCACTTCGATATGGGCTTCCTCAGGCTGAGCGTTCTGCTGTGAACGCATTTGTACAGGAAGTGCCTCCTTGGGGGAGGAGGTCACCATTCGACAAGAATTGGTCTTCTTGCCTTTAGATTTGGAGGTAGAATGTACCCCCGGTTGAGTCAGTTCCGGAGCGAGATCTGGGTGAACCCACATAATCTCCCCCAAGATATGGTAAGTGGAATCAGTCCACTCACGTTGTCACGAGTCGACGGAAGGTTGACCACCTCCAATGTCGCATTCAGGATGGGGATAACACTATATTGAGTTGTAGTAGGCGGTAAGGTGCCGAACGGTAGCGACACCATATTGGCCGAGATTGTCTTCTCCTCATAATCGACTGAGATGACGTTCGCATTGATCAAGCGTTGTATGTAGTTCTTGAGGATATAGCAGTCTTGAATTGTATGTCCAACGAATCGCTGGTAGTGACAGTACCTCGGATCGCCCACTCTGTCCACCTCGTCAGTACGCTTAGGATCAGGCAACTTGATCTTGTCGCTCTGTTTCAGCATCTCGAAGAGTTGTAAGGTGTCCTCGTCATTGAAGGAGTAGACCTCCTTCGGCCTCGATGCTGGTAGAGGTTTCTGAGCAGGCCCCTGCTTACTTTTTAAAGCGATGACAGTCAATGCCTGCTTTTATTTTGCCTCACGCCCACTATTGTTGGTAGCAGCACGTTTTCCTTTGTCATCAAAGGTAGAGAAGTTAACCCCCAGAAGGAGAGCATTACGTGCCTTCTTCTCAGCAGCTTCGGTTTCGTTGATCAATGAACTCCAATCGGGAGGCTGGGTGGAGTCGAGCCAGAGATTGATTACAGGAGTCATGTTCATGCTGCAGGTATCGATCAGTGCATGTTCTGGCATACCCGGAGGCAACCTTGAGCATGCTTGTCGAAAACGTTCGATGAAGGCTCAAACAGTCTCCTTCTCTGTCTGGCGCACTTCTATAAGAGATGACATGGTCATGTCCTTCCCACCGTCGTAGAATCGGTCGAGGAAGAGGCATGTCAAGTCATCGAAGGATGATATGGAGTGGTCAGGGAGACTGCAGTACCAGTCGTAAGCGACTCCCTTCAATGCCCCGACAAATAGGCTGGTGAGTAGGGCGTTTTCCTTTGGGAGATGTTCCGTTTAAGACTGGAAGTAGGTCAGATACCGGCGAGGAGAATCCTTCCCATCATATGGCGTCAATGTTTGTGGTTTATCCTTGGTAGGGTAAACCACTTTGTTCTATTCGAAAGGGTAAGGTTGCGGGATTCTTATCTTTTGACGTTCTTCCTGCTTGTTTCGTGCTTCAAAGCACTCGCATAGATCTCTGATCATTTCCACCAGCTCTTCTGTAGAACAGGGAGCTGGTGAGGACGGTAAGGTGTGAAGTACGGTATTTGAATGAGCCGACGTCCAAGGTGCAGTGTGATGATCTATACCTGAAGATACCCGTTGAGCGGGTATACTTGATTCTCTATTGGCTCCTGGATCGGGACTGGTGAAGACAGGTGCCCTTGCTAATGGTTGAGATGCCAGAGTGGTCCGAATCTCAAATACCATTTAAGTCAAGGATTGCATGGTGGCAGAGAGGGTCTTGAGGCTCCCCTCCAGGGTGTCCATGAGCTGCATGATGTCCGGAGCTGGAGTGTTTGACTCTTCTTCATCACCAACCCCAGCCATATAGACTGGCATAACATGGGTGAAAGTGGATGGATCGATTGAGGCTTCACTTTTGACCTCACTTTCCTGCGGAAGGGCCTCCCCTTCTGAAGCCTCGTACTGGCTACCCCCAGCTACCTCCGGGTCGGTTCCTTAGAGAACATCCTCATCTTCAAGTAGAGGGTTGTCCTGGATAGCAGGAGTTTGATCACTCAAAGCTAATGTTCCTACTGGACCCTTCTTTCTTGACCGTGTGCTCTCAAACACCCCTGAGGACGGGACCATCGCTTTGCTTTTCCTCGGCTGACTATTAGATGATGATGCTGAGGTCGAAGGATTAGTGGTTGTCTTTCTCCCTGATGAGTAGAAGTTGGAGTCAACATGGCAAGAAGCGACCTTGGGCTCTGACTCATATTCAATTGGCATCTTTTTTCGAGACGACGTCGGATGGGTGCAACAGATTACAGTCGCTGGAACACAGACTGCATACATGATGGAGCCGTTGTTTTGCAACAACAGCAGTTGATGGTGACCACGGCACAAGTGTGCCCTGCAAGGGTGCATTATACTTAATGGTCAGCTGTCCTGATCTGTGTTTGTGAGTGATCACATTATGCAAATCATGAGAAAAGATTTTCACTTTCACACCCCTTTCAGACGCATGGCGAGGCCAAGTGCCGGGGTGGTCATGTGAATGCTGCACCCCCTAATCCAGTTCCAGCACATGAGATACGCCCAGATCATTGGTGGAGAAGCAATACGTATTACGACTTGAACCCACTTCATACGTACATCCCACGTAGATGCATGAGTTCAAAGTTACAAGTTTTGCGTCGCACGACTTGGTTCCAAACGCAAAAGATGCACCCAAGCAAAACGGGGACTTTTCGAGTCGGCTCGTATCTGGTGCAAACGCACCTGAGTCGACTCTGTACAGTTTATCATCGACAGTGTGCATGATTTTGAGCGTGCATCTCCAGTTCACTGTGGGCGTAGCACATATGGGGCGCATGGCCCGTGATGCCTTGGATTTTTTTCGTACCAGCCCGCGAAGGCATATAGTACTTAGAATTCAACTCATCCTTGCCACGACAGTGAGTGATTCTGTCAAAGACAGAGGCCCTCTCCTGTATGCCAGAGTTCATGCATGGGAAGCTGAATGCACCTTTGTTTCGTCGGCGCATCTTCTTCGACTGGAAAGAAGACAGTTGGAGAATGCAGTCTATATTGTGTTTCTCTGGCAGATGCGTTGCACTAGCGGGCGCATCTTGCTTGCTGAGAACGTCAGCAGGAAGGGTGGGCTGCGGTGGCACGTCCCCTTCAGCGGTAGTGCTCGGCGCATCTCCTTTACACACCCAGACTTGGCGAGTCTTCTTCGGCTTTGGCAGTCTCTTCGAAGGACTTGCGCTGCCTTCAGAGATGAACTCCTCATACACTTGTTGATTGTGGCGCACCATAAGTGTCTTGTGGGAGGAGCCAAGCTTGACGTCGTCGGATTGTGACACAACTTTCTGCAAAATTTTGTTAAGAATGCGACAAGGTTTTGTTGAGATAAAATTTTGGTATTTCAATTACAAACAGTACAGTATACAATGTAGGACTTAGACGTACTCCTAGGAGTATACTTTTGTTTTTATCTGGAAACTGTATCGGTGGAGCGAGCGGTAATGCGTTGACTCCGTTGACGATCTGACAACGATCTTGAATTCTCTGAAGGTCTGGGCTACTCTGGATGCCGGAGCATTTGGAGGAGAAGTAAATATTGCGTGTCTCTTCTTATCTCTGTATGTAGATTTAATGATCTCTGTGGATAAAGAAATGATCCTTCTATTTATAGGCAGCAGACTGATCTGCTCATGCACGCATATATAGGATACGTCTGTACGTGGGAATGCCACGTGGCTGATACCGTGGGGCGCATGGACGATGCGTCCTGGGTTGAAGCTGAATCTTATTTGTACTGCACTGTTGGGCTGCGGTGGAGCTGACACGTGGCAGTTGCAGAGATTCGGTTGTTGTTGAGATCTTGGGTGGTTAGCACCCATTCGTAGACAGAACTGAGTCAAATGACATGTGATGCGTGTTCTTGGCTCAAAGATCTCAGATTTGATGGAGGGTGATCTGTCAGGATGCGTCTAGGATCTGGCATATGGGACGACTTGGTCTATGACTTTTAGAGGTCACAGACAAGTTTGGGCGCATGGATTTTGAGGCGAATGCAGAGCTTCGAGTGCATGGCTGTGGAGGCGCATACAAAGACTTGGCTTCTGTCATTTGAGGATCAGTAGCGAGTCGGGGGCACATGGCTTTTGAGGCGCATGTAGACTTCTAGGCGCATGGCTGTGGAGGCGTATGCGAGTGATCGGCCAGCCACGTGGCAAGGACAGCTGTCACTCCCCGTTCCCAGAATACGTATTTTAAATACGTGTACTGCTTGAATATATTTATTTAATATTTATCATGCATTTGTTCTGTATTTAATTCCTTTAATTTTACGCTAATTATTTTCTTGTAATTTATTTTCTGTTTTTGTTTTTGCTCTCGGGTTCGGCTTGGGTTGGTTTGTTTTCGAGTTTTTGATGGTTCATCATGAATCGAACCCAACTCCCCACCTACCACATCTTCATTTAAGGCCCCAACCCCTTTCTCTCTTCATTACTTCTTACTCTCATTACTCTTATTCTTCCTCATAACTCTCTCCACCCACCAAAGAGTTTAGGCAAGTACATCTTGCTCCACATGAGAACCCATTTTTATGGTTCATTTGTCTTTCTCTCGTGATTCTAAGATAATTTAGAACTTGGCATTTTTTATTTTGAAGTCTCATTTTTAGTAGATCTAGAAATTACTATTTTTCGGATTTCATTGGTTTTGATCTATCAAACCTCCTTATTTCCAAGTTTTGTTCGTTCCAGATTATTGAGATTTTGTTATACGCCATTCTGACCCATGGAATCCCATTTTCGGCTTGGAATGAAGGTTCCATGGAATTTGGAGTTCATGAGGAGCTTTACGCCCACGTTTTTACGTGCCAGCGTAATATCAAGCTCTACGCCCACGATCATTCATGTCAGCGTGAATTCGGATTACGCATACTCATTTATGCGTAATTCTTTACGCGAACGATATTTTACGCATAACAATTATCCTTTATGCGAACAATGTTTTACGCGTAGCGTTATTATTTTTACGCATATTCATTCATGAGTAAACTAAATTCTTTTACGCATACGAGTTTTACACGTAACTTGACCCTTTACGCATGCAAGATTTACGCGTAACTCTATTCTTTACGCGTACAAGTTTCATGCGTAAAACTCCATTTATTACGCGTACTCCTTGGCTTGGCGTAAGACGAGTTTTTACGCACAACTTTGTTCCTTTATTGGAGCGTACTTCCTTTACGCGTATTCATCCTTGCGTAAACTTTGACCCTTGCGCGTACAAGTTTACGCGCAACGTCACTCCTTACGTGTACTTTCTTTACGCACATATTTGCCTTAGCGTAAAGCTTGGCGTAAACCGGTGGCCTTAGCGTAAAGCTTTGGCGTAGACTAGTCATGGTATAGCTTAGCCTTGGCGTAATCCAACCTTGGTGTTCCTATTGCTCTATACTTTATTTACTTTATATCGACATGTCATTTCTGACATGAACTCGATATAATCATGATGTGCCAATATTTTAATACATATTGTGGTGTGGAATGTGCCCTGTGCCTCGATTGGTTTATGGATGCCCAGAATGACTGGAACTTAACCTTGAGAGTTATAGACTCGACCATACTAAATACTAGTTTGACTTTCATGCCTTGGCATGAATTGACATTGATTGTTACCTTGACTAAATGATTGATCACGCGTTTCTAGTTGGAACTAAAGAGACTGGCTAGTCGTCTTATTGAAATTGAATGAGACACGTTCATATTAACTATGAACCATTGTGATCGACTGGCCGATGTAGGTCCTAAAAAATCAAGTTGCACTTATCAACAAAGTCAGAAAATCAAGAAATACAACTTTCAAATAAACTGTGCAGACATCAGTTTGCGCAGCAAACAGATTACGCATACTAGATTGCGCACACTCCCAAGCGCGCAGGCTGACGTGGCAGATCATCATCATTACCTGACACAAATCAAATCTTCTGACAGCTGACAGCACGAAGAACGAGGCGGCCGTTCATTTAATCGTACAGTACGGCACTCGAGGACAGCTGGCAGCGCAATCCATGTCTGCGCAAATCAAGTCGGCGCAATCCACTTCCTGCGCAAATGAAGTCGGCACAAACCAAAGTCTGCGCAGTTCAATGTGCGCGTTCTACCAGTACAAATGATAAATTACACATGGCATTCATGCCATCAATTGTTCATTTCGTGGCAACTGCCTATGCACGATCATGCACATTTCAATCAAATGATGCCATGTGTCTAAGACAGTTAACCCATGATCCAGCAACTGCCTGTGCAGTCCATGGCTGCGCAAACCAATTGCTGCGCAATCCATCACGCGCAGTCCAGAATAACTAAAAGTTAGTTATTTCTCAGAACTCTATAAATAGAGTTTCAAGTCTTCATTCAAGGGGATCACGGATCAATAATCAGAGATCAGAGAGTTCAGGAGTTCTTGCCCAAGTGCTGCTGCATTCTTCCGAGGCTTTTGCCTTCAACTTCCGAGGCTTTTTGCCTTCAATTCCAGAGTCGTTCTCAACTTCAGAGGCTTCGTCTTCAGAGTTCACATCGTCCAAGTGATAAAGCAATCGTCATCTAGATTGAATTTCTAAAGTTGTACCATTCCCAGAATTCAAATTGTAATCTTTTACAAAGTTTGTATCAATAAAGTTCTTCAACTTTTGTTTTTGCAAACAAAAAGGCGACTCTGCTGGGGACGACTTTCTCCTCCGATGAGGAAGTGACAACTCAATGTGACGTAGCGTCTATCGGAAAGACACAGAAGACACTGGTTGTGAAGATCAACCAGACAGCCTATGAATCCATGATCAACTCCAAGACCACTCCTCGTACTGCAACCACTGCTGCCACAAGCAAAGTGCGCTCAGAGTGGGTTCCAAAGACTACTGCGCATTCTGTCAATGTAGCCAGCAAGTCTTCTGCGTAATCTGCCAGCAAGTCTGCTGTGCAGTCCAAAGCTTCTGTTACCAAGTCCAATGCACAATCTGTCTCTGCCACTGCTGCGCAGTTTGCTATGGCCAGTGCACAAAAGACTTCATATGCTGCCATGGCTAAGTATAAAACTCCTATGCCTCTGGCGCAATTGGCTGCCAAACTTCCTGCGCAAACAAATATTCCAGCAACCAGAGTGCAACCTAAGCACTCTGTGGCAAGAACTCCTGATGCGCAAACCACAGTTTCTGTAGCCAGAACTCATGCGCAAAGCATTCCTGCGCAATCCAAGAGTGACAGCCTTTTGGCTAAACTCTCTTCTTCTCACAACAAAGGAAGAAATTTTGCTCCTCTTCCCAAACACACTATTGCTCATGTGCAATCCACTGGGGGTAGTCCTTTGGCTATTCCTCTTTCTCTTCAAAACAAAGGAAAAGGCCCGTTGGTCTTTTCTCAAACTTTCTTGTCCCATGACTTGGAAGACAACAGAGGAAAATGCTCTTTAGCTAACCCTTCATCTCAAAACAAAGGAAAAGGCCCTTTGGTCTTTTCTCAATCTTCTTCAGTCTTTACTGAAGAGGATCCATCTGAATGTGCCTTGGCACCAATCAGTACCAGAACTCTTTCAAACAAGGATTCTTCTTTCCTTTATAACAAGATTAATTGTACTGATCAAAGGGGTATTTTGCCTACTCCGGTAGCAGGATTCCAGGATCTCCCGACTCTCAAGATTTTCCGTTCCAGACAGGGAAAATTGTTAGTGTCTCAGACAGAAACCCCTGGGGGTGAATTTGCTGATCTCAGAACTTATCTCAACAGACCCATTTCGGTAAAATACAAACAGCCAATGCCGAAGATCAAACATCATCAGAAACAAACCTCCAAGGTCAAAAATCTCGACACTTATGCCAATGAGGTGAGCACTTCCCTGTACACTCAAGGGACTAAACATTTGAAGAACCGGAATCATGTTCCAAATGTTATCAAAGAACAGGTCCCTCAGAGTTTTCCTCGTCCTGCTGTTGTTCCCGATCTTCGAGAACATCTTAGACAAAAACGGGACAATGTCTCAACACCTTCATCTCAACCATCTGATCATCATTGTAATCATAAAGTCATCATCCAATGTTGTTGTCAAACAACAAAACGATCTGTCTTTGATCGTCTGACTTTTGCTAAATCTGAACCTATGTCAGAGGAAGACGAAGTCTTGTATGCTTCTGTCAACATGACTTCCCGAGACACTGGAGGTAAAAGATGCTCTAAGCATGGCAGGCTTCGCAAGCCAAGCCAGCGGTATTTAGAATTACTCCAAGAATCTTCCGAAGGAGTGTTTCAACATACCCGTTCTCGAAGCCGAGATACAATCGGTCAAAGGAATCTTCCTCAAAACCCTTCAGGTTATTCTTCTTCAGACTATGATGCATATAGCGAAAGCTCCGAACAGACAGTGTCTTCCACTGTACCAAGAGAAGTGACAGCTTATGTTGTCACTGATGATCCAGATACTTCAACTTCTATAAATCAGGAACAGCGAATTGCTGCACTTGAAGACAAACTAAAAACCATGGCTGAAATGGTTGCTAGTATGCATTCTATCATTGTAGCACAGCATGCTACACCACCAACTGCACCTACTACTAGTCCAGAGATCATAGCATCTTCAGTACCTGCCAATACTGGACTGGGGGTAGTATCTCCTCAAATGCCTCCTGTACAAGTACAAGTTCAAACTACACCTAGTCAGTCAGGAGCTGGGGGTAGTGCTTACAATGTTGTTCCTCCTCCTACCACTATAACTCAACCTGCTCCTTCTTCGTCATCTGAAGACGCCAATGAAGCTGTCAAACTCTTGCGAACCCAGTTCGAAGCTTTCAAAGAGAAAGACAACTTATAAAGATTGGGGATCAAGCAGCCCTATCCAGTCGAATGGAAGGAAGTCCCGTTCCCACCGAAGTACAAAATCCCAACAATCTCTTTGTTCGATGGCAGTACTTCCCCAAGTCAATTCATCGATCATTTTGAGGTAATGACCGTTCAACTTCAGCCAAATGACGCTCTTCTTACCAAAGTGTTCGTCGGTTGTTTAGCCGGCGTAGCATATGACTGGTACAGAAGTTTGCCCGATGGTTGTATCACTTCCTTTTCAGGTCTCAAACAAATCTTTCTGGAACGGTTCTATGAAGGATTCAATGACATGACTATGTCAGCTCTCAACAAAATCAAACAGAAACATAATGAAACTGCTGAGAGCTTTATCGAATGGTTCCGTCGTGAAGCTTTGAAAATGCCTCCCAGAACTCCAGCTGCTGTCACTATTGATACTTGTAAGGCAAATCTTTTGCCTATTGTCAGTATGTGGACGGGATCTACTCAATTCCAAGATTGGCCTTCATTCA
Organism: Iris pallida; assembly: GCA_029216955.1. Taxonomy (NCBI): domain Eukaryota; kingdom Viridiplantae; phylum Streptophyta; class Magnoliopsida; order Asparagales; family Iridaceae; genus Iris; species Iris pallida. The sequence goes on from JANAVB010021600.1 coordinate 44,527,058, forward strand.
TCGTCAACGCTAAAGCTGCTGAAGTTAGTGCTGATAAATTCAAACAATTGGGGGTACAGATGTCTAACCCTGATCGAGATGAACATCAGACTTCAGGTGGTGGCAAACGCCAGAACAACCGCAAAGCAAAAGAGACTTTGAATATTAATTTGAATAAAAATAAAGAATCTTTGGCTGTCAATGTGGCTCCGCCTACATCCACTCCTACTCCTTCTGTACCTCCACCAAGGGAACCTCGTCCGAAAGTGGAGTATTCTTTCGACGAGAATGACACTGCAAGCTTCTTTGAGTGTTTACTCAAAAGCAATAAAATTCAACTCCCGGACCCAAAGAAACCTGATGAAGTCGGTAAGACAGATCATCCTAAATATTGTGTCTATCACAGGTTCATTAGACATCCTACTCGAGCATGCTATGTGCTCAAGGGCAAAATTCAAGAGCTTGTCAATGCTGGTGTCGTCACTCTGCAACAAGATGAGAAAACTGTTACTGCAAACATGGTTTCAGTCCAGTTTGGTGACTTTCCTCCGCAGATGGTACAGCACGGTGTCATTTCAATTCCCAAAGCTACTCTTGAGATTGAGAATCTCCCACTTCCACCAAATGAAGGTCTTGTTCCCTTGTCTCTTGACAACGGTGAAATTATGTGGATCCATCCTGATCTTGCTCCAGAATTCGAGGTGCCCTCTTCTTCCAAGAAGAAAACTCGTTCTAAAGGCAAAACAAAGATTTGCAACATGGTGTCTTTTGATCCTATAGTTGACGAAGAGATTCTGTTATGTACCAGATCAGGGAAAGCCTATTTGAAAGATCATTCTGAAGGTCAAGAGGATCCTGCTTCTTCTTCTGAACCTGCCCCAGCACAACCTACTTCTACTGAAGAGATCCCTTCTACATCTTCACCAGTTGTAGTACCCATTTCTCCCAAGCCAATGACAGCTGACAAAGGCAAGCAACAAGTCCGCTTTGATAAACCTCTGAAGAAATCATCTCCTACAGGACTTGAAAAGCCATATAATTTTGATATATTGGCTCAACTGACCAATACACCGGCTAGGCTATCAATCTTCGAGCTCTTGCGTCTTTCTAAGGAGACTCGAGAAACTTTAAGTGAAGCTCTGATGCAGGCTGAAACTTGTTTAACTCTTCTCAAAAAGCCAGAATCAGAACCAGTCTCTTGCCGTCACTGTCATAGTGTCTTGGAATTGATTCCAAACATCACTTTCACTCAGGATGATATGCTACTGGAAGATAATAGACATGATCGTCCTCTCTACTATACAGGATATGTCGATTCGATGAAAGTCGATCGTATCCTGATAGATCTAGGGTCTGCTCTTAGCATCATGCCAAAGACGATGCTAGATGCATTGAAGATACCAGTGCATAGTCTTTCAAGTACAATCACCACTATCATGGGATTCAACCAAGAAAGGAGTGAACCTTTGGGTAAGATTCGCCTAAAACTCCAAATAGGCAATCTTCGCACAAAGGTGACCTTTTATATCATTGACAATCATGGTTGTTCTTACAACACTCTTCTAGGAAGACCATTTCTCCATGAACATAATGTTGTTCCATCAACTCTTCATCAATGCTTTAAATACGTTGATGACAAAGGACAAGTTCACAAGGAAGTTGCAGACCTTTATCCTTTCAAAGGTGTTGAAGCGTATTGCAACGATGCTCGTATGTACAAGGAAGAATTTATGAAAGTGGTATTGGCCATGGATACTGAAGAAGACCAAGAAGCAGTACCCAATGACACTCTCATCATACCTGTCAAGGGGCGTGTTTCTCATCCTCAGTCTTCTAAACCACTGGCTATTCACTTGCCGGTTCAAGAAAAATCAGTTGATGCTGATCAAAATCAAAGGGAGCTCACCTCTTCTGAGCTACTTGTTATCGACTTACGTCGTAACAAGGACAAAAAGCAGCTCACTTCTTCTGAGCATCTTGTTGTTGATTTAACTCACAACAAAGAAAAAAGGGAGCTCACCTCCTCTGAGCCACTTGTTATTGACCTTCGTCGTAACAAGCCTCCTCCATGTTCTTCTTCTCCCCCTCTTGTAATCAATCTGACCAAGCCTGCTAAGGCTAAAGGTCCTGATGTAAATACAGATGTACATATCAATGAAAAATCATCTACTTTCCAGTATACTGATGTTATTTATCATACTAAATACTATTTGGATATGTTAGATAGCTTTCAGTCATTTACAATGGGAGTCGTACAATCTTTTCAAACAGAAGTTTCATATGAACATCCAAAAGATTCATATCGTATTGTTCCTGCTCACAAGAAAGGTGAACGTCCAATACTTTTTAGTAAAAGACCGGAACAACAATTCAGTTACACGGATGATAGCAAAGTTAACGACACGGGACATCTTCAATTCCGTCGTTACAGTCAACAATCAAAAGACATTGTCTGAAAGATGGGTTACGACTTCAAAAGCGGCCTCAACTACGGTAAGGGAAGAAAAACTCCTCTCCGTACCGCTGTTCCACATGGAAAGTCAGAAATGTATTACAGCAGGACCAAAAGAGGTCTCGAATATGCTTCTCCTCCGATGTTATCCCCAGCAGTTTCTGACTCTGATAGCGAAGAACGTTCTAAATCTTCTGATTCCAAGTCATGGGATTCTGATACCAGCGTCGGTGAAGTCCATCGTATAATCGTATCTTCCAATATGGTTTCTGCTGAGCTTCCAGAAGGATATGATGAAGACATTGAAGAAAGTTCTGAAATAGATCCTTGGGCTCAACATATGGATAATCAGTGGGTACTCCGATTTGAACAAAGAGAACCTCCTACTGAAGATCAATTAGTTCAGATTGATGTAGGAGAAAGCGAGTCGCCTCGTCCAATCTTTATTAGCAAGAATCTTCCAGAAGCAGATAAGCAAGAGTTGGTTCTTCTCATTAAAGAATACATTGACGTCTTTGCTTGGAGTTACGAGGATATGCCAGGTTTAGATCCCAAGATTGCTACTCACAAACTGAATATTCTTTCCAATGCTAAACCCGTCAAACAGCAGCAAAGGCGATTCAAGCCTGAAATGATGGACGCAATCGATGACGAAGTCAAAAAGCTTATCGCTTGTGGCTTTATTCGAGAAGAACAACATCCTGATTGGGTAGCCAACGTTGTTCCAATCCTGAAGAAAACCGGCAAAGTTCGAGTCTGCATCGACTTTCGGGATCTTAATGAAGCATGTCCGAAAGATGAATTTCCTCTCCCTATCACGGACGTCATGATTGACAATACTTGTGGGTTTGAGCGAATATCTTTTATGGATGGATTCTCTGGATACAATCAGATCAAGATGAATCTCGAAGATGAAAAACACACATCTTTTCGTACTCCTCGGGGAGTCTATTACTACACAGTGATGCCATTTGGTCTCAAGAACGCTGGTACAACTTACCAACGAGCTATGAGTACCATTTTCAGAGAACATCTTCGCAAAACTGTCGAATGCTATGTTGATGATATTGCCGTAAAAAGTCGTCTAAAAGAAGATCATATCCAAGATTTGAGAACAATCTTCAAACTCATGCGTCAACATCAGCTCAAGATGAATCCCACCAAGTCATTTTTGGGTGTCTCTAGTGGTAAATTTCTCGACTTCGTTATTACCTCTAAGGGTATACACGTGGATCCCGAGAAGATCAAAGCCATTCAAGAGATGCGTCCTCCACGCAACCTAAAAGAGCTACGAGGATTCCAAGGCCGACTTGCGTACATCAGGCGATTCATTTCGAACTTGTCTGGATGCTGCAGACCATTCACTCAGCTAATGAAGAAGGGTGTATCTTTTATTTGGACTGAAGAATGTCAACAAGCTTTCGACGCATCAAACGATATCTCATGAACCCACCAGTTTTGGTGCCACCAATCTCAGGCATTCCATTCTTAATGTATGTCCGTGCTATGGATCATTCGTTGGGTGCTTTACTCACCCAAAAGAACAAAGAAGGTCACGAACAGGCCATCTACTATCTCAGTCGTACTATGATTGGTGCTGAACACTGTTATAGTCTGGTTGAAAAAGAATGTCTAGCTCTTATGTTCGCTATTCAAAAGACAAGACATTACATCATTGGTCAAACCATTCATGTCATATCCCGAGTCAATTCTCTTCGGGTATTAATGAAGAAGCCTAGCACACTCAATTCTCGGCTTGCTACATGGGCCATCCTTCTAGCCCAATATGACATGGTGTATGTTCCTCAAAAATCTGTCAATGGTCAAGCACTGGCGAATTTTTTGGCGGCTCATCCCGTACCAGAAACATCCAAGCTTTACGATGAAATTCCAGACGAGACGTTAGAAGTCAATTTGATCTCTGAAGAATTTCCAACTTAGCGTTTATTCTTTGATGGAGCATCCAGAATTGGACCCAATGGTGCTATTGTAGCAGGAGTTGGAGTTGTTCTTGTTTCTCCAGACGGATCAACTATCCAAAGAGCCTACTCTCTAGATGGGCCTTGCTCCAACAACGTAGCAGAGTACAATGCTCTACTCATTGGTCTTCAATTAGCCAAGCAATTGAACGTCGAGTATCTCAAAATTTATGACGATTCTAAGCTGGTTGTCAATCAGGTTAGAGGAACTTACGAGGTCCGTCATCAAGATCTGGTACCTTATTTTGAGGCAGTAATCAACATGGCTACATCATTCAAAGCTTTCTTTATGTACGCCGAGCTTGCAATACTGAAGCAGATGCCTTAGCCAATCTTGCAGCAGTCTTAGCTGTCCCCATCCGAAGACAACAAGTGGTGGTTATTTCTAATCGAGAGTTGTTTTGTGTTGAAAACAATCGTAACATTGAGTTCAGTAATTTTGCTGAAATTAATGTTATCAATGAAGATTGAAGAACTCCTTTCATCGACTTCGTGGTTCATGACATACTCCCCGAAGATCCTAAGGAGGCTACAAGTATACGACGAAGATCTCTACGATTCTACTACAATCAAACCACTAAGACTCTCTTTCGACGGACTTATGACGGTCTTCTTCTACGCTGTTTAGCTGGTGAAGAGACAAAACAAGTACTGCATGAAGCTCACGATGGTGTTTGCGGAGCACATCAACCCGGTCCTAAACTACAGGATCTTATTCGAAGAACGGGTTATTACTGGCCCTCTATGGTATCAGATGCCATCGAATATGTAAGGAAATGTCGAGCCTGTCAAATCCATGCAGACTTCATTCATCATCCTTCGAAATTTTTACATCCGACAGCTGCTTCCTGGCCTTTTGAAGCTTGGGGTATGGATGTCATAGGTCCTATTAATCCTCCTTCTTCTAGAGGACATCGGTTCATTTTAGCAATAACAGACTACTTCTCCAAATGGGCTGAAGCTATACCCTTGGCGGAAGTCAAGACCAGTAGCATTATCAACTTCGTCAAACATCATGTCATTTATCGATTTGGTGTCCCTCGATGAATTATTCATGACAACGGACCGCAATTCATCAGCCAGAAATTTACTAGATTCTGTGATGATCACCGGATTGACAATATCGCTGTGACTGCCTACAATCCTGCCGCTAATGGTTTAGCCGAAGCATTCAACAAAACTATTATCAAGCTTCTCAAAAAGTTTGTATCCACTAACAAACAAAATTGGAGTGAAAAGCTTAGCGAATGTCTATGGGCCTATCGAACTACGGTCCGCAATCCTACGGGTTTTACACCTTTCTCTCTGGTATACGGTTGTGAAGCTGTTCTTCCTCTGGAACTTCAAATTCCTTCTTTAAGGATTGCCATTGCTAACGAGCTCACTACAGAGAACAATGACCTTCTTCGACTTCAAGAATTGGAGGTACTGGATGAAAAGCGATTAATGGCTCAACAATATATTGAGTTATATCAAGCCCGCATCTCGAAGACTTTCAATCGTAAAGTGAAGGTCAGAGCCTTTCAGCAAGGAGAACTTGTTTTAACAGTCAGACGTCCTATGACTATGACTCATATGAGCAAAGGCAAGTTCGACGCAAAGTGGGAAGGTCCATACGTTGTGAGCAAAGTCTTCTCAAATGGAGCGTATCAACTCTCAGAACTGGATGGACGAATTGCAATGATGCCTATCAATGGCAAATTCCTTAAAAAGTACTATGTGTAAATGTAAATACTTGTAAATCATCAGACAAGTTCATGTTCATAAATAAAATTTTATTTAATTATGAATGATAGTACATGATATTAAGAAAGGTCACTATCATCCTTCTCTACATTCGGACGCGGACCACTACCGTCCTTTTTGAAAACACGGTCAGCAAAAGAGCCGAGAACTTCTTTGCTGGAGCCTACGAGGAACTTGCAGGCAGCCATCCTCATGGCTTCTTCTTCTTCAGTCCTTCCTGGTTCAAGTAGAAAGTCCAGGATGTCTCGTGGTGGCTTGGTTGCAGACGAACTTTCGCCTGCTTATGCTTCCTTTGGCTGAATTGGATCGACAAGACGTTCTTTAACGTCTTCTTCAACCTTCGGGGCGAGCTCAGTCTTCTTGAGTGCATCTTCAGACGACATTTTTATGTTGAAAAGTGAAAGTACTCATTCCTGTCAGATTTCTGTCCTATTTATAGACAGAGATTTCTCCAACAACGAAGCGACACATTCATCCGACGGTTTGCCCGTTCATTCATTATCATCCGACGGTTTATTCGTTCATCATCATCTGACGGTTCATCCGTTCATTAATATCAGACGGTTCATCCGTTCATTCACATTCATCCGACGGTTCTCCCGTTCATTTATTATTATTTGACGGTTTACCCGTTCATGCCATCCACAATCATCTGACGGTTTACCCGTTCATTCATCATCATCATCTGACGGTTCGTCCGTTCATTATATCCATCTGACGATTCGTTCGTTCATTCCACTCATTTGACGGTTCATCCGTTCATCTTAACGATTCACTTCGTTCACATATTTTGACGATTCATTTCGTTCGTTTATCCACATCAGCAACTTATCATTCTCGATTAAGTTGTCTATTGAAGTAATGATATTCAATAAATTATATTTGCCACGTCCATATTACCTCTGAGCAGATATACTTGAATATAATTATTTTCCAGAATCAAGAAATATATCATGTCCTGTACCTCTGAATATATTTTCTATCTCTATTATTTGTATCTGAACAAGATACGCAAGAAATAATAGAGCCACAACAAAATGTCTTTTATTGATCAAAATTTAAGACATTACAATCATAAAGAAAGACAAGAAACAAGATATCTTTCTACTGAGACGGAGGTGTCATCAGATTGGCGATTTGTCGCTTCAGAAGTTGCAGACAGCTCACGTATGCGCAACTTGATTTTAAAATTTGAAATTCAAAGTATTTCGAAACTTTGAATAAATTCAACTTTCGAAAACTTTGAAGGGGGTCTTGTAGGTCCTAAAAAATTAAGTTGCACTTATCAACAAAGTCAGAAAATCAAGAAATACAACTTTCAAATGAACTGCGCAGACATCAGTTTGCGAAACAAACAGATTGCGCATACTAGATTGCGCACACTCCCAAGCGCGTAGGCTGACGTGGCAGATCATCATCATTACCTGACACAAATCAAATCTTCTGACAGCTGACAGCATGAAGAACGAGGCGGCCGTTCGTTTAATCATGCAGTACGGCGCTCGAGGACAGCTGGCAGCGCAATCCATGTCTGCACAAATCAAGTCGGCGCAATCCACTTCCTGCGCAAATGAAGTCGACGCAAACCAAAGTCTGTGCAGTTCAATGTATGCGTTCTACCAGTACAAATGATAAAGTACACGTGGCATTCATGCCATCAATTGCTCATTTCGTGGCAACTGCCTATGCACGATCATGCACATTTCAATCAAATGATGCCATGTGTCTAAGACAGTTAACCCATGATCCAGCAACTGCCTGCGCAGTCCATGGCTGCGCAAACCAATTGCTGCACAATCCATCACGCGTAGTCCAGAATAACTAAAAGTTAGTTATTTCTCAGAACTCTATAAATAGAGTTTCAAGTCTTCATTCAAGGGGATCACGGATCAATAATCAGAGATCAGAGAGTTCAGGAGTTCTTGTCCAAGTGCTGCTACATTCTTCCGAGGCTTTTGCCTTCAACTTCCGAGGCTTTTTGCCTTCAATTCCAGAGTCGTTCTCAACTTCAGAGGCTTCGTCTTCAGAGTTCACATCGTCCAAGGGATAAAGCAATCGTCATCTAGATTGGATTCCTAAAGTTGTACCATTCCCAGAATTCAAATTGTAATCTTTTATAAAGTTTGTATCAATAAAGTTCTTCAACTTTTGTTTTTGCAAACAAACGTTACAATTTAAATTCTGGGAATGGTACAACTTTAGGAATCCAATCTAGATGACGATTGCTTTATCCCTTGGACGATGTGAACTCTGAAGACGAAGCCTCTGAAGTTGAGAACGACTCTGGAATTGAAGGCAAAAAGCCTCGAAAGTTGAAGGCAAAAGCCTCGGAAGAATGCAGCAGCACTTGGGCAAGAACTCCTGAACTCTCTGATCTCTGATTATTGATTCGTGATCCCCTTGAACGAAGACTTGAAACTCTATTTATAGAGTTCTGAGAAATAACTAACTTTTAGTTATTCTGGACTGCGCGTGATGGATTGCGCAGTCATGGACTGCGCAGGCAGTTGCTGGATCATGGGTTAACTGTCTTAGACACATGGCATCATTTGATTGAAATGCGCATGATCGTGCATAGGCAGTTGCCACGAAATGAGCAATTGATGGCATGAATGCCATGTGTACTTTATCATTTGTATTGGTAGAACGCGTACATTGAACTGCACAGACTTTGGTTTACGCCGACTTCATTTACGCAGGAAGTGGATTACGCCGACTTGATTTGTGCAGACATGGATTGCGCTGCCAGCTGTCCTTGAGCGTCGTGCTGTACGATTAAACGAACGGCCGCCTCGTTCTTCGTGCTGTCAGCTGTCAGAAGATTTGATTTATGTCAGGTAATGATGATGATCTGCCACGTCAGCCTACGCGCTTGGGAGTGTACGCAATCTAGTATGCGCAATCTGTTTGCTGCGCAAACTGATGTCTACGCAGTTCATTTGAAAGTTATATTTCTTGATTTTCTGACTTTGTTGATAAGTACAACTTGATTTTTTAGGACCTACAGCCAATCCCGAACATTGGCATATGAATACGTGCAGACTTCAACTTGTTTCTATTAAGCAGCACATGTACTTTACAGTCAAGAAATGATTATTCCGTGGTTAGGTTTGATTGTTGCATTATGCTATGTAAGACCTACAACCTAACCGCACGGGCATCGTTGTAGAGTTATGCTATCATACTCTGTACGAAAGTACTCATTCTGAATGACCATGATCCACGACTTGGGATTTCAATTAACATAGAGAATACTGAGTTAAATAAAATAAAGATTACATGGAGAGAATGGATTCCCGAGTTCTTACATGGCAGCCATCCTTGGGATAATTAGTACCCCGACATGCCGGTTGGTTCCCACAGATACTACAAATCTGCCACACGGGCAGGGAGCGGTATCTGCTTATATTTATTTATTGTATACTAATGACGGGCGTTCCGCTGGAACTCGTGTAATTCATGATTGGTACAATTAATTATTGGGTAGACTAGCCTTGCTTGTGCATAGTAAGAACTGAGGAATCCTTATTGCATATTTCCAGGATAACTTGGAACTCACAGTTAGCAAGCTGTAGTAGTTGCATGACCGCTTAAATTGATTTATTTGTGTACTGTACCTACTATGTTAACTACTGAGATGATCAGAATGTCAGGACATGACAGGTTAACTTCTGTCCTTGTTTGGTTAGAAAGTTGGCTTGAAGTGTCATAATGTTGTGTGAATCCCAGTAGCAAGCGGAGAATTCTTAACTCTTATCACTGGTTTTAGTTCTCATGTCAGGCTTCCTTGTGGTACTTGCTATTAGAGGTCTAACCTTTCTGGTTTTGCATGGCCAGATTTAGAGCCAGTTCCCGAGGACTCAGCTTACTTCTACCTCCAAGATGGTCAATACTAGAGGGATGATCGCAGGAGGACACGAGTGGATTCTTTACTTTTCTGCTCGTTTTGCTACTTACCTTACATTTTGTCACTTGGCACCGACATGTTAGTCGGATTGTCTTGTATTTACTTTTGCATAATTGTAACTAAGTCAGACTGTAGCTGATAACGATTGTGTATACCTTGCTATACCATCTGGCTATATTTTGTACAGCCAGATCTTAAGAACATTTTGACTAAGCGTTTGGGACGCCTTACTGCTTTATCTTACATGTCCTTTATTATTGCTTCTTGTTTGAATGATTGAGACAATAGATGTTGAGTGACTAGAACGAGACGTTCATGTAGTATGCACCCCCTTGTCTTTTAGACAACATTGATCGTATTATACGGTATTTATCTACCCGTAATACGTAACTGGCTGAGTCATTCCCCCGCTATTCGGTATTCTGGTTCTGGGGCGTGACAAGGTTTTAGTGGTGGCCCATGCAGGTCTGATTTCAGACTTGTGGGGTATTTTAATTTATAGGATGTCTCAATCATACATGTTTCTCCTTGATCTCATGATTCGTTACTCTCGACTCGAGTTTGACATTCCGGTATCCTTTGACTTCATTGAACTTTTTTTTTCCAATCGTTTGATTGTTCTCTTGTCTCTTTTCTTAGGGGCACCTCGTCCGCATCTGTCAGAGCTGGACAGCAACAACAAGGGCAACATGAACAACATGACCATGCTAGTCAGCAACGAAGGCCAGTACTACCTCAAGAGACCACCCAAGAAGAGGTGATAGTAGAACCAACAGCTGGACCGCAGTATCCGGAGGTTCCAACACCAACAATAGTTCCACCTACCCCCGTGGAAGTAGACACACCAGCCCTTCTGGAGATCATGAGAGGGATGATGGCTACTCAACAACATCAGATATTGGCCCAGCAATGCATGCACACTCAGCTGCAAGAGCAGAATGTGTTGCTCAACCAATGATTGCAAACGATTTTGGAAAGAGGGGTGAGGACCAATTCAGGAGCATCAACCAGATTTTGTAAGTACAACTCCCATCGTTTCGAAGGCACAGAAGATGCTATTTCAGCAGATGCATGGCTTAAGGACATTGAGGCTATTCTGACAGCAGCTAAGGTACCGGCAGAAGAACGTGTGGATCAAGTGAAGTTGTTACTTCAGGACCTCGCACGTGATTGGTGGGAATCAGAAGAAGTGGGCATCAGGGACGTCCTATAGCTTGGGATGATTTTACTGCAAGGTTCAAGACGAAGTACTATGGAGTTATGGCACAGTTTGAGCTACAACAGAAGTTTATCAACCTCAAGCAGGCTGGTAAGACAGTAGATGCTTATGCAGTAGAGTTCTGCAGACTGAGTAGGTTCGCCCCGGAGATAGTAGCAACGGAGAGCCAGAGGGCTATGAGATTTCAGCAAGAATTCCATCTTGAACTCTTACAATTGATAGAGGAACACAACTACCAAACCTTTGATGAGGTATTGACGGCAACCCGGAGGCATGAGATCACAATCCAGAGGATCACATCAAGGACTGGAGGTCAGAAGAGATCTCATAATTAGATTAAAGGAGGAGGGGGAGTAGCGCCCCGAATAATAGTACCATCCCCTGACATTCGTATTCACGATGTGGCGATGCGAAGGCCAGCACCACCAAGGCAATAGCAGCAGCAGAGGAAGAACCAGCAACCCCCAGTGGGCTACACCTATTGTGGGACGGCAGAGCACACTATAGGCATGTGTCGGGCATTGAACGGACAGTGTTTGGTATGTGGAAGTCCAGATCATTGGGTTTCCACCTGTCCCATGAATTTGAGGTCAGGAGGACCAGTGCAACAGTATCCGGCTCTGCCAGCACTAGGGGTAGGCCAGTATTAAGGACCAGCGGTAGCAGCGAGGCCGTTGGCACAACGCCCGTTCATGTCACAGGCTTAGATGTTTCGGCAGCAGGGACCGTCGATACAGCAGCAACAACATAGACCACCCCAGCATCACCAAGGCAGGGGCCAGCAGCAACACCAGGCTAGGCCGCAGCATAGGAACCAACAAGGAGGCCGAGGGCAGGCATTCAATCTATCATTGGAAGAGGCATTGGCATCGGAAGATGTTGTGGCAGGTAACATTCTCGTCGCCTCATATCCCGCAGTAGCATTGTTTGATTCGGGAGCATCATACTCATTTATATCTGCACAATTTGCAACACGACTAGGAATAAAATTCGAGGCATTGCCAGAGAGGTTGAATATACTCACTGGTTATGGGCTTATTGGAGTTAGTAGGGTTATTCTAGCTTGTAGAGTTGTAGTTTGCGGGCGTTCCTTACCCGCCAGATTAATAGAATTTTCTGTTGAAAATTTTGACGTTATCTTAGACATGAACTGGCTGAAAGATAGTCATACGACAATAGATTGTCGTAGAGGGAGTGTATCTTTTAATATTCCAGGCATGAAGCAGTTCACCTTAGTCAGATCAGTAGCAACTCAACAAGAAGAAGGAGTAGTGACCGCAATGGAAGAAGTTCTAGTCCCGAAGGTAGTTGAAGAGTTTCTAGATGTATTTCCCGAAGAACTTCTAGGTCTACCCCCGGTTAGGGATATTGAGTTCAGTATAGAATTGGTACCTGAAACTAAACCGATATCAGATCGAGTTTACAGAATAGCGGATTCAGAGCAGGCTAAGGTGTATCAGCACATAGAGGAACTGAAGGCGAAGAGGTTCATTCGAGTTAACAAATCACCATGGGCAGCACCAGTGGTACTTGTAGGAAAGAAGGATGGATCATCAAGATTGTGCATTGACTACAGGAAGCTCAATGCGGCAACAGTAAAGAACAAGTACCCACTACCAAGGATCGACGACTTGTTTGATCAGTTGAGCAGAGCAAGTGTTTTCTCCAAGATAGATCTTCGATCAGGGTATCATCAAGTGAGGGTTCGAAAAAGAGGATATTCCTAAGACGGCATTCAGGTCCAAGTACGGGTATTATGAATTTTTAGTAATGCCATTTGGTTTGACCAATGCTCCAGCAATATTTATGGATTTGATGAACCGTATCTTTATGCCGTACTTAGATCAATTTGTCGTTGTGTTTTTCGACGACATTCTCGTATACTCAGCTAGTGAAGAAGAGCATGAAGGTCACCTCAGGAAGGTGTTACAGGTTCTGAGAGAGAACTAATTCTACGCCAAGCTCAGCAAGTGTGAGTTTTGGACGGATCATATTTTATTCTTGGGGCACATCATATCAGGGGCTGGAGTAGCAGTGGATCCCAAGAAGGTAGAAGAAGTAGAGAGTTGGCCAATACCTAAGACCGTAGCAGATGTGCGGAGTTTCTTAGGATTGGCAGGATATTACAGAAGGTTCGTATCAGACTTTGCAAGACTCTCAGCACCCATGACCCGCTTGACACGGAAGGATGTGCCATTCATTTGGTCGACAGAGTACTAGGCATCATTGGAGAATTTGAAGCAGAAGTTGATCACGGCACCTATTCTTACATTACCAGTTGGACCCGGAGGTTTTACTGTATATTGTGATGCGTCAGGAAAAGGACTTGGATGTGTTCTAATGCAACATGGGAAGGTGATAGCATATGCATCTAGACAACTTCGAGACCACGAGAAAAATTATTCGACTCATGACTTGGAGTTGGTAGCAGTAGTATTTGCTTTGAAGCTATTGAGACATTACCTGTACGGTGATCGAGTGGACATGTACATAGACCACAAAAGTCTGAAGTACATCTTTACTCAGAAGGAATTAAACATGAGGCAGAGAAGGTGGTTAGAGTTGATCAAGGATTACGACGTAGAGCTTCAGTATCATCCAGGCAAGGCTAATGTGGTAGCAGACTCTCTCAGCAGGAGAGGCGTTACATTTATGTTGACATCACAAAAACATATTTTAGAAGATCTTTAAGAGATGGGCATCGAGGTTATACTTCCTAGTGATATAGGAATTCTGGCAAGTCTACGAGTTCAATCCGATTTGGTAGACAGGATCAAGGCAGCCCAGGCATGGGACCCCAGGATTCAGAAGCTTAGGACAGAATGTGAGTCAGGACTCAGGAAGGAGATAAAAATTCACGAAGATGGTACACTTAGATTTGGATCACGTCTATGTGTGCCTAGTGGAGATATTCGACAGGAGGTTATGACAGAAGTCCACAGTTCTCAGTATTCTATACAACCCGGAGGGACGAAAATGTACAAAGTTATCAAGCAACACTTCTGGTAGAACGGAATAAAGAAAGAGATAGCTAGATTCGTTTCTCGTTGCTTGATATGTCAGCAAGTGAAGGTAGAACAACAGAGGCCAGGTGGATTATTACAACCGCTTTCTATCCCAGAATGGAAGTGGAAACATATCACAATGGACTTTGTGACCGGTTTACCAAGATCACCAAGTGGTAAGGATGCTATTTGGGTGATAGTAGATCGGCTTACGAAGGCGGCACATTTTCTTTCTTTTAGAGTAGGGCAATCTATAAAAAAGTTGGCAGAATTATATATGTAGCAGATAGTCAGACAACATAGGATCCCTGTCAGTATTGTGTCAGATAGAGATACCCATTTTATGTCACATTTCTGAAAGAGTTTACATCATAGTCTGGGTACCAAGTTAAGATTTAGTACATCTTACCATCCACAGACGGACGGGCAATCAGAAAGAATAATTCAGACTTTAGAAGATATGTTACGAGCTTGCACCCTAGATTTTGGAGGATCTTGGGAGAGTCATCTTCACTTAGTCGAATTCTCGTACAACAACAGTTATCAAAGTTTTATCCAGATGGCGCCATTCGAAGCACTATACGGTAAGAAGTGTAGGTCGCCACTGGCATGGGACGATATCGGGGAGATGAAGATGTTAGGCCCAGAAATGATTGTTCAGACGGTTGAAGTGATTAAGGGAATTAGAGAGCGACTTCGAGTTGCGCAAGATCGATATTGACATTGGGCGGACCAGCATCGTAGGCCGCTAGAATTTTCTATTGGGGACCATGTATTCTTGCAGATCTCACCTACTCGTGGGGTCATTAGATTTGGCGTTCGCGGAAAGTTGAGTCCGCAATACGTGGGCCCATTTGCTATCCTCGATAGGGTAGGCGATGTTGCTTATCGTTTATCCCTTCCACCTTCGTTACGAGATGTGCATGATGTGTTTTATGTATCTCAGTTGCGTAGGTATGTATCGGACCCAAGCCATATCCTCGATCATTCTGAACTGGTTGTTGGTACCAACCTGTCTTACGTGGAACAGCCTGTGTCCATTGTGGACCGAAGGGAGAAGATACTTAAGAACCGAACAATTAGCCTTGTCCGTGTTGCTTGGGGTCATCACTCCTTAGGAGAGTCAACGTGGAAACGTGAGGATGATATCCGATCACGGTATCCGTACCTATTTGACTCACAAGGTATATTTCTTTCCGTATACCTTGATTATCTTGATTCCTCATGCTTATCACCCTATGGGTAGAAATTGCTTGATGTCGTTGATAAACATAGATATATTACTTGCTATCGATATTGTAAGATGACTGCTTGCTCGCTAAAATTGCTGTACTTAGATTAGTTTAACCCCGATATTTCTATCCTGCTTGGATTTGAAATTTCGAGGACGAAATTTTTCTAAGGAGGGTAGAGATGTTACTTCCCGTTCCCAGAATATGTATTTTAAATATGTGTACTGCTTGAATATATTTATTTAATATTTATTATGCATTTGTTCTGTATTTAATTCTTTTAATTTTACGCTAATTATTTTCCTGTAATTTATTTTTTGTTTTTGTTTTTGCTCTTGGGTTCGGCTTGGGTTGGTTTATTTTTGAGTTTTTGATGGTTCATCATGAATCGAACCCAACTCCCTACCTACCACATCTTTATTTAAAGCCCCAACCCCTTTCTTTCTCTTCATTACTTCTTACTCTCATTACTCTTCTTCTTCCTCATAACTCTCTCCACCCACCAAAGAGCTTAGGCAAGTACATCTTGCTCCACATGAGAACCCATTTTTATGATTCATTTGTCTTCCTCTCGTAATTCTAAGATAATTTAGAACTTGACATTTTTCATTTTGAAGTCTCATTTTTAGTAGATCTAGAAATTACTATTTTTCGGATTTTATTGATTTTGATCTATCAAACCTCCTTATTTCCAAGTTTTGTTCGTTCCAGATTGTTGAGATTGTGTTATACGCCATTCTGACCCATGGAATCCCATTTTTGCTTTGGAATGAAGGTTCCATAGAATTTGGAGTTCAGGAGGAGCTTTACGTCCATGTTTTTACGTGCCAAGGTAATATCAAGCTCTATGCCCACGATCATTCGTGTCAGCGTGAATTCGGATTACGCATACTCATTTATGCGTAATTCTTTACGCGAACGATATTTTACGCGTAACAATTATCCTTTACGCGAACAATATTTTACGCGTAGCATTATTATTTTTACGCATATTCATTCATGCGTAAGCTAAATTCTTTTACGCGTACGAGTTTTACACGTAACTTGACCCTTTACGTATGCAAGATTTACGAGTAACTCTATTCTTTACGCGTACAAGTTTCATGCATAAAACTTTATTTATTACGCGTACTCCTTGGCTCGGCGTAAGACGAGTTTTTACGCACAACTTTGTTCCTTTATTGGAGCGTACTTCCTTTATGCGTATTCATCCATGCATAAACTTTGACCTTTACGCGTACAAGTTTACGCGCAACGTCACTCCTTACGCGTACTTTCTTTATGCGCTTATTTGCCTTAGCGTAAAGCTTGGCGTAAATCGGTGGCCTTAGCGTAAAGCTTTGGCGTAGACTAGTCATGGTATAGCTTAGCCTTGGCGTAATCCAACCTTGGTGTTCCTATTGCTCTATACTTTATTTACTTTATATCGGAATGGCATTTCTCCTATTATATCCTTACGCCTTTTTGACATGAACTCGATATAATCATGATGTGCCAATATTTTAATACATATTGTGGTATGGAATGTGCCCTGTGCCTCGATTGGTTTATGGATGCCCAGAATGACTGGAACTTAAACTTGAGAGTTATAGACTCGACCATACTAAATACTAGTTTGACTTTCATGCCTTGGCACGAATTGACATTGATTGTTACCTTGACTAAATGATTGATCATGCGTTCCTAGTTGGAACTAAAGAGACTGGGTAGTCATCTTATTGAAATTGAATGAGACACGTTCATATTAACTATGAACCATTGTGATCGACTGGCCGATTCCGAACATTGGCATATGGATACGTGCAGACTTCAACTTGTTTCTATAAAGCAGTACGTGTACTTTACAGTCAAGACATGATTATTCTGTGGTTAGGTTTGATTGTTGCATTACGCTATGTAAGACCTACAACCTAACTGCACGGGCATCGTTTTATGCATATCGTACTCTGTACAAAAGTACTTATTCTGAATGACCATGATCCACGACATGGGATTTCAATTAACATAGAGACTACTAAGTTAAATAAAATAACGATTGCATGGAGAGAATGGATTCTCGAGTTCTTACATGGCAGCCATCCTTGGGGCAATTAGTGCCCCGACATGCCGTCTGGTTCTCACAGATACTACAAATCTGTCACACGGGCAGGGAGCGGTATCTGCTTATATTTATTTATTGTATACTAATGACGGGCGTCCCGCTGGGACTCGTGTAATTCATGATTGGTGCAATTGATTATTGGGTAGACTAGCCTTGCTTGTGCATAGTAAAAACTGACGAATCCTTATTGCATATTTCTAGGATAACTTGGAACTCACAGTTAGCAAGCCGTAGTAGTTGTATGACCACTTAAATTGATTTGTTTGTGTACTGTACCTACTCTGTTAGCTACTGAGATGATCAGAATGTTAGGACATGACAGGTCAACTTCTGTCCTTGTTTGGTTGGAAAGTTGGCTTGAAGTGTCGTGATGTTGTGTGAATCCCAGTAGCAAGCGGAGACTTATTATTATATTCTTAACTCTTATCACTGGTTTTAGTTCTCATGTCAGGCTTCCTTGTGGTACTTGCTATTAGAGGTCTAACCTCTCTGGTTTTGCATGGCCAGATTTAGAGCCAGTTCCCGAGGACTCAACTTACTTCTACCTCCAAGATGGTCAATACTAGAGGGATGATCGCAGGAGGACACGAGTGGGTTATTTACTTCCCTGCTCGTTTTGCTACTTACCTTATATTTTGCCACTTGGCACCGACATGTTAGTCGGATTGTCTTGTATTTACTTTTGCATAATTGTAACTAAGTCAGACTGCAGCTGATAACGATTGTGTATACCTTGCTATACCATCTGACTATGTTTTGTACAGCCAGATCTCAAGAATATTTTGACTAAGCATTTGGGATGCCTTACTGCTTTATCTTACATGTCCTTTATTATTGCTTCTTGTTTGAATGATTGAGACAATAGATGTTGAGTGACCATAACGAGACGTTCATGTAGTATGCACCCCCTTGTCTTTTAGACAGCATTGATCGTATTATACGGTATTTATCTACCCGTAATACGTAGTTGGCTGAGTCATTCTCTCGCTCTCCGGTATTCTGGTTCTGGGGCGTGACAACAGCTGTAGCTGATATAAGTAAGGATGATGTTGACGTCTGCGGCTCTTCATTTTCTACAAAAAGCTGCCAACCGTTCAGTCTGCGGGGAACGTGCTGCCAACTCTGTCACATAGCATTAAATGCTTGATGGGTGACGAGTTGAAGTAGGCGCATCAGTTTATACCCCATTAGGCGCATGGGTTTATATCCTATTGGGCGTATCGGTACAGAGCGCATGGTGCTGACGGTGCATCTGCCGCATGGTGCATCCTTATTGGCCCGTTTGCTGAGTTCTTCTGTAAAACCCATAGTTTTTTTTAAGTTTGCATATTTTATTATCTTTAATTGTTAAATAATTTTTTTTAGAATAGTGTTAGAAAAATTAATTAAAATTGATAATAAATATTTAAGTGTAAAATTATTTTCCAAAAAATAATTGGACTTGGATTTTGTTTGTCAGCCCAGTCTGGACCCAAATTGAAGTACAAAGTATTTTTTTTATAATTTTCAAAGTTACAAAATATTAATTATATTTTAGGTCCAAAGCTCTATTTTACCAATTAAATTTTAAGCCTATTAAACCTTAGCTCAATATTTAGGCCCAAACCCACTATTTATCATCTTTAGGCTTTTGAATTTAATCCATTGAGTTGAGACTATTGTAACTTTCTGTTAGGCTTTTGGTTCTAACCCATTCACTTTATATGTTATGCTTTTCTTTAGTTTGGAGAGAGTTATCCAACTCTCTGTTGGTTGGAATTCTTCAACCGAAGGAAACTTCGGTTTTGGTTTTCTTCTTCATGGTCGACCCCCAACTTCCGAGCGACCGACCGCCGGAGTTCTCGCCATCAACGGCCGACTGTTGGCCTCCCTATTCCGGTAACTCCCCTCTTTCATCCCCTATTTAAACCCTCACCATCAGTCCCTTCTCCACACCATCATTTTCCCCAAATTTCTCCCAAACCCACCATTTCCGGCGAATTTTCCGGCGAGATCCGAGCTCCCTCGGCCAGATCCGGACCGCCCCTGACCCGGCGCCCGCCCCCGTTCCTGAAGTTTCGCCGCCCCCACCGATTCGGCGCACCCCATCCGCCCCGGTCGACCCCTCTGGGCCGAGCACCTCCCGAGGCCCGTCCCCGTGTTCACCCGCGCCGTTCCCGCTGTACCCCGGCGCCCCGGCCCAGCCGCCCGTCACCGCTCGCCTTCACCGTATCCAGGGGTGTCGTTTGGTTCCGAGACCCGATTCGGGTTTCCGTTCGACTTCGGTTTGGGTATAATTCTGGAACTCCACTTTTCTTTTAGTCGGTGATGAATTTTCTGGTCCCCGAATCCAGCAGGATTTCGGTTTTTCGACAACGTAAATTCTACGTTGCAATTTCTGTTTTTCGGAATTTTCGGAGAATCGGGTGTCTGAGAACCTTTTCGAAAGGAACTCTGGAGAATGATTATTTCTCTGGGTTTTCCTATTCGTAGGCTAATTCTCGGAGTTTCCGAAGGAAATTTGGAAATTACCCGTATTCGGATTTTCGGGAAAGTTCTGCTGATTTTCCATGGTTTGATATTTGGTAGGGTTTGTGTTCTGTTGTGTTTGGCTTTGGAAAATATGTATATGAATTTCGGGTTTCGGGAGTTATTCTGCAGGTTTACGGAGCATTTCCCAGTTTTTGGGTTGACCAAAAATAGAGGGAATGCTGCCGAAATTTTCGGGAAATTTATTAAATGATTTTCAAAATGATTTTTGAATTAAATATTATTTTTATAATATTTTGGGCGACAACCATAATTGGTTACTGGGCCCCAACAAAATGCAAACGCACCGGTTCGACCGGACGTTGAGGCAGAGTAGTTAAAAATGAAATTTTGGACCAGAGTCTGAGACTTATAATTCTCTTTTAATATTATTTTGGAATTTATTAGTTTAGTTAAAATTGTAGTTATTAAATTTTGAGACTAACAACATTTCCGTCTTATTTAATTTATGTAAATCGAGTTGTAAGGGCATAAGCCAATTACTTATTTGTGCTGGAAAAATGTAATAATTAGGATTCATTTTATTTCTTTTCTGGATGTTGTAGTGTAATATAAATAGTAGACTATATATTTATATTCACATAAATGTTAGGAATTAGTTGATTAATTCATTATTTTCACTTATTAAATAAATAATAACTTTATGTATAAATACAAAGTTTTTTCGAATGAAAATTGGTAAAAACGAAGTTTTCCAAATAAATGGTTAAATTGGATTTTTATTTATAATATAGAAACTCACCTAGGTACATATGTGATTGTGTTGTTATGAACAAGTAAAAAAATTAATTAGGACAAAAGATAAAGGTTGCAACTAGTGTAGTTAGTATGGTAACTTGGAGTCTGAGACAATTTCTCGAAATGTAGGATTTTGAGGAAGAACCTGAGTTTACATCTTGACGAATCATCTTTCAATCCAGTCGAGATTCAAGGCAAGTACATTTTATGTAGATTTTACAATTATTTTCACAATTGTTTCATTGCAAGTTTAAACCACAATTATACACGAACTCCTTCGGGAGCATTGATCGTATTGTTGGTGACTGGGGGAATAGTGTACTGGATATGACCAAATCCAAACTTAGGATAATGAATGTGTTAGCTTTCCCCTCTTCACACGGGGACAAGCCATACCGTATCGCTAGGATACAAATGTACTCAAACCGGTCATATTCTTTACCTATTCATATCACTGTACTGTACTATTTCAAAATTGTTCATTTTCAAACTGTTTAAAAATGCATGTTATAAATTGTCATTTTAATTGTTAAAATTTGCATGAACTGTACTTTGCTCACTCCTGACTGGAGACCAACATTTTAGGTTACTCTGAGGTTGATCTTTCTAGAGTATCTGGTGGCACAGAGCTAATGTTCAACAATCCTGTTCGGTACCCGGCGGTACTACCTGACGACGATGGATCGGCGTCTCCTTAGATGCTGTTGGTGTTAGCTAGTCTTATTTCAGTTTTTTGGATCTTTTAAACTTTTGTACTGGACAAGTTTATTATCGAATAAATGTTGTGGCAACTTTTAAATTCAAACTTGTTGTTGATTGACCTGCAATATGGATTACAGCTTACTGCCGCCGTCTCATCAACGGTGCAGGCTGGGCATGATCCGATTCGACCCAAGTATTTGGGGACCGGGTCGTGACATGTTTTTAGTGGTGGCCCATGCAGGTCAACTAAATCAACAATTTAGGAATACTAGAAACAATTAGGAACACTAGAACATCAAAATTTCCACAACATAGGACCGATTTATATATGATAAATATTTTTATTATAGACTGGTAGGTTACCTTGCTTATGCTTGCATCCTAAACCTTCCAGAGAATGACCACTGACAAAACCAACTCTGCTGGCGATGTGGTATCATCTCCGGATCGAACCCCGCCTCTTCAGTCAAGTCAGAGCTTTTCACCCAACCAGCTGATTGATCATCCTCACCAATCATCCAGTGAAGTTTTCCCCACACTGGCAAATCCTACCTCTCCTCTAACTGGGTTACTTTTCTTTGAGGAAGTACCCACTCATGTTGCTTCACCAGTACCAGAGAACACCTCTCAGATGGTTGCTCTATTTCAAGAAATCCTAGAGTATCAGAAGATTCAAGCTGAACAGATGGATATCTCGAGAGAAGTCATGAAGAATATCAACGACGCAACCTTAGCCATTTTAAACCAAGTTGGAGCGGAACCTCGTCCTACGAGGGATACCCATGAGAATAGAAGATATTTGGGCCCTGTCCGACAACCATATTGCAAGAAGCTTTTGCCTTGTGCCTACTGTAAGAGACCTGGTCACCAAGCCAACATTTGTCGCAAGAGATTAAGGCAATGTTTGGTGTGTGGATCTGCTGAACATCAAGTTAAGGACTGCCTCTTATCTTATCATCGTATCGGAGCGTCTATTATGCCACAACCTCAGGACTCTATCCAACAGACCGTAGGAAGGGATGAAGCAGAATCAAGGATCTTAGAAGAGGAAGAAAATGGAGATGCCCAAGCAAGAACCAGAACCATGAAGAATAGTACTTAGGACTGCTGAGTAGTATTATCTAAGAAGCTGTAACAAGATGTCCCTAGATCAATTATGAGAGTTTTGTTGTAATTCTCTTATATGAATAAAAATCTTAGTTACATCTTCATGATAGAAGTTTTTCCCTAATAGTTTCTGGATTACCCTATGCATAGAAATATTCCATTAACCTAGTACCTAGCTCCTTCCCTATGACTAAGTGATACTATAGAATCGACCTGAAGGAAGCCAAGGAAATGAAGGATTAGATCAATGGACTAAAGGTGTTGGGTTTCATATAAGACGGAGCTTCACTCTAAGAAGCATCAGTCTTGTTTGTATCCAAGAAGGATAAAACAATATGGATGAGAGTAGACTATCAGGGCACTGAAGAATTACTTTTTCTTGACTGATGATCTATCCAAGTTGAGTGAACTTAAGGGTTTTCGGAGATTAACTTAAGAACTGACTACCATCAGATTAAGATCATGAAGGAGTACATTCTCAAGACGACATTCAACACCAAATACTGGTAGTTGAATTTTTGGATCATGTCTCTTGGAATGATGAATACTCATGTTGTGTTCATGAATCTCATGAACAGAGTCTTTTTATGAGTAATTGAATCAGTTTGTTGTCTTTTCTTTAGATAACAAAAATCTGATATACTCAAGGACTGAAGAAGAACATGAAGAGCATCTGAGAAATTTCTAGGAACTTTGAAGAAGTTTTTGGTAAGCTATCAAGACATGAATTTTCTTAGACAATGTGGTTTTTGCCATAATGTCACAAGAGAAGAAAATTTGATAGACTCTAGATAGATAGCCGCTGTGGAGAAGTCGTATATCTAAGTTCAATGGTTTCTTGGACTTGATGGGATACTACTGGAATCTGTGTAGGAATTCGCCAAGATTGCTGAGTCGATGATGAAGCTGACTCGAAAGAATGAAGAGTTTGTCTGGACGCATTTAAGAAGCTGTAGAAGAAGCTTACCAATCCTTGCGCTACCCGCAGGATCCGGTGGTTTCACCATCTACAGAGATGTCTCAGGAAAAATACTGGGTTGTATTCTTCAACAACATGGGAAAATAATTGTCTACATATCTAGGCAATTACGGACTCATGAGAAGAACTATCCCACACATAATTCAGAACTTGTTGTAAGTATCCTTGCTTTAAGGCTATGGAATTATTATGGAAAGGGAGTAAAATTATATACGGACTATAAAAGTCTGAAATATATTTCTACTCAGAAAGAGCGGAATATTGGGTAAACGAAGACGATTGAAGCTGATATCGATGGTTTGACCAAGAAGCGGCACCTAGACATCAGGAAGTTGGGCTGGAGAGCATATTGTCTGAAGATAGAAGGATGGAACTAGATGCTGATTCAGTGTCAATAAAGCTGCAAGTGAGCTCGAGTCTGTAGAACAAAGTCAAGAAGACGCAGTTTCAAGACAAGGCACTTGTAAACTTAGAGATCAAGTGTTGACAGGAACATTTGGGAGTTTCTTTATTGCCAACGATGGAGCTTTTGAAGAATGGTACGAGGTTGTATACCTTCTGGTGAACTAAGAAGCGCAGTATCCCACACACTCTAACCAGATGTATCGGGATGTGTGTACCATTAAATGGTGTTATGTAATGAAGAAGGACAAATTCCAAGAATGAGGTTAGGTATTCTGTCAACATGTGGAAATTAGCAAGATTCCTGCAGACGCTGGATATTTCGGAGTAGAAGTAGGAACACATAAATGGACCTTGTGTTAGGATTACTTTGTTCCTAAGGAGGGAAGATCACCAATTGGATTTTGTGGACTGACTGACCAAGTCAGTTCATTATGAAGTTGCTTTATTCACAAAAGAGTTGGCGGCAATGTGCAAGAGACACATCTACCGGATTCATGAAGTTCCAACTGACAGACAATCAAAGAAGTCAATCTAGACGTTTGAAGACATGCTGAAGAATCTTGCCTCCTGGAATCTGGAGGATCTTGGAAAGATCAATTATCTTTGGTAGAGTTTTCTTACAATAAATACCCAGTTAGCATCAGTACAACATCATTGAAGTTTTGGATGTAGTTTTCGTTCATAACTTGCATAGGACGATGTAGAAGAAAGAATACTCTTAGATCCAGAGAGAGTAACTGGCGCAGCAGAGGAAGTGAAGATGATCAGAGACAAGCTATGATAGACAGAAGCACTGGGCAGACAACAGTTGTCAACCACTGGAATTTGTAGAAGAAGGCAGTGTCAGAGAAACCAGTAACAAGCATAGTCAGAGGTGAGATGAAGATCAGGCAAAGTTGAATCATTATTCCTATTTCTTTCCAAACTCATTTGTTTCATTTTCAAATTTGACATTATGCTTGTTAGCCTAGTTTTGCGAGCTATTCCTTTTTCAAGCTTGATCATGACATTATCTTATTGGAGGCCTCCATTAATATATTGTCTAATCAGAACCGGTGCAATGATGGTCTGATCAACCTCATACACTTTGGTTCGCTTTATATTTTATTTTGTCCCTAAATTGTCTCATCCATGATTACCTTTAAAAATTCTTATTGTTTGAACCTGAACACCATACTCGTGTCTAATTGAATTGTGGGAATCCTGTCCTACCTGTCCTTAAATTTCGAGGACGAAATTTTCTAAGGAGGGAAGGTTGTAAAACCCATAGTTTTTTTTAAGTTTGCATATTTTATTATCTTTAATTGTTAAATAATTTTTTTTAGAATAGTGTTAGAAAAATTAATTAAAATTGATAATAAATATTTAAGTGTAAAATTATTTTCCAAAAAATAATTGGACTTGGATTTTGTTTGTCAGCCCAGTCTGGACCCAAATTGAAGTACAAAGTATTTTTTTTATAATTTTCAAAGTTACAAAATATTAATTATATTTTAGGTCCAAAGCTCTATTTTACCAATTAAATTTTAAGCCTATTAAACCTTAGCTCAATATTTAGGCCCAAACCCACTATTTATCATCTTTAGGCTTTTGAATTTAATCCATTGAGTTGAGACTATTGTAACTTTCTGTTAGGCTTTTGGTTCTAACCCATTCACTTTATATGTTATGCTTTTCTTTAGTTTGGAGAGAGTTATCCAACTCTCTGTTGGTTGGAATTCTTCAACCGAAGGAAACTTCGGTTTTGGTTTTCTTCTTCATGGTCGACCCCCAACTTCCGAGCGACCGACCGCCGGAGTTCTCGCCATCAACGGCCGACTGTTGGCCTCCCTATTCCGGTAACTCCCCTCTTTCATCCCTTATTTAAACCCTCACCATCAGTCCCTTCTCCACACCATCATTTTCCCCAAATTTCTCCCAAACCCACCATTTTCCGGCGAATTTTCCGGCGAGATCCGAGCTCCCTCGGCCAGATCCGGACCGCCTCTGACCCGGCGCCCGCCCCCGTTCCTGAAGTTTCGCCGCCCCCACCGATTCGGCGCACCCCATCCGCCCCGGTCGACCCCTCTGGGCCGAGCACCTCCCGAGGCCCGTCCCCGTGTTCACCCGCGCCGTTCCCGCTGTACCCCGGCGCCCCGGCCCAGCCGCCCGTCACCGCTCGCCTTCACCGTATCCAGGGGTGTCGTTTGGTTCCGAGACCCGATTCGGGTTTCCGTTCGACTTCGGTTTGGGTATAATTCTGGAACTCCACTTTTCTTTTAGTCGGTGATGAATTTTCTGGTCCCCGAATCCAGCAGGATTTCGGTTTTTTCGACAACGTAAATTCTACGTTGTAATTTCTGTTTTTCGGAATTTTCGGAGAATCGGGTGTCTGAGAACCTTTTCGAAAGGAACTCTGGAGAATGATTATTTCTCTGGGTTTTCCTATTCGTAGGCTAATTCTCGGAGTTTCCGAAGGAAATTTGGAAATTACCCGTATTCGGATTTTCGGGAAAGTTCTGCTGATTTTCCATGGTTTGATATTTGGTAGGGTTTGTGTTCTGTTGTGTTTGGCTTTGGAAAATATGTATATGAATTTCGGGTTTCGGGAGTTATTCTGCAGGTTTACGGAGCATTTCCCAGTTTTTGGGTTGACCAAAAATAGAGGGAATGCTGCCGAAATTTTCGGGAAATTTATTAAATGATTTTCAAAATGATTTTTGAATTAAATATTATTTTTATAATATTTTGGGCGACAACCATAATTGGTTACTGGGCCCCAACGAAATGCAAACGCACCGGTTCGACCGGACGTTGAGGCAGAGTAGTTAAAAATGAAATTTTGGACCAGAGTCTGAGACTTATAATTCTCTTTTAATATTATTTTGGAATTTATTAGTTTAGTTAAAATTGTAGTTATTAAATTTTGAGACTAACAACATTTCCGTCTTATTTAATTTATGTAAATCGAGTTGTAAGGGCATAAGCCAATTACTTATTTGTGCTGGAAAAATGTAATAATTAGGATTCATTTTATTTCTTTTCTGGATGTTGTAGTGTAATATAAATAGTAGACTATATATTTATATTCACATAAATGTTAGGAATTAGTTGATTAATTCATTATTTTCACTTATTAAATAAATAATAACTTTATGTATAAATACAAAGTTTTTTCGAATGAAAATTGGTAAAAACGAAGTTTTCCAAATAAATGGTTAAATTGGATTTTTATTTATAATATAGAAACTCACCTAGGTACATATGTGATTGTGTTGTTATGAACAAGTAAAAAAATTAATTAGGACAAAAGATAAAGGTTGCAACTAGTGTAGTTAGTATGGTAACTTGGAGTCTGAGACAATTTCTCGAAATGTAGGATTTTGAGGAAGAACCTGAGTTTACATCTTGACGAATCATCTTTCAATCCAGTCGAGATTCAAGACAAGTACATTTTATGTAGATTTTACAATTATTTTCACAATTGTTTCATTGCAAGTTTAAACCACAATTATACACGAACTCCTTCGGGAGCATTGATCGTATTGTTGGGGACTGGGGGAATAGTGTACTGGATATGACCAAATCCAAACTTAGGATAATGAATGTGTTAGCTTTCCCCTCTTCACACGGGGACAAGCCATACCGTATCGCTAGGATACAAATGTACCCAAACCGGTCATATTCTTTACCTATTCATATCACTGTACTGTACTATTTCAAAATTGTTCATTTTCAAACTGTTTAAAAATGCATGTTATAAATTGTCATTTTAATTGTTAAAATTTGCATGAACTGTACTTTGCTCACTCCTGACTGGAGACCAACATTTTAGGTTACTCTGAGGTTGATCTTTCTAGAGTATCTGGTGGCACAGAGCTAATGTTCAACAATCCTGTTCGGTACCCGGCGGTACTACCTGACGACGATGGATCGGCGTCTCCTTAGATGCTGTTGGTGTTAGCTAGTCTTATTTCAGTTTTTTGGATCTTTTAAACTTTTGTACTGGACAAGTTTATTATCGAATAAATGTTGTGGCAACTTTTAAATTCAAACTTGTTGTTGATTGACCTGCAATATGGATTACAGCTTACTGCCGCCGTCTCATCAACGGTGCAGGCTGGGCATGATCCGATTCGACCCAAGTATTTGGGGACCGGGTCGTGACATCTTCGAGGCGTTAATAGCTATTTTAACTTTGCTGAATGCAAAGAGGCAGATTTATCGTCATTAATGAAAATTTATTGCACAGAATATGAGGAGACTGCCACTTGGTGCATGGGAGAGGGTTGCCCCGGCCTATAAATAGCTTTGTGAAGAGTTTTGTTTCTCATTTCACTTAGCTTTCCTTCATGGAGACGCACTCGATCGGTCCCCTGCCTTGGCGAGTTGACGATGAACTCCTTCCGAAGACGAAGATGTACCGAGTTGGTTTTTTCGCCATCGGCCCTGTTTTGGTACAAGCCTGTGAAAGTTTCTGTCGCATCCAAATATCGGGATCGTCGTGTCCCGACACAGGCTGAAGGTGCCTGTTGCATCCAAAGATCGGGGCGATCGTGCCCCAATTTTTGTTATGTTGGAAGAGCCGCAGGTTGGTGCTATCGTGCCCCGATTTGGTTAGGCTAGAAGAGCTACTCCTCCTGCTAGAGTGCTCGTATGCTGACGAGAAAGTGATTCGCTCTGACTATGCACGAGGATGCGCCTACGCTGAGATGCTGGAATGATGCGCCTGGCTGTAGTACTTGAGTGATGCGCCTGGCTGTAGCTTTTTAGGATTTTTTTTTTCTCTTTGTAAAAGAATTCTCCTTTGCAAAAGACATTAATAGACTTTGATATGAAATAAAAGCCCCATTTTAATGTCTCTACTTCTTTGCTGTTTTCTGCTATGCCAAGTGTTCTGTTCCTGGCGCATGTTGATTTCTGGCATATGAAAGTTAGAGCGCATAGGAGTTCTGGCCTTAGATACACCTGAAATTCTATGCTTCTACACAACCAAACATAGAGTTTCATGGATTTGCCTCCAAATTCATGAAATCCTAAATTCGAGCTCCAAATATAGTTCACCAAACAGGCCCTAAGGAGAAGTACCTGAAATGATTCTCTCTCTAATCAATTTTCTCTTTCCTATTTTTCCTATCATGAAAACTCGTGAAAACCAATGAAGCAGCAAGGATTAAATGCTGTAAAAATATTTGTTTTATGACAGCAATGTTTAGTAATCGAGGATAGAGAATAGTAGTTAATATTAGTAAGTTTTGGATACAGTATGTATATATGTATACATAGTTATATTATTATTGTTATCATTGATTTTATTAATACACTGATTAAAATACTGTGTTATTCAAGGAATTCGATATGAATGCGAAGTTCGAAAACGTAAGCCATGAAAACCATCGAAAACATTCACGAAAATGCATTTACGAAAACAAAAGCCAAAGCCAAATCAAGTGCTGCATGAAAATCAGAGCAACTGGAGGCCTTTCTTGACTCAGCCGCAGAGCCAATCCTTGAGGCACAACCCGCTGAATATGGGACTTGATTCCGGAGAAGCTTTTCCATAACGTAAAAAGGATCTTAATTCAATCATTTTCGTTCGACCGATTCAACCGATCCCGACCTATCGGTCCCGACTGAATCGATAGCGACATTGTTCCTTTCTCATGCACCCCGTAGACGAAAATGGAGCATGATGTAGGGACGGGGCACTACATGAACAAACCAATATTGTTATTGAATGATAGCTAAGTCATATACCTCATGTATGGGTTAGCCGTACCAATAGTGAATGATAGCCATATATGATGTGCCATATTAGCCCAGTCGTTTAATTATCGAAAGATATTTCACAAACACTATTGTTTTCATTGTTCATAATCTTAGTTCAGTTCGTTATCTACATGCTTCTTTTCCATTAGCTTACTCATTCATGATTATTGTTTTCCTTGTCTAGTTCATATCTTGCTAGTTCTTTATATGTTCTTTACTGTTACTGTTTCTTACTGTTCTAGCTTATTTTGTGCTAACAACATTAAGTATAATATGGTTGTACTTTGCTCCTTTTCTGACTAGATCATTGCAGGTGACTTGGCATGCTTCCTATTTTCGCACTATGGACTATACAGGAGAGATAGAGACCTTGGAGACTGACCTTAGATTCTAGATAGAGTAGACACTTCTTGTATTTTTATTTCTGCATATTTTTGTATTATTGGATTTGTAAATAAAATAATTATTGTGAATGAGCAATTAGATGTGACTTTCTTGAATTTGAGATTGGCATTGAGACCTAGACAGCGTACTACCGTCGATACTGCGGTGCAGGCTAGATTTGGGTACGAACTCATACTCGATTATCATTGAGCTGGTCGTGACACTCTCCTATCTCATTTGATGTACATGCAACATCTAATGGCTGCTGCTACTATTGCATTGCTCATCTGCATAAGCTTGCATCCATGTTGTAGCACTTAGCCATTTTCTGAACAAGGCCTATCTCCAAATATGCATCCCCTCTAATGCTCTTCACTTTGATTCCCTAATTCCTTATCATTCTTCTCTTAACATTCTAAGTATCCCTAGGCCTAGGACCTACAATTGATACAACCCCTCAAATACCTATCAATCATAAGGCTAAAGCCCCCAAACAACCTACACTCAAAATCCCCAACCTGGTACTCAAAATCCTTTCACTTCAGACATACCTTCTATATATAAGTATGCTGGTTCACATTTTCATTATATGCATTTACATATATTACAAATGAGATATATGTACCCAGTTATCTATATATGCCAACCTAGTATTTAGGGAATTATTAGGATACCTTCATATAACTGATACCCTCTACTGCCTATCTTCCCAATTCATTGATACTCCTTAAATACCCCCTAACTGCTCTCATTCTTCCACTAAAACAGCATTTCCCCTTCACTGTTTCAGTCTAAGGCTGAAACTTCAATCCTCAAGTTTAGTCCAAGACTGAACTCAAGTTCCTCCATTCTAGTACAGCCTTCTACTGATACTTCATGTGAGCTCCCTGAATTTAGGGTTTATTTTAAATTTTTCTAAATGAATTATTTTCGATAAATATTTTATTATAGTTATTTTTTTATCATTGAATGTACTTGTCCGTGACTTTGGTTTTTGGAGTGTCAGGAATGTCAACCTCTGGAAACTTTCTTTATGAGTTTTATAGTAGACAAGATTACCTTCATTTTGGTATATGATGTCCCACTCAAACTTATTCCTTTGTATTCTTTTTGTATCGTACGACTTTTGGGTTAATTTAGGCCAATTGATCATCTACCGTAAAATGTGACCTAACTTCCAATTTAATTTCGGGGCTCGACATCGGTCCAATCTAATCGACCCAATATATGGTTTTGATCTATTTTGAGCCTACTATGCGCATACCACTTGTATTCCATCCAATTGAGCCTCCGTATGCTCCTATTCCATCAATGATTATAAATGACTAAATTTGTAGTCATGACCAAACCTAGCCCAATCTAACACAAAACATCAACCCAAGTGCATGTGATCCCTTGTGACACACACCAAACACCCCACATAAACTTTTTCTCATGACAAATACCAAACACCAAGTGTACCCACTCAAAATATTCAAGGGACAACGCCATTGGTGAAATTCCTAAAGTATGACCTAATCTAGCATACACTTAATCTTGGCCCTTGATTTTACCTCCATCAATCACCACCACCCATTCCTACATGGAAACACCCTATACCCACTTCTAGTGGGCGGCCCTAACTCCCATGCATTCTCTCTCTCTCTCTCTCCCTACAAGCTACATCATCTTTGCTTCCCTAGGCCGACAACCACCCCCCATGGCCGACAGTCTCTCCTTCTCCCTCTTTTTTATTTCACCACCATCATCTCCATAATCATCATCATTTTCTTCCTCTCCTCCTCCATCATCCTTCTTTCCATCTTCCCGATGGCATGGCCACCTCGACTCTGACGTGCCACCGTACAGTAGTGCGTGATCGCAGCAGCATGGGCCGCACGCCGCCAACCGTACGTCGCTACGGCCAACTAGTGCCTTCGTCGGCGAACCACAACCTACGTGCGACCTCGGGCACCCCCTTCCAGGCCGTCGTCGACATCCACGACGTATGAAATAGGCGATTCATGCGTTTCGCACGGAATTTCGACGTGACACGCGATTTCCAAAATTCAGAATGTACGTCTCGGGACAGCAATTCCGTGCAAGTTCTCTGGATGATCCGACTGTTGGATCGTCGATCCGTTTCTTCCTTCTCTATATCGGTATATACCCCTTCACTCCTCTAAATTTTCAACCATTAATTCGACCGTTTGATTGATCAAAATCGGCCGCCAAGTTGACCATTTAAATTACGTATATTTTCGACAGTTTTATGGAGCCAACTTCGTGGACTTGTATCTCCATGTCGCAGCTCCGTTTGATGTGCCACCAATTCCTGTGCACAGCTGGTATACCCAACTTCTTGTCCTTAAAGTTTTGTTTCATTGTGAGCTCGTTTGATTGGTTGAATTTGACACCAAAGTTGGCCGTCCGAATTCGTATTTTAAGTTGTAAAATCTTAATTTTGAACCCGGGACTCCGAATTCCAGTTCTGACAGGACCGTGGCATCGTTCTGGCATGAATTCATATACAATTTGCTGTGTTTGGAGGACGTAGGCCCCGACATGCATTTTAATGCAAGGTGGGCCCCACAATTCGGGTCAACGGATCATTTTAAAATTGACTCATCGAAATCCAATTCCGAATATACCGTTGGGTTCGTATCTTTATTTTGGACACGTTAGCATATACTTGGTTAGGTTTAGTTGACTTTGGCACCGGCATGTATTTTCGTGCAGACCAGATTCCAAATGTCCAGGTCAACGTATCATTTAAGATCGGCTCATCTGAATCAAATTCGGGATATACCGTTGGATTTGTATCGTCATTATGGATCCATGGACGTATAACTTGCTAGGTTTAATAGTCTTTTATCCTAGCACATTTTTTGTGCAAAGTGGGTCCAACGGCGGATATTGTTTTGACCAAAAATTATCATTTTGCCCCTGTGTCCAAATTGGACTTATGGGTAGGCTATTCTAGCTAATTTGACCATTCTGGACACGTACGTTGATATTTCTTTTATCATCCGACAACATCTGTAGATTTTTCTTATGTATCATCCTTAAATTATAATTAATTTTTATTATGTTCGTATTTCGGAATTCGTGCTTCAGAACTGAGACCAGTCAATTCCAGTGATCTCACATCGCTGAAATTAACAAGATGACCATGTGGATCGCTACGATACGATTGTTAATCTTACGGCTGATCGTATTGCCTCGATTTGCATGACGTAGGTCTCGATGTACGAATAACGAGGTACAAACTTGATATTTTAATAACCTATAACTTGCAATTCATATTATTAGTATATATGTATATAATTGGATTTTGTAAAACTCTAAAATGATCTTTGAGTTTCTAAGGACTCTAAGTTTTGGTTATAGGCTTAGTGTCACCCCAAATTGGTCTACTATACTAGGTGTCCCAGTTAGAAGTTGTGGTACACCACTAGTGTTAGAGTTAGCAGTCTAGAGTTTTGAACATAGAATAGGCACTGAGATTGTTATACCTCCTTTTTACAGTGACATGATACCGGGCTTTTTCCTCTGCATTCTCCTCTTATTGCCTTGTTCGAGGAAAGTACCATTACAAACTTTACTTACTGCATATGATAATAAATTGCGTATGAACAATATTCATACAGTTATTTAAACTGGAAATTATATCTTACATGTTTCTATGTACCTATCGTTTGCTCCACATGCTTTAAACTATTCTCAGTATCTTTCACATGCTTTAAACTACTTTCAGTATCTTTTATATGTTATAACTTGGGTAATGGGGAAACTTCTAGTTGAGTACGTGATCATACCCCTCTACAGTTTCGAGCGAGGTCGCATCGCATGCAACCTTGCCGTAGGCCTTATCCTGCATATTTGTACGTATGTACATCTATTGCTTGTGCACTTATACGTATGTATATTTTATTACATGTATACTTGTACACCGGTACATTTTATACCTATTGATCGATCACGTACCTACTAGAGTTTCAAATACTAGATATAGATATGTCGCCATGACAAATGTATTTGCTACATGATAGACTATGATATGACATGATTCTTATTTATCACATCTCTTTTCATTCCATGCTCAGTATATTTTGTTTGTAGAACCAGTACTTGCTCTCTTCCTGACAGAAAAATATTGTAGGCATACTTTCTGAGGAAGAGTTGCTCTGTGATCCTTACTATGGGATCCCTGCAGAGGA
Organism: Iris pallida; assembly: GCA_029216955.1. Lineage (NCBI taxonomy): Eukaryota > Viridiplantae > Streptophyta > Magnoliopsida > Asparagales > Iridaceae > Iris > Iris pallida. The sequence continues at coordinate 44,561,469 of JANAVB010021600.1, forward strand.
CCAGGTCATTGCTCTCGAGGAAGTTTCGCTTGGTAGTCTCGCTAAGATTTCTTTTTGGCTTAGTTGTTGAACTGTTTAAACTCTATCTTGTGGTCACTGGACTTTGTCTCCAGTTTAATACCTTGGAAGTGTAATAATTAAATATGAATTTATTTTACTTTTGCTTATAGATGATGTGTTATGATGAACCTTTAAAGTGTGATATTAGAACTGTTAGTAACTTAGATTCATTATTGTCTTTACTTAGAACATCTTACTACGCTATAACCAAGCGTAGGCTGGGCATGGCTCGGCCCGGCCCAACAATTTGGGTAGTATCGTGACACTTCATGTATCAGTTATATACCTCCTCTCATCTCCTATATGTCACGCTCCGATTCGGTAGAATCAATAGTCGTCCCCCGGGCGTGATGCTGTGCAAGCCTAAGTTGCGCTCGTACAAGGCGTTTCATAAGGTTATTCGAAACAACATCATTTACGAGAGTACGCAGAAGAATTGAACATATTTATATAGAGAAGGAAAATTGTATTTTCATTGATAATAAGTTAGATTACAGACTCGATTACAAAAGAGGCCTCTCGGGCTTACAACCGACATCGATGAGATAGTCATTCCATACATTTACATCCATTTTTACAAAACATCAAAATGACTCTCTAAGACCTGGGATCGGTGAGAGTTTGCGCTGTATGATGCAGTTGAATTGGAGTCTTCAAAATGTTGCAGAGTTAGCCTTCGCACTAGCAAGGCTTCAAAAGAAATGAGCGTCGCCTTTAGTCCCTTGGCACGCTATCCTGGTTCCGGGTACCTGTTGAGAGCGAGGGTCAGCACATTACACTTTGTGCTGTTGCGTAGCAATTTAAATCCCCTGCTCTCATTTGTTTAAGAAGTTAAGTGAACGTGCATGCAAATGTTTAGTGAAGTTTCTAGCCATCCTAGTCAATTCAAACTTATTTTTGAAGGCACAACAGTATAACGACGATATGTCTTACCCTCGCAGAGCGTGTCATTGCACGGTAAACTTACCATGTTTTTCCCTGTCATGTTGTTAATAAGAAAATATAATAGAGTGTATTCATGAAGGTCACTGGCATGACAAGCCATCCTGGACATATAGCTTGGTAGACAGAGGTCCTTCAGCACAGGTAGCGAGCTCCGTTGAAAGCCACTGCCTACCGTGGTATGCATCCGGCATAGCTATCCGTGTTTCCTCCTAGACCGAAACGGTCCCGTGGCCTCGGAATACCATTCGAAAAAACAATCGCCCTTGTCGACAAGTTGTCCATGACCGTGCTAAGTTACCATTATTTCAAGGCACATCTTTATGGTATTGTTGCGACATTCATTTAATCGATTCGTCTTTTTCTTAGCACGGTTCTATATAATATGGTAATTGCAAGCACGATGAAGTTATATGGCAAGCAGTTCTATAGTTCGTGTGCGTGAGACGTCGTGTCACCGTTTATTAGAATATCATTCATAGCATAACATTTTATCTAGCCTAACACGTGTCTAGCATTGATAATGTATTGGAGAAAAGGGTCGAGGGAAGAAGGGTCAGCCACTCACCTTAGTATTTACTTGAGGCGGGAAACTGGTTGGCCACGCTAGACGTTGCCTACGCGATCACCTAAAATCGCACAAGCAACTGATTAGAATACTGTGTTATTCATGAAAATTCGATACGAATACGAAGTTCAAAACGTAAGCCATGAAAACCATCGAAAACATTCATGAAAACGCATTCAGAAAACTAAAGCCAAAGAAGCAATTACGGCATAAAAAGCAGAGCAACGGGAGGTCTCTTTCGACTAGCCGCTGAGTCTATCCTCGAGGCACAACTTGCTGAATATGGGACTTGGTTCCGAAGAAGCTACTCCATAACGGGGAATGGATCTTAATTCAACCGTTCCCGTTCGACCGATTCGATCGATCCCGACCTATCGGTCCCGACCGAATCGATAGCGACAGTGTTCCTTTCTCGCGCACCCCGTGGACGGGAAATGGGGCACGATGTAGGGATAGGGTACTACACTATATACATATCAATGCTTGTATTGGACAGTCATTAGAGGACAGTTAAATCAGTCCAGATATTAACATACAAATGCATTTGCAAATAGGACACTCAAACCCCTCTTCAGTCAATTGAACTCAGCATCTATTCATATCAGTTTTGGACTGAACTCAAACATCTCCTACTGCCTATAACCCGAGCCCTAATCCCATCGGTTTAGTCCTCTAACTGAACTCCATATCCTCCTTTTACCTCTGATACAAGCATGTCCATTGTGCAAAGCACATATTGCCCGCCTTTGATGCAGCTACTGCTACTGCTGTAGCCACATGTTGTTGTTGCAACTGCTACTGCTGTAGCCACATATTAATATGTAGCCTCCTATCCCTTCACTGTACAGCAATACAACCCCTAAACACTCATATACCAATTTAGTTTCTCTTTTTCCCTACACAACATTACCTATCTATGACATTTACCTATACCCATTACTCTTTTATTACCCTAATCTAACTCTTACTTATTTACCTAGTCACTGCTATCCTATTTAACATTCATCCTCCACTCAACACACACACACACACACCCCCTACCACCTCTCTTCCACTCATGCACTCACAAACCAAGTATTACTCAACACCCACCACATTGGCCAACACAGGCCTGTTAAGGGCCAAGTAGACTCTGGCCAAACCCTGTTTCCAATACCAACCCAGCCCACTCTCCTATTTTCTAATTACTCCCTACACTACTGATACACTCACACTCACCCAACTCTCCTACCCGTCCATCCCCTCTAAACTCGGAACTCCAAGCCCTGTTAACACAGGAACCATTCTCCCTCACATATACACATTCACAATACATATGTAACCCACTCACACTCATATATATATATATATATATATATATATATATATATATATATATATATATATATATATAGGAAAATATATAGGCTATTCACATATGCACATACAAATCTAGCCGTGCGTTTCATGAGATATCATGACACGACATCACATATCCTATTTAGGACACGTACCCAAAATCTCAACTCAAATAGGACAATAAAATCCCTTTGGAGACACGTGTCGGACATTTGGTGGTCACAATCCCATAACTACCAAAATGATACCATTCTAACTCATAGAACTATTAGGAATGAGTCCTCTAACACCTATTTCCCCACCTATAGGGTTGGATCTAGCCATATAAAATGCATGTTTATCAATGTATCAACATGTTCTCTTAGGACATATGTTAACAAAACCCTTCTTTATTATCATCTGGTTATGATGGGTTTAGAGAGTATGCTTAGAAGATTTACTTAGAAGGTTGATATTTTTTTACTTTGACTTAGCTTATAATGTGGATTAACTTTAAAACATATTTAACCTAGATATAATTTTATTTATTAACAATTTTTTTTAAAGTAAGTAACATATAATAATCTAATTGTTAGGAATTTAATTTCTTATGAGTTACAAAACATTTAATATAATTTAGTAAGAATCTAAAATTAAATGGAATTCTGGATATGGATTGCCCAATTTCGAAGCAGTTTATTCTTATGCTCTAGTATTTGCACTGGCTCTTTCGCATATGATAAGTCCGCCTTCAGATTCAGCTGACCAAAATCTTCCACATGGTTCGGATCATGCACGTACTTCCTCAACTGAGATGCGTGAAAGACATCGTGTATATCTGAAAGCCCCGGTGGCAAAGCAATTTTGTAAGCTATTGGGGCGACTCGCTTCAATATTTGAAAGGACCTACAAATCTTGGACTCAGTTTTCCCTTCACACCGAATCTGGTAACTCCTCGCATGGGCGTCACCTTCAGGAACACGTGGTCGCCCTCCAGGAACTCAAGTGGTCTTCGATGGGTGTCGGCGTAGGTCTTTTGCCGACTCTGTGCAATCTTCAGTCTTTTTCGAATTAGCTTGACCTTTTCCATTGTCTGTTCCACCAGCTCCGGGCCGAGTATCTGCCGTTCCCCGACTTCATCCCAGCAAATGGGCGATCTGCACTTCCAGCCGTACAAAGCTTCATACGGCGCCATTTGGGTGCTGGACTGGTAGCTATTGTTATATGCAAATTCCGCCAACGGTAGATGGACATCCCAGCTTGACTTTAAGTCGATCGTACAAAGTCGCAACATATCTTCGAGGATCCAGTTCACCCGCTCTGTTTGGCCGTCGGTCTGAGGATGATAAGCTGAGCTGAACTGCAACTTGGTCCCCATAGCTGACTGAAGACTACACCAGAAGCGTGACAGAATCGTATCCGACAAGATGATAGATACTGGTACCCCGTGTAGTCGAACTATTTTGTCAAGATAAATCTGAGCAAGGCGGTCGACGTTCCAAGTAACTTTAATGGCTATGAAATACGCCGACTTGGTTAGTCGATCGATGATGACCCAGACGGCGTCGTTCCCCCGTGGTGTCCTCGGCAGGCCAACAATAAAGTTATAGTGACATGATCCCATTTTACTCTGAAATAAGATTCTGCATCTCCCGTCCGGTCTATGATGCTTAGCTTTCACCTGCTGATAGGCCATGCAATATGACACGAATAGTGCCATATCTCTCTTCAATCCGTGCCACCAGAAGGTCGTGGGAGGTCCTTATACATCTTGGTACTGCCTGGATGCAAGGTATATTTCGTATAATGTGCCTCCGTAAATATCTCCTTTCGTAGTTCTGAATCATCCGGAACATAGTCGGCCATTCAATTAGCATGTCGGTCTTATCTTCCGTAAAGTCGTCGCACTACCTGTTGAAGCTCGCTACACATTTTCTTCAGGTACGGATCATCCTTCTGAGCGGTCTTGATCTTTTCCAGCAAACTCGGCTCTAACTGTAGTTGCGCCAATCGTATATCCCTGAATCGAACCCGGAGGTCGATACCGATTTTTTCTAGATCCTGTAGTAGTCTGCGGTTGATAGATAGCGAGGCAAGATTTTCGACTCAGAGCGTCCGCCACAACATTTTTCTTGCCCGGAGTGTAGTCGAATCAAGTCATAGTCTTTGATCAGTTCGAGCCAACGCCTCTGTCGTAAGTTCAATTCCTACTGGATGAAGAGATACTTGAGGCTCTTGTGGTCGGTATAGATCATGCACGCCACGCCATATAGATAGTGACGCCACAATTTCAACGTGAACACAATCGCCACTAACTCCAAGTCGTACGTTGGATAGTTCTTCTCGTGCGGCTTCAACTGTCTGGAGGCGAAGGATATCACCTTGTCTCGCTGCATGAGCACACATCCCAAGACCTGGCCTGAAGCATCGTTGAATATCTGAAAACCCTCTAGCCCATTCGGAAGTGCGAGTATAGGGGCCAAAATTAGTCGTGTTTTAGCTCATGGAAGAAGCTTCACAGTCATTCGACCACTCATACACGACTCCCATTTGAGTGAGGCGAGTCAATGGCGATGCAATCTTCGTGAAGTCTTTCACGAAGCGTCGATAGTATCCTGCCAAACCAAGAAAGCTTCGAATCTCACTAGCTGATGCAGGCCACTTCCAATCAGCAATAGCTTCCACTTTTTCGGATCAACTGCAATGCCTTCGGACGAAATGATGTGACCAAGAAAGGATATGCTGCTCAGCTAAAATTCTCACTTACTCTACTTTGCATACAACTGATTCTTCGAAGTGTCTGGAGCACGGTTTGCAGATGTTCTACATGCTGCACCCTGTCCTTCGAGTAGACGAGAAAATCGTCAATAAAGACTACCAAAAATTTATCAAGAAAGGATCAAAATATCCGACTCATCAGATCCATGAAGGCGACAGGGGCATTTGTCAGGCCGAATGGCATCACCAGTAACTCGTAGTGGCCGTACCGAGTGCGAAAGGCTGACTTTTGCTCGTCGTGTCACGACCCGCACCCACCGTGAGGGTACGAGTACGTAACAACGAGCCTACGCCGCACTGTCGGCGGTGGGTAGAACACTGTCCTAGGTCTCAATGCATATAACAGTATAAGACTAAACAGTTTATACTCCCCGAATGGGGGTGACATAGCAGATACAGTCTCAATCACATCTAAGGTAGAGCATAATAAAGATAGATAAAACATGAAATCCAAAAGAGATACAGGAGATAGAAGTCTAAGTGTCTAAGATACATGAACCCAGAAGTACATCTCAAAACTCAATACAGTATTCCACAAAGTAAAATACAACTCCAGACAAAATGAAATAACTACCTAAACAACCTCTAATGTGTCTCCTCTAGGCTAGCAGGCACCTCCAGGCTATCTGTAAAATTTATCAACAGGTCCAGTCAGGACGGGAGCGAGCACAAAACATCTGACGCAGTTCATATCGAGTTAGGAAATATAAAGCATGCAATAGAGTAAAGTACATGAAATACTGAAAGAAGAATGTATAGAAAACAGTAGATTTAATAACAGGAAATATCTAAATATGATAAGTAAGAACTGTAAGGAACATGTGATTTAGAGTACAATCTGGTTATGTAAACGAGCTAAAAATGCAATGGTAACTCCATTGTACGTGGGTGTACAATAGACATATACAATAGTTATACAATGTTGTACAATAGGATTTGAGTACATAACCAATTCTACTCCCCCTCCCCAATCAATACACAAGGATCTACTCCAGTTACGTTATCTTATACAATAGTGTACAATATTATACAATAGATGTACAATGTTATACAATAGTGTACAACGGTCTATCCCTGGGGCTCATGTGATAATGAGAGTACAATATGCACAATGAGTATACAAGGATATGGGTATTCAATAAATACAATATGGAAGTGAAACGCACGTCACAATATGTATTTAGTGAATACAAGAGATAACATCTCAAAAGAAGATCCATATAGTACCAATTCATGAAAAGTCGTGTCAGCATCAAGTACAGTAATCTAGAGCAAGAATGTAAATCCATACAAGTATGAAACGGTCAGAGAATGTACTCGCCTGATGTCTGAATGTCCAAAGTAAATATACTGTCCGAGGAGAGGTGTCTGGCTCCTAATTAGAACAGCACAAGTCACAACATGTCCAGAAGGGTAATATAAAGCACTACAATGCATTCTACATGAATCTAGGTCAAGCTAGGCCAAAGTCAACCCTTGGTCAACTCTGGTCAACTACACTAGTCAAACTAGGTCAAACTAGGTCATGTCCTCCAGTAAGTCTTACTAGGCCTAACCAAGACTATCCTAGCAAGCACACATCAATACAAGGCTATACAAGCCAACATACACCCAACTCTATAAGCATGCAATTATTCAATACTCAAATAGGCAAGAATTCACATTGGATATACACTAGGTAATCTATTACTTTAAGCTATTATGTCTACACTATATAAACATGCATATATTAGTATTCAACATTAGGTCTATAATCATGGCATTTCAAATGGTTATATAAACTTATATATTACAACACAATATGCTAACATTATAATATACATACATAGCTAAGTTAACTATATTCATAAATACTTATTTAAGAGGCTATGTGTGTGTATGTGAACATGGCAAAGGGGCAAGTGAGGGTTAAATGGGCATACATAGTGTATACATATCAAAGAGTGTCAAAGTGTAAGTGAACAATGTGTCAAGTGTGATAGTGTCAACATAGTGTAAGGGGGTACATGAGGTAATATAGGATTTGTGTTAACATAGAACATTACATCTCATTAACTTGTATATTGCATACATTACATCTATTATATTACATTCATGCTTGCATTCATTCATTTATTTATTCTCTTGCACTACTATATGCACCATACATTACATACTATGGAACCTACATATTCATTACAAGCCATACTTATACATGCTTACATTAGATAGGATACTTATACCTCATACATCATTTATTTAAACATTTACTCATGCTTGCATTCTCTATTTAGTTACATAATGTATATACATTAACATGGTTAAAATCAAATAGAACATTATATTACACACAAGGGTGCACAAAATACATATGCCGAATAGTAACTCCTACTAATAATGAATACTGTACCATCTCATTATGAATTAAACTCTATGATTAAAGTATGTTATAGATCTATGTGTTAGCTTTCCGAAACTTTAAACGGATGCGGTTTTCGTTTCCGGAAACTCTCGGAATCGCGAAAACACCGAGAACGTTTGTCTTTCGTACAGCTGACACTCAAATAATTT